>VXBH01009365.1:12380-117089 GCA_013400035.1 Rynchops niger
TTTTTTTTTTTTTTTCCTTATGAAGAAGCTGCAAATTACTATTGTTTCAGTCACAGTGACATCAACTTTAGCAGGACACTAAAAGAAATGCAAGACAAATTTTTGGATTAGTAGTAATGATCTGGTCTATTCTGGGCACCACTGAGAGTGTTGAAACAGAGATTGGACTTCAGAAGTTGTCATTTTAGTGCAGATTGATTTTATGACATCAGAAATAGATTCCTTTTAAAAATTTAAAAAAAAAAAAAATAAATTTGTCTGCTGTTAAATACAATTGAAACAAAACTGATTTTCCATGATGGAGATGAAAATAATATAAGTAGGGTGGCAATAATTACCAAACGTGTATAGCAGAAGGAAGATGTTTGATAATGGATTATCAGCTTAGTTTTGACTTCTCATTAATTTGGATGGGATACAACTGGACATAAGTGCCTTAAACTGGCCTAAGCTCAGCACAGTTTGCTTCATTTCTTTTGTACTGCCTTATACACATGGCATAAATTGGATGCTCCACACCAAGACTCTGGATACAAGAAGTCTACCATGTCACCAAGCACACAGTGTGCAAGGAATGGGTATCTGATCAACAATTTCCATGCCTTCCCTTGTGGCATCCAGCTGCCCAGCCATGAAACTTGTGCTGCATTGCAGACCAGAGAATAGACCTGTCTCAGTGCCAGGAAACATAACTGTCTAATATAAGAACATTATTATTACAGAAAGACAAAGAAAATGTCCATGCAGAAAAAGGTTATTTTTTAATAATAATCATAATGATGGCAAAGATAATTTAATAACTTAATAATATAAACTATACTATAACATCATATAGTCTAACAGTTAAAATTGCGATATGCATATTTAGTTTCTACCCCTCTGTGTACTAAGTTTAGTGGTTTCATTCTGGTGTTGACAGTGGCATGATGAGTTGTCAGCACCTGGAGTCCTACACCGGGAGGAATGTCATGTTCATGTTGATGATTTCTTCCCCACTCTAGGATCCACTTGGGTTCATTTCTATGTGTTTACTAAGATGATTTATGTTTTTACACCTTATTCTCTTCTCGTTGACCTGCAGCTCTATGTCACATCTAAATTTAGTATATATACTGCCTTTCACTGTCAGGTTCCATCACTATTCCTTTTTCTCTTTGTTTGCACCCCAAAGCAGTTTTGTCCAGGTCTGCATTTCTTTAAACTGACCATTTGTCGGTTCTTATAACTGTGTGGTCTCCAGTGCCAGCTCTACCACCCCATGTATGCGCTCACTCTCCTCTGTGGCATCCTTTGCCCCCTCTTCAAGGCCTCTGTCATTACACCAGCACTGTACTTCTCTGCATTGCATCACTGTGTTAGAGTCACAAAACCATGGTGGTACCATATGAAGACAAGCAACAACAAATCAGCCAACATATTAGCACCTGGCCAATTAGAATATTGCCGTTACAGTGAAACCAAGTAAACCAAAGCTGCAGGCAGTTCAGAGAAAGGTTCAGGCAGATCAGACCTGTTGACCTTCATTCCCAAGGCCTTGAAAACTCGGTCTGAACCTCATAGCCTGTTACTAGAGCTGGGTTATAACAGATTACAGCGCAACATGCAAGAGCAAGGCAGGCTGGTGCAGCACACGCCAAATGCCACTAATGTGGGGTGCTGGACATGGTTCATGGAAAGGCTTGTTGGGGTGCAGTTTGTGTTATGTGAGTGAAATAACAGCACCTTTTTGTGGTAGTAGCGGGGTGGAACGCTGAAGAAGTTTGTTTAAAAAGCAATTATTTAATATTGAAATAAAGGTAAATAGACAGAAGGTTTGGATTAACTTTATGGCATAACATCTGATCTGAACTTTGAGGCTGAAGGCTTCTTAGAAACAGTAGGAAATAAATTACACAAGCCCTCCATTAAAATGGTTTCCTGAATTCATTTACAACACCCAACAGAACAACTCCAATATTTTTATTTTTTTTAACCTTGTGAGGTTTCACCTAAGCAGGTGAACCTTCTAAGAGGCTTAGCAGTGTGAAGTAACCTTGAGAGGTAATATGAGCTGGAGTCAAAACACCATGCTACAACTCAAGATCGCTGCTGTTTGTTTCAAAGCAAAGCAATGTACTGAGCTCAGGCCACAAGCCCCACTGAACAGAGGACTGTGGGTCTGCCATTCCCAGTAGTACTCCAGTGAGCAAATGTTGAATAATCTAAGTACTGGAAATGCCACTAGCAATGAAATGGTGCTCCTAGGAAAAAAAAAAAAAAAAGAGTGCAGCTTTACTCTCCTACAGATGTCTGGAAGCAAATGTACCTTCTGCATTGTTTTTCAGTCTTGCAGTCATGCTTCCCCTGAGGGGTATTTATTGGGCTGCACATCCAATTCTGTTGATCGTTACAGTCTTGAGATGCCACAGAAGAGAAATGCAAAAAAACCCTCCTTCTCCCACATTCTTATTATAACACTAGTAATCCGATGACAAAACCAGGATAAATATCTATTTGAAAAACAAATATCAAGTCAACTGACTTTTCTAGTAGGCAGTCCAAGGAGTAAATTAGAAAAGTACCATCTTTCTACACACAGCTATAAAATATTTGGTAGCTCTGAGAAGGGCATATTTTTCCTCCGTTTGCCTGGAAAAAGGAAATAGATTATTTCACACTTCTGGGTGGTGCATAGCCAGCGCTTCCTTTCCCACCTTGCACCTGTGCACCCAGCGTGTTACTTTTGCCAGGCACAAAGGGGGATAGGAGACAAGATTTAGCCCTTTACCATCTCTTGCATTACTCCACAGGAAATTTCACACTTCTATGAAGTGCTAGCCGTCATTCTGCTGACCAAAATGAGGAGAGATTTTACCCCCAAATCACTGAGCATCCAAGGACAAACTAGCCCTAGCTGCCAGAAAACCATTTACTAGAAAATAATACGAAGTAGCAGCTGGAAATAACTTTCTAGATAGAGAGATCATTTGTATCTACAGTATCTTAGAGTTTCTCAGAACGGGGTGTTTATCTTCAAATGAATAAAGCTACACAAAGCTTTTTGTAGTAATGTACAGTAAACCAGTAAGCAGCTATTTTTCTCCAAAAGCATTTAGCTTATGACTTCCAGCTGCTTATTTCTCTACAGCAATAATAATGTGCCAGGCTTTTATTTATGGCTCAGCATGCAGCTTTTAGCAGTTGATAAACAGCTATTAATAACATTTAAGAATAGACGACCATGTAATATACACATTACTTCTGCCAGAGAAAAGGTGGAAATACCACACAAGGAAAAAAGTGGTTTTGTGATAAATGTTTAAGAAAGATTGCCTGAGACAAAAAAGTGAGCCTGATTATGATTTTACAGTGGTGGGACCCAGAATTAACTGCACTAGAATTACATCACAGTCATCCTTGTGTGAGATAAGATCCACAAAATCAAGTGCACCAATATTGACGTATAACATCTTAGCTGTTAGCAGTGTTACAAACCTAAAGAGAGATCAAGACAAGCTCATAATACTCCAGCTCAAAATATTATTCTGTCATACCTAGGAGGTTTTATAACCTAAACCCGATATTTTATCAGTTATCAAGCTATAATATTCAACCAATATTTTTTTTTAAATTAGTTCAATCAAAACTGTTGGACATTCTGCAAAAGATGCAGGTAAAATAAATGTGATCATGTACTTAAATTGTAAAGATCATATCCAGAGAAAACGGAAGTTCTCTATTTGGTGATACAAGACAGTTGAATTTATATGCACATGTGTATATATAATCCTTTATATAGATTATATTACTAGTTTTGCACTTTTGTTATTTGTAGAGAATTATACCTCACTCTTTGTCGGCAATGGGTACCATTTGAAAATTAAAACACTTGAGGTAAGGATGTGAAGAAATCTCTTCTTAATATGATGGCCAGAATTTTCAGTTTGAGTTCTTAGCAGTTCAAGAAACAGACTTTCAAGAAGGTCTCTATGAATAAAAAAAAAAACAAAAAAAAAAAAAAAAAAAAAAAAAAAAAAAAAAAAAAAAACAGACCAAAACAAAACAAACAAGAAAATAAAAAAAATTACCTTTAAACTGTAATGTAATGTTTGAAGTACTTTGAGATACACACAGAAATAGTGGCCATGTGGAAGAAAGCTTTTGTATTTTAAAGCGCTATTCTAAAACATTGGGTATAAAAGCATGCAGATTTGGCAACTTTCAGTGCTTTCCAGTAGCTTCACATGGATTCAGATTCTCTTCAGTTCTTTTTAAGCCTTAACCCCTTTTTCTTAACCCATCCCCCAACACAAAATATTGGATCTGCTGATATCAAAATTCTCACTGAGAAAGAATTTCACTGCCATGATAAATTCTCTCTATGAGAATTAAGTCATTATGAAAAACCAACAGGAAAATATGTATTTTTGAATACAGAAAAACACCTATTGTAAGGAATTAGATGTAGAGGAATGTGAATTCCTTACTGTGAGGGTGGTGAGGCACTGGAACAGGTTGCCTTGGGAAGTTGTAGATGCGCCAAACCTGGAAGTGTTCAAGACCAGGCTGGATGGGGCTTTCAACGACCTGGTCTACTGGGAGGTGTCCCTGCCCATGGCAGGGGGTTTAGAAACAGATGATCTTTCAGGGCCTTTCCAACTCTAACCATTCTATGAAACTCTGAAACCATAATTTTGTCTGAAGTTGAATCAGTACAGGGAAAAAATAGGAAGCAAGAGGTTAAGGAGAAGATAGGGAAATAGCAATGATTTCTCCTTTTATCTCCCCACACCACCTCTGGAGCTGAATCTTCTGTTTCAAAGCAAATAGAAGAGAGGTGGAGGATGAAGAGGCATCATTCCCGAAGCTGAGCACTGGGAGGCTTCCCATGTGAAGGGAGCAAAATCACATGCTGCAATGATGGCAAGCCTGAATGACAGAGCCATTCTGAGCTGCAACCACTTGTCTTCATTACAGTCTTTCTCCCAGAAAAGGATGGCCTCCTGGAAACTTCCTACTTGAGCCAGGGAGGCCAGATAAGCCTTGGAGCTATTGCAACAGAGACAAAAAGCTGTATCAGGTCATACACTCCCACGTACTCCTTAGTGTACAGTGGGTGGTAGCAGTGGGTAGTGCAGTGGGTAGTACAGTGTGTAGCAACTGTATAGTCTGCAACCTCAGAGGACCAAGGATCAAGAAATAACAAAAAATTACAAAAATATTACAAAAACACAACAGGAAAAGACTGACAGTATGAATTGCCTTCCTTTTCCGAGTATAAGCAAGGTAGCAGTACTGCATATTTATGTCACCAACAGCAGTAAGACATAGTGCAAAGACTGGATCTCTTGGACTTGGTAGATAAAATGCCTGAATAGTAGATGGACTCTGGGGACAGCTCTGGTAAAGCAACCTTAATCTCTGCAGGCGATTAGGGTTGCCACGGCAAATTTGCAGCTGTGATGGAAAAAGAAAAAGGTCTACTTTTTTGCCTAAAAGCATGTCAAATGCTGTTTACTGCTTAGCACAATAATCCATCAAGTGATCCCTGTGGTATTTGCTAAATCTTCATTAAGTTTAACATTCAGAATAGTTATGGAGCTTGTAAACAGTCATGTTAATTCACTGACACAGCACTGTTTCCTTTGCAGAATCCTGCAAGAATCATCGGTGCTGCACCTGTGAGAAGAGAGACAGATGCAGAAAGGTCAAGGACTGAAAAAGTTCCTGATGCCCAAGAACAGAAATTAATTATTTTCTCCAAACATTTGAACAATGCAGGGAAAAAGCAGGTGGAAAAAAAAATTTTGCTTCCTCAAGTTTATTTACGGTACTATCGCCTTTATAATGTTTTCTTAGCTAGCTTAACAGGTTACTTCAGGGATCTGAATCCAAAACTGCGTGACAGAAATCAGCCGGGTATTAATATTCAAAGGAAGCATTATATCCTCACAGGGAAATTGAGAGTATTCACAGATGACCATGAAAGGAGTGAATTTCATTACTTTTCTCAGCCACCATGATTTCGTTTCAGCTAAAAATTATGATGCATGCACTGCTATTGTTCCTGCCTTTCAGAATCAACTGCATGGAAATTGTCAGACAATATGAGGATTTCAGAAAAATAAAAGGAGTGTTTCTTTTTGAAAGAAGTGCAATTGTAAATGCTTCATGGAACAATAAAAGTGCTATTACTGGTAAATATACTACCCAATCAGAACCACACACATCTAACATAACACAAAAGACACAGTCATTTAAAAACTGCAAAAGAGCAAGGATATTGAGTAACCAGAAGCAAAATTTCCCCTGTAAGCAAGGACTGTGATAGCAATTAGATACTAAGTAGGATTAGGCCTATTGTGAGAACTTCAAACAGTCAGAGGTAAAAAGTTCAGATTTTCACTAGATTGCAGTAATGCCAAGTACAAAAGTCATGAGAAAGACACAGAAGTAAAGATAGCTTAGATAAAATGTGTTTCTAAATGACCACAGAATTCTATTTAAAGTAATGCTTACAACGGAAGGATTTCAGGAAATGAAAGTTCGTGACACCAGACATGTTTGAACTAGTTAAAAGATTAAAAAAAAAAAAAAAAAAGGATAGCTATGATATCCATTTTATTTCTGGGGATTTTCCCAAAACATTTTATAGTGAACACAAACAAGTTCCTTAAATAAGATCTCACATCTTCTACCAATTATGCCTTTTAGGCATGTATATTCAGTTAATATACAGTGCTGTGTGCAACCAACCACAGCTACTTTTAACACAATAAAAATTCTTCCTGTAATCTGTACTACATAAATGAGGTTCTCATTTTATTTTTCTAGACAAGACATATTTTTCCCAGATGCACACTTCACCAGGAAAAGAATATTGGTTTATTTCATATAAGATACAGACAAATATATATGTAATTTGAGATATTTAGTCCAATTATAGGTTCTGGAGTAGGACTTTCTTGTATTATGTGCTCATCACATCAAGGTGGCAGCTGAGAAATAGATGACAATGCAAAGAAAGTGGGCTACACATTCCATTACTTAATGCAGTCAGGGGGCCTCCCTCTGCTATAAAAATGATTTCTATTTTACCTTTATAATGGATGCAGCATTAGTCCTTAAGCATGTAACTAAAAACATGATCCAAAGGAAAAGTACATGCCTTCCCTGATCTTGTAGAAAGTTTAGCCATCTCCCATGTTATTTACTAGGTATCAGAACTCCTTAGATAAAAAGTTTGTGAGTACAGTTCTAGCTGTACTGAAGAACAGTTTCATTTCATTTCATTTCATTTCATTTCATTTCATTTCATTATTTCATTGCATTGCGTTTCATTCTCTGCAATATTTCATTTCTCTGTAACCAAGAAGCTGACTTGTGCTTTGTATTTTGCTCTGCTGGGACATCCCCCCACTACCCTCAGCTTTTCCCCCAAGAGGTGAAGTAGGGCACCGTGTATGTTCCTTTGGCCATTTCACACAGCCAGAGAGCAGAGGTAAAGTCAGAGACAGTGACAAACTTGCAGACAAAGTGTAAAGGGAACGGGACTTGTTTTCTGTCTGTATGGAAAACAGCACAACAGCTGAGACCTCATGAAGCGAAAGCTAAAACCTAGTGAGTTACAAGCTTTTTCATTTTTGGTAGTGCCATTACAAATAAAATTCTAAGCTGGTTTGTAATTATCACTACAAATTCTGTAGACCATGTTATTGACTCCACTGAGCACAGCAAAGATGTGAAATCCAGCATCATATCAGAACATCTCAGCTAAAAATAAAATTTGCTAATATTTACTTACCAGTAGTATTTCCATCTAGGAATTAAAATTTAAAGAGGGGATGAAAGTGAAGATGAGAATTTGAATAAATTAAGATTGCTAGATAATTTCAAGGCACTTGCTGTGAAATCTGGTCCTACTGAGCAAGACTGTATGGTGGGTTCAGAATGCAGCCATTCTGGGTTGCTGTAAGACACACTGATACCTACATGGGGGATGACAGCCTGTCACACTGACAGCGCTAATGACTGCCACCAAGAGAGTCTTTACTTACAAGCAATCACAGACATCATTAAATCCAATGGGTGGGCCAGCTTCTTTTTTCAGGGCCAAATGGAAGGAGCAATTAAGCCCACAGAAAAGCACATATGAAATGTCAACAGCTATATTAAAAAAAGGGTAAAAGTACGCTTGCTTCCCTGCTAAAACAGGGTCTATCTAGTGCCAGCTCCCTTCTGGATAAGGTATATGCAATGCATTGAAGGGTGAGAACATGGAATGTCATTACAGGGAATGATATTACAAAGACCTGCTAAGAACAGCGTGTTTTCAGAAACTCTTTAAGGCAAAAGGACAAAAATATGATGGAAATAAATAGGTGGTGAGCTCTAGGAGCAGATGAAAATGCAACATCCCAGGGGAGATCCTAAAGAAGACAGGCTGTCTAATCTTTCAAGGAACCCCCGAACTTTCAAGGAATACAAGCTGACACAGACTTCTGTACCTGCTATTCCAGTCCCAAAGAAGAAGAGAATCTGCTTGTTCTGTAATGCTGAGGTTTTAGAGCCACATATTACTCACAACCTGATCTCTTATGTATTTAGAAAACATGAAGGTGCTACAAGATTGCTACAGTGTATTAGACAGCGTATACTTCAACCCAAATTGAGACCACAAGTAGAGCAAAAAGTAGTAGATTTAGGGTTAATTCTGCGCTCAACATCATTGACTACTGCTGCTGCAGAATGCCAGTGTCTTCAAAAGGGATTTAGCAGCAGATTTTAGGCATCTATGCTCCAGCTACAGTTTCAACAGCATCTACCTTTCTCTTCTAATGAATCGCATGCAGACGTAGTATGTGCAGCCTCGGTATTGTATGAGCAATGCCAGTCCTGTCCACATTCAGCTGTATTGAGTCATGCCACTGAAAACGTGCAGATGGAATGGGATCTCCTGGGTGAAAATGGTGCTCGCCCATTGGTGTAAAAACATCAACCATAGGCATGTTAAATCTTATTTTGGGGTTAGGAACAACGAATAGAAAAACAGTGGTGTATTTGAGGAGGTTGAATTATTTTATTATTATGGTCCCTGCCGGGAAGGACCATAGGAGACTAGGAATGAAGCGTATCTCTATAGTATAAGTAGAGGAATATCAACAGGGCATGTACAGTTGCTTAGTCAAAAAGAGCTGGGTCAGAACACAGGGTGGCATCACAGGTGAAAAAGCAAACAAAGGTTGGAGGGGAGCTTGCAAGCTCTTGTTGCCTTAGTACAATTCCTGCTGCCTGGATTATCGCTGCCCCATAAAGTTAAAACCAATTTCTGAGATTCACCAGTGAGCCCTTATCACCAGGGATTGCCTCAGCACAAAGGGATGGTGACATCAATCGCCTCCAGACCAGACTTATGCATGCTACCATCTCAATGTACAAGTTAGTGCCACCACCAGTCTGGGCTGACAGTAACCTCCTTCTGAAATACAGCTGAACTGTAAATTGGTAGATGTATTGCACTGGTGAAGATGTTGCAATATCAGGCACCTGAGTGAGATGCATTGTTGTTTTGTTTTTTTGTTAAGACATCTATGGTGCTATGCTAGCTGCCTGCCTCTTCAAATAACCATTAGTCTTCTTGGAACCACAGTCCAAGTCAGATGAATTGCATGCTCAGTTTTATCACCACATTCTCCAGGAGGATGAGGAGCTATAAGTGTGTGACACCAGAGGTACTTAGACCAACATCATTCATACAGATGAATAAAAGTCAGATTATTCTTCCATTAATTCTGTATTTAATCTAGCTATAGATCCACTGTTTACAGTCCTGCAGTCTGACCTCTATTTTTTCCCGCAGTCCATTTGGATAACTCTTTAACTGTTATATTTGCTGACATTTTGGTCTGGACTAGAGACTCTTGGTGAGGCATAAGCAAGTATACTGGAATTTGAAGAGTGATTCTCAGCATGTCTGGCCTCTTAATACCTACCCATAATTCAGTTGATATTAAAGACCCTTGTTAACCTGTGGTGGGTTGACCCTGGCTGGATGCCAGGTGCCTACAAAAGGTGCTCTATCACTGTTCACCTCATCTGCACAGGATAGGTGACAGATAAGGACAGGGAGATCATTTACCAATTATTGTGACAGGCAAAACAGACTCGACTTGGGGAAATTAATTTAATTTACTGCCAATTAAATCAGAGTACTATAGCGACAAATAACACCAAATCTTAAAACACCTTCCCCCCACCCCTCCCTTCTTCCCAGGCTCAAATTCAGGCCTGATTTTCTCTGCCTCGTCCCTCTGAGGGGTGCAGGGAGATGGGGAATGGGTGTTGTCACTTCATCACACTTTGTCTCTGTTGCTCCTTCCTCTTCATTCTCTTCCCCTGCTCCGGCGTGGGGTCCCTCCCATGGGAGACAGTCTTCCACAAACTTCTCCAATGTAGGTCCTTCCCATGGGTTGCAGTTCTTCATGAACTGCTCCAGCCTGGGTCCCTTCCACGGGTACAGTCCTTCAGGAACAGACTGCTTCAGTGTGGATCCCCCACAGGGTCACAAGTCCTGCCAGCAAACACGTTCCAGCATGAGCTCCTCTCTCCACAGCTCCTGCCAGGAGCTTGCTCCAGCGTGGGCTTCCCATGGGATCACAGCCTAATTCAGGCATCCACCTGCTCCAGTGTGAGGTCCTCCATTTTCTGCAGGCGGATATCTGCTCCACTGTGGACCTCCATGGGCTGCAGGGGGACAGCCTGCCTCAGAATGGTCTTCATCACGGGCTGCAGGGAATCTCTCCTCTGTCACCTGGAGCACCTCCTCCTCCATCTTCTTCACTGACCTTGGTGTCTGCAGAGTTGTTGCGCTCGCATAGTCTCACTCCTTACTCCGCTGCTCTTGTTCCACCACAGTTTTTTACCCTTTTCTTAAATATGAGAGGTGTCTTAAATCTCAGAGGTGCTACCACTGTTGCTGATGGGCTTGGCCTTGGCCAGCAGCAGGTCCATGCTGGAGACAGCTGGCATTGGCTCTATCAGTTTCTAGCATCTTCTCACAACAGCCACCCCTGTAGCCCCACTGCTACCAAAGCCTTGCCATCCAAACACAATACATAACCATAACAATATAAACAGGATTTCCTCCACATTAAAACTAGAAAATTATGTTTCTGTATCCAGACAGACTGTGGAATGAGTTCACAAACTTGGACGTGAGAAAGTTTCTCAGGATGCTTAAAGGTTATAAAAAGTTAATTTATAATCACTGTAGAGAATACAGATAAAATACAAACAATTGTAAAATAGAAATAACTCATTTCTTGAGAACAAACTTAAAAATACCTTTAAAAAGTGTCATCCAAAAAGATGAAAAATCTGTTATTTAGACCTATAAATGCACACAACAGTATCCTTCATTACATAAGTAAATACAGTGGCCTCAGACAGGCATATGATTCCATACTTAAAAATCAAATAATCTCCTCTATAATAAACAAGTTATCTTGGGGAGATACCACACATAGTGCAGGAACAAGAAACTCTGGAATGTTTTTGACAGTCCTCTAAACACAATTCTAAAATCAATTTGTGATGACAACTGACTGAATCAATTATTCACCTCTGTGGATCATATCTAGCAAGAGAAAAACAAACCTCCACCTCAATAGAAAAAACCTCAACTCCAGTGCTGATGTGCAGTACTTTTCAGCAAAGAATATACTTAATTTTGCATCTAATTTGCACTCTTAATACTCTTGTTTTCATAAGCAGTAGCTGAATGCACTTGAAAGAGTGTGACATCAGAAGTGCCAACGTGCCCAGCTAATATTACAACTTCTGGTATAAGACATTCTCTCATACTCTTTTGCAATAATCATAATCCAAAGTGAATCTGATACAAAAGGCACAGCAGGTTATTTAACGGCTTAGTAAAAAGAGACAGTCAAAATGAATGATCTACTGTAAGCAAGGGATTATGATTTATGGCTGCAAACACTGCTAAATAATACCAAGGACTGGCTCCATGAGTAGATCCCCTGGATACTCACAAGTTGCACATGTTAGGTCAACTCACATGTTGATCTCAGAGCAGTCCAATCACCTTTCCCTGAAATGAAATCTTGGAGCAATTAAAGACAATGACAGCTCAGGGACTTTTTAGTTGCCACACACATATGACTATGAAGGACCAATCTCTGCCAAAGACAGATGCATTGGCAACGTGGGTATAACCAACATGCAGTAGATAAGGCAATGATCCACTTGTAAGCCCATGTGTAAAAATAGTGAACGCTTGACAGACAAACAAGATTATAATACAGTACTTGCCCACATCTATAGTATGGACCTATGCAGACTAAACCAAAAAAAAAAAAAAAAAAAAAAGAANAAAAGAAATAAGCAATAGGAGCAAACCATAGTTTGCAGAAGTATAAAATTCAGTGGTAGTTCCTATGGGAAGCAGAGAAAGGCCCTATGGAGCATTGAATTTGCCACAATGTCAACTATGAAAAATCTAAGCAATCAAGCCACACATTTGGTTCTTGTGACACACAGTCCAGTAGAAAGGATTTTAATTACTGAAAACTGTACTTATAATTTTCAATTATTGTTACCATTTTTCTTTCTAAAAAAATCCTGCAAGGTTCTCTAAAAGACTAAACATTTACTTCATATCTCACAAAGTTTTTACATATTTTGTCTTGCACTTCTGTGCAGCATCAGAAGCACTTGATGCTTTCCCTGAAGAAGAAAGTTAACAGCAAGGCCATTTAATTATTTTGTCCTTATCTTTACCCCTAAGAACAAAAATACAGTGAATCGTGTCTGGGAAAAAAAATGTTACAATACAGAGTTGTCAATATGGGGCACTTACTTTTTATTTCAAATCTAAGAAAGGGGACGCTCCTAAGCTAAAAGAAGAGTTCTTAAAAGAGTGTGAAAGGCAAAAGAGTAGAGGAGAAAAAGCAAAGGGAGAAGGCAAAGAGAAAGCTGAGAAAGAAAGGAAATTAAATATAAACAAAAGTCAGGAAGGAGGGTGGATAAAGGAATTAGGTAGATCAAAGAATAAATCTACATCTTGACAAAATACTCTTCATTTGATCTGTGCACATCATTAGGTTTGAAATAAACATCCTTGGTTAATACAACCACATGCACTATAAGCAATGATCTTGATTGGACACCCCTCAAGAAATCAGACTGTACCCTTAAACCACATTTTCTACTGAAGAATAAACTGAATTCTCAGTTATATCAAAACATTCTTTCCAATATGGGAAAGCCTTGTGACATATTTTTGCATTTTAATCATTACACGATCAAGACAAGGGTCATAATCAAAATGCCATCGGTGAAAACTAACTGTCTATTTGCAATGACAAATTTAGTCTGTACAGGCAACAGAATCAACTTGAACACTCTTTCAAAAATGTTACCAAATTTATCCTGGGAAACTAAATATGGATGGATATCCATATTCACAACTTCTGACAAGAGGTCTGTTTAGCATTGTCTTCATTAATTCAAAACATACAGTTAAACAGTTAGTTTTCAATGCTTACAACTTTTTTTTTTTTTTATTTAATGTTTCCAAAAGAGTTTGACAGAATGAGTTAGCAGGGGATAAATGCTAATTTTGTTATTTACTATAAGTTAACGCATTAAAGGATTTACTCATCTATGAGATTATGATGATCCAAAAAGATCTAAAAAATACTTAGTGTCATGGGTAATGTGGATGGAGAATCAGAATTTGTTTTGGCAGTGGGGGAAGGAGGGAAGAAATTGCTTAAGAGAAGCTGTTAAAATGCTCTCTACCTTATTAAAATTCATGTTGGTAAAGTACTACTGCTACTGCGGTGAAACTACTACTACTGCAGTACAGTACTACTGTTGTATCCCATTGATTATGATAAGTGGTGAGAGACATAAAACTGTTTTTTAACATATATTTAATTTACCATCCTAGGACATTAATATAATGCCACAATCAAAAGCAATTAAAATTTTGGTATGCAAAATTAAAGGAATCACTCTGTACTGCAGAGGTAACGGTCTTCTCTCTGACTCTAAGTCACTGACAAAGGGAACGCACCTTTCCATTCTAAATATTTTGTTACAAGAAGGAAATAAATGTAATGAAGGGAACTCACAAAACCACAAAATTATCAGATCCCAAAAGGGCTGACTTATGAGGCATGTTTAAGAGGTATATAAATTACTATAAAACAGGAAAAGAAGATGTTCATTGATCTTATTCAACAAATATTTAATGTTTCTAAACAGCCAGATTACAGGGGTTTTATTTAGTAAGGTAAAAAAAAAAAAAAAAAATGGAGAAACAATAAAGTGAAATTAAGGAAGCATTTGTCCTGATTATTAAGGAAATATTACAGAACACAATATCTTTGAGGAAATAAAGCTGTATTTTAAAGGAAGACATAAATGAGAAAGCATCTAAGAAACTAAAGATATCCCACATAAAAACTTTAGAGAATACTCTTTAGGGATCAAATGACAGATGAATGGCCCAGGAGCGCGCACAGACTCCTGAAAAACTCTGGAAGCTAGTGAAGAAAAAGAGGCCTAAAAGGCATTTGCCTGCAAACAGTATAAGTGGGTAGCCACAGGGTACCAGATACACAATTTCCTCAGTGCTGCATTTGCCCTGCCCCTCCAGGATGAGGTGGAGCTGAGATATAGACACCATGGGTGATAAGAGCTGGCATCAGTCTGTCAGAAAGGGAGGCTGTGGTGGGGAACAATGTACTCCTTTTGAATAACAACATACTCCTTGTGAATAACACCTTCAGAGTACGGATTTACAAGTTACAAATTTTTAGTAAGTAATGTTCTACTATAATGACAGCCTTGACTATTCTAGTTATTTTCATAGCTTCAGAAATTCATAATCAAGAGTTGAATGTAAATGAACTGATATATATACATAAAATGCATATATTTAGTTTAATGTGTAAGCAACTTTGTGCTAATGTTAAAACCAATGCTATTATGATAAATTTATTGCTTATATTTCACTTAATATTCTTAAATATTTTAGTGTAAGAGTAGTGTATGTTTTTTTATAGTTAGGATTGGGTTATTAACGAATAATGATCCTTGGAAACTGCTTAATGTAGAATAACATTGGAAATAGGGTTTCATGTCCTTGAAGTTGAAATATAGAAACATTCATTTTATTAGAACATTAATGGCAAAAAGACAAATAATGAAATTGAAGAGTTGATATTAAAGAAATGAGAAAATAAATATGCTACAAATGTACAGAGCTTGTTGCTGTTTTTGAATGTTGCAAGTGGAATTCAACAGATGACAGACCTAGATTTCAAAGCAATTATCATTACATTAGCTCTTGATTCACTTTGAGAAAAACAAAGCTCAAAAAAAATGTGCGGGAAAAAAACAAAGTATTATGAAATATGAATATTAAGTTGTTTGGATAGTGGAAAAAATAGAGCAACTCCTGACACCCTACATGATAAAAAAAAATGTTACTTATAACCTTAAGGTGATCCTCAAACTTGTGCTGCAGAGTAGAGAACGTGAGAACATCAGTAATGGGCCACTTCAAAATGAATGCAACAACAAAAGAAAATGCCTCACAGCTCAATGTCAGGGTCTGGATCTGTGATCCCACAGATTTGGCTTTGCAGTTGTCATGGTTTAACCCCAGCCAGCAACTAAGCACCACACAGTCGCCCGCTCACTCCCCCCTTGGTGGGATGGGGAGAGAATCAGAAAAGTGAAAAAACTCATGGGTTGAGATAAAAACAGCTTAATAATTAAAGCAAAAGCTGTGCATGCAAGCAAAGCAAAACAAGGAAATCATTGACTCTCACATTTGCTCTCAAGGCCTTTTCTGTTTCCCACACCGCCCCACCAGTGAGTAGGCTTGGAGTGCACAAAAAGTTGGGAGGAGACACAACCAGGACAGCTGACCCCAACTGACCAAAGAGACATTCCATGCCATATGATGTTGTGCTCAGTATATAAATCCGGGGGAAGAAGGAGGAAGGGGGACGTTCAGGGTGATGACTTTTGTTGTCCCAAGTAACCATTTCACATAATGGAACCCTGCCTTCCTGGAGATAGCTGAACACCTGCCTGCCGATGGGAAGCAGTGAATGAATTACTTGTTTCGCTTTGCTCCATGCATGTCTTTTACTTTACCTATTAAACTGCCTTTATCTCAACCTACAAGTTTTTCCTCACTTTTAATCTTTCGATTCTCTCCCCTGCCCCACCAGGCATGGAGTGAGTAAGAAACTGCTGGTTCTGTATGGTGGCTGGGGTTAAAACACAACATATGGTTATGTACAAGTCTCCTTTGTATAACTATCATGGCATGAAAAGCAACTATTCTAAAACAACACGTGAATCTACCAAGATATGTGTTACATCACCTTAGGAATTCACTACATTTCTGTCCGTTCCAGGTACATAACACTTTTTTTTTTTGTTCATTTTGTTTTTAAAAGCTTCCGCAAATATAGACATTTTGTGGTTTATGCGCAAGGACCTTTGGGGTTTTTACCTAAGGCAGGGTAGGTATCATCTGTAACACCTGTGATGGTAGAGTAGTAGCTCCACCCAAAGATCAAGAGGTCCCAAATAAAGAACTATCTCAGTTTTGAAACAAGTCAAGAATTGATCAATTTCTGGAGAAAGCACCTGCAAAAAGGTTAATTGTTCCTCTTCCAAAGAGGATTGTTTTTTTCACAGTGAAATCTCTGAAGGATTTGGGTCCAGTATCACAAGGACCATTCAGGACAGCATGCGCCCAATGAACACTTGTCTTGTCTTAAACTCAGTGTTGGGGATTTGCTCAGCTGCCTCAACTAGCAATTTGTGTCAACGTTCCTAGTGTTGCTTTGTAATAAACTTTTCAAATTAGGAGGTACAAACTCTAATTTTTAAGTATGAACATTTATTTCAGATTAAACTGAGAAATACAGTAAAAATACAGGTAGATTATTTTTTTAATAGATAATAGGAGTTACAGATATATATACCTTCAGTATAGTTCTCAATAGCTATTGTCTTATTTGTGTGTGGCTTTTAAATGGAGGAGTTATCATCTGATGACTAAGTTTTCCACTAACTTCTCATTTATATCAATTCTGAAAGCACATAGTTGTTAATGTAATCAGTTCAACACTCAACTAGTTGTACTGTATTTAAAAAATGTGATGGTTAAAATCAAGCACAGGCAAAAATCCACCTTCTGTTGCTTGCATTTCAACTGCCATTTACAGACAATGAAGTCTGTGAGACTTTGTAGGAGTGGCAGAACTATGCAAGAGCAATATGAAAATCGAATATGTTCCTGGAGAGGTTAATATTTGCCTATTGGTTCTGGCTAGTGTTTGTTTGTTAGTTTTTATACATACACAGACAAGACATAGGCTGGACTATTTGCATGGTAATTGGATCATCTATATTGGGACCATGGAGGGTGACTAACTTTACTCTAAAATCCCAGATTCCTATTCATCCTCATCATCTCCATGTGACTTACATTGTGAATCCAAACTGAGTCATATATAAGTAAGATTGCTCCTTTTGCTGCTTGCCAGGGTAGTCTGTACAGAAACCCTAGTTTCAGAATACAGAGCAGAGCATGTGCAATCCATATCTCCACACACAGTCCAAGCTTAAGTCTGAAGACATTTCTATCCCAATTGCCCTCATCAGTTCTTCATAGGATGTCCATAACCCTTGCCATTCTTCGAGTTATGGCACGAGAAAAGCCACATTGGCAGACTGAAGGGGCCCTCTGACCAGTGCTTACGTGCAGTGGAACTTACATGAAATGAATGACACAGGACCCGAAGATGATACTCTTCTGCTTTAACATCGGGCAAGATTCAACAGAAAAGTAGCAGTAGTTTAAAAGTATGAACTAAAGACAATCTATGTTCATAGAAAAGAAGAAAACTGTCTTTCAGGGACATACTTGTTTTCTTTTTGATTTGCTAACTGTAATTCCTGGTAAGGAGAACAGAACTGAGTTTTTGTTGGTGTATGATCATCCATAGGGTTTAAAATGTCCTTACCAGAGAGACTACTGAGACAGGCAAATAGTTTGAGAGACCTCTTCAGGTAATGTAATTTTCTTCCCTGATCTGCAGAAGTACCCAAGGCAGGACTACTGAGGCCAAAACAGATTTTTGCTGAGCTCTGGCAACCAGGAGGGGAGAACAGAGTATCCAGGGCAAAAACATCCTTCACTGGTGGCATTCAACCAGCCCTGGATGACACTGGAAGGGAAAGTTCAGATTGTTCTGAGGAGGTTTGGGAAGATCCACACAGTTTGCAGAGAGGAATAGCAGCAGGCTTTTGCAAAAAGTGATCAATGCATTTTGATACAGCCAAGGTCTCTACTGAGCAACACAAAACATGAACAATGTGTGCGCATCTCAAGGAAGTCCCTTGCCTTGTGAGATACCCACCTTCACTGGGATCAGCCACTGTGGGAGCAGTTTTAAAAAAGAAAGAATGCACCAGCACCCTCCTGATGCACTTCAGATTCAAGTGGCAGGAGAACTGTTTATTTACACGTAGCACATCCCTGCTACCTCCTTGGCCTTGCTGTAAAGCCCCGGTAACACAGTTGTCTTTGGTGTAAAACTTCTGAGGTCCATTACCAGCAGAACATAAAATAGTTATGATACACGTGCATAGCAAGGCTGAGGGGCTGCAGTGATCACTGTCACTCTCAGAGGGAAAGAGCAGCATGGTGACAAGTTGTGAGGGGAGCATAAGGGATTACAAGGGAGAAGGGCAAAGGGCTGGGTGGTGCAAAAGGCTGGGATTTTTTCCTCTGAAAAAAAGTCTTTGTGTGACTCTGAGCTTTGAAACCGTAGCTACAAGGGTATCACAACGTAGCTATCTCAGTGCAGTGATCCAAAAGCTGCGCCTGAAGTCCCATGACCTCTAAAATATGATTTTTTTTAAAGTTTATTGATATGAGAGAAATGCATAAAATCTGTAGAGGTTTCCTGAGCTGTATGTACTTGCTCAATGAAGGAAGACTTAAACATCAGTACACTCCCCCACAGTACCTTCGTCTTGAGGATGTCCTCTAGCAGAGAGAGGAAATGGAGTTGTGGAACAGTCTGGGAAGGACAGTGAAATTCCAGCCCCACTCACAGCTCCCAAAACTCTTCAGCACTCCCCCAGATCGATCTTTGGTCTCTTTCATTTACTTAAACACATGCTGCAGCTGCTACAAGATGCATTTTGCACATATTGCTCAGCTTTGGAGGAAAGTGTCTTATTTTTAACAGTAGTCAGAAAAGAGTGGTTGGTAAAGCTTTTCACACTGTCCTTGTACTGCACTTGCTCCCCCACATATGGTATTCTTGAAATTATCGTACTCAAAAGACTGTTCTGCTTTTTCATTTGGTTTAAAGAATTTCCAGGTGTATATTCTCTAATACCGTATATTCACAACAGCTGCAAAAGTTAACATCTTAAGCATGCCTTAACCTTCCTCATCCTTCTCTCTGGGAGGAACTGTGGTATGTTTAACCCATCAAAGAACCACGGGAAAAATCTCAGCCTTTTTTTTTTTATTATCTCTGTGTTGGAGATCTTGATTTTTACTCAGTTTAATAGCGGGAAGGAGATAAGTCATGGAAGCTATAACATAGAGTGACATTAGCAGAACTTCATGAAGAACTAAATGCCATATTGTTAAGACCTGCACATTTTACTTCCTTAAAATCATACAGACACTTAAGTATACACACTGTTTCCCTGAATTTCATTTCTAATAACAGTTAGTTTCAAGTGATTCTAAAAGTCTCATTCTACCACCACAAATTATTAAAACATTTTAATTTAATACATATTGTTTATAAAATGCAATACCTTCAAAATATACAGAAAAGAAGAATAATTTCAAATAAATGCTTAAAGAGTTTCTCCTAAGCTGGTACACCCAAGAACTGTTCCAAGCAACAATTAAGGAAAGAAGGCAGGAAAAAAAAAATGTTACATGATTACAAAACAACAAGCTTTGAAGCTAACCAAAGCCAGCGTACTAGCTTATTAATCAGTTGCTTATCACCTGCAGATGAAAACTCAGTTTTCTTTTCAGTGTTCTCATCTTGCTAGCAGCTTACTCACTGCAGTCATTCGTAAAATTTCAGATTCCTCAGGCTTCTGAGAGGAAACCGTCATAGCATCCTTCATCGTGCCATGTTCAAAATGAGATATGGCAAGATAGAGGACAGCTTCTGAGATGCTAATCTTCAGACCACTATCTCAAAATTTGGACCATACTGTCATGCTGGCATTTGACAAATTACTTTTTAAGCTCACCTATTTATGTATAAAGCCAGTTGTCATCCGTTTTCTAATCTGTCACTGCACAGCATGCACATTTATGCATTGATATAATTCACAGTTTTGAGCGAGCTCTTCTTAAAAAAGCAAAATCTTTCATGCTAATCGAAAACAACAGGAATGAGAAAGAAACTAGTGGAACTGACCCAGAAAAGTGATGGTAGGAGATAAGCAAGCAGTGAAGTTAAGGCTGTTGTACATCATAGGGTCAAATGAAAGTATCAAGAGAACTGTGTACAGCATGGCTACAATTACTTGATGACTAAAAATGAGGAGTATCCACAGTGTTCTGTAAACAGAGGTTGTCAGAAAGAATAGCATGAAACCTGTAATATCACAGAATTTTCTGCAGACTGAACTTATTATGAACATTGAGGAACTAGATTTTCTCCAGCAGAAAGAATAAGAGCCAAAAAAGGTGAACATCAACAAGCTGTAATGAAAAAAACAACTAACTTGTCCACAAAATCACTAATGGCTTCCAATAAAGCTTCATAATGACTTGTGCAGTGTATAAAACTAAATGTAAAAGTATGAAAGAAGCACTCAACAACAAACACTACTTGTTCCTACTGTAGTTGTAATGTGTCACATTGAGAATGGGGATGTATTTGCAAAACCACTTCACAGTGTTCTGTTATCCACATGCGTTAATGGCTTTGTTAAATGTATAAACATTCACATAACTGAATGTTATCAATACAGCTCCAAAAGATACTTCCGTCTCTTTGTGGCCACATCTAACTCGGCTCATGTGTGTCTGCTACTTTTGTGGGAGGGGCTGCAATTCACTTCAAAAACAGACAATAGAGCAAGAAATACTGTGCAATACTGACAGCTTCACACATAACAAATAGCTGCAGAGGACATGCTATATTGGTGCAGCACAAAAACAGGTGTATAACAGGAGAGAAACCATAAGGAATCAATAACAGATCCTCTTGATTCATGGATAATCTGACTTTACAGATTCGAGTTTCTTGGTTTGTGGTTTTTAAATGTGATAAAAATAAGTGTTTATAGACTCATCCCATAAATCCAAAATATTTTCATTTCATGCTAAAGCTAACATTTGTGTATACCAACATGTAACAACTGTCTTACAGAAGAGTCTTAATGGTTTTCAGATGAAAGATAAACTTTACTTATTTTTGAAAATCAATCAGCTTCCAAAGACTACCCATCAAATGGTATTCAGCCATAGGAAGACACCTCTGAAAAAATTACACTCGCTAAATGCTTTATTCCAATATCTCAATGCTCTGATATTACTCTGTTATTAAAGAGTAAACCAATGAATTCTTGAAAGAATTTCCCCAGCAGAAGTGGCTGGAAAGCAGTAATGTATTTCTCCCATCCTGATAGTTTAAGAGGATAACAAGGTTGAACCTTAAACCATAGGACAAGTTAAAGTTTTTTATGTCATTAAGCTTTAATAATTATTTTTAGCCATAAAGATATTTTCTGTCTTAATAAATGGCCATACTCAAGAGTCATTTGCCAAGTCTGAAGCAGATTAAGCTATCTTGGAGTAGCTGATCACTTAGAATCATTTAATTTGACTAATCTGTTAGTCCTTTGTAACAGTTCCTCAAATCAATTTGTATTATCCAAAATTACAATAGACAATAGAAATTTGATCAATTAGAAAGGCATAATTGGTTGGGTTGACACTAACTACTGTGGTTGACAAACCATGGACATCCAGCCATTTCATAAAGCAGTTCCATACTTTAAAATGCAGTACTTTATGCTTAGTTACCTCATTTGATTTCATGCCTTGTGTTCACTGCTTAATGAAAGCTGTATGTTGTGTTTCTTTATGGAAATGCTTTATGTCTAGGTAGAGGAGGAGGTCCTGTACTATTACTGGTAGGAAATAATTTTAAATTTGGACCTGATGAATTCACGGGGCTGAAGAAAAGATCAGCAGTTCTAGCAGCTCTGTCTTTTTTTAAACTTGATGACTTCATGTGACAGCCTCACAGAGAAGACAACAAATCTGCCTAGCAGAAATTAGGAATCCAACATAAGAGAGTCTGGGTAAAAGAGTGTCTTACTTGTATACCACAGGTGAACTCTCCCTTCCTTTGGAAGGCCAAGACTTTGACTTGAAAAAAAAAAAAGAAAAAGCTTTGTTGAAATAGTCATAACAACTGGGGTTAAAAAAAAATCTCTTCTGGAATATCAGATGTTTCAATCTGCCACAACCCATGATATAGGAGGAATAGACATTAATACTGTAAATAGCTTCCACATATACTGACAACTACTGTTTCAGACAGTTGCTAGTTCATCTCCACTTTTGTTATCACATCTACTTATTTCACCCTGCACTCCTATGTGTTAGCTCTGCTGTAGGCCTCTCCCTCAAGAACACACACAAAATTCATCTGAAGTGCCAAGGTTCAGATCTCATTTTCTGCTCTGATTTTGTAGAAAACAGAATTAAATTGACAAAAGATGAAATGAGTTTTTATGTGTAGTTCTTATTGAACTCATTAGATGTTTATGCGAATATTTGACAGTAATAACCACACATTATTTCCATGTGTTAAAAAAGGCTAGAACAAGTTAAATTTCCTAACTCATGTTTGTAGTATCTTTTGTCTAAGGTGTACATATTATTTTATAGATCCACAGAAACACTTCCATTTTCTACAAGTGATGCAGGATTGCTCATCACCTGACATCTATTTACACAAAATCTTCCTTGAGCAAAAGTCACTTTGCTGGACATTATCAGTGTGTAACAAAGATATTATTTGAGTTGTAAGATTTTGTAACTTTCATATTAGCATCATGATAACATGCAGGAATCAGACAGTTATTTTACTCTAACTAAGCTCATATAAGCTTAAATAGTATTTCTTAACCAAACATACATGCAGGCTGCAAATATTCACTGAGCAATGATGATTTCAACATTTCAGTTAGTTGCGTGAAACCCTGTGTTTGCATTTAAGGAATTATGGTTTTCCTATAATACTGACCATATGTTAAACTAAACATTACCTTTGTTTTATTTTTACAAAAGTCTATTTACTTCCTGTGAAGATATAGCCTTAAACTTTTCCACCAATTTTAGTTTTGCATGTGCAGTTGCTTTGGGAAAGAGTTATGTCTAGAAAGATTTTCTGTATAGTTGACTAGTGTATACATTTCAGTGAACTGAGTTTTTAGGTTACATGGACTGACAGTTTTATGTTTTCTAATGTTCATGGCAGTCAAGGGCAATGATTCAAAGATAAAGATTCCTTCTTCCAAGCCCTTCTAAGCAGTAGAAGGATAAAATGGAAATTACAGACGCTTAGTCTGAGAACTCCTCTATTAAAATTACTTGAATCCTACTAGTAACATAAAAGAATATGGCTTGAATTTCATAAAGTGTTATGAGAATATTCCTAATATTGTAATAAAGACACCTTTTGACAAATCAGACTAAGCAACCTCTTTCAACAGGAAGGCACTGCTCCAAGATTACTTTTTGACAAAGATATTGGGGGAGCAGAGAGGCAGGAGAAGATAAGGAAGAACAAGCATCTGTTAAGATTAAAATGGTCATTATTGCTTCAGGCTCATTGCTGTAATCTATATGGATGATCCTAGATTCAGCATTATTCCCTGGAGTATTTGCCTGAGAAGTGAGTATTTCTTTCAGAAGCAACAAGAAAAATAAGGCAAATTATTGTTATTAATCTTATTTGGTTATGAGAAGACCGTGCAAGTAGATTCCTTTCAGTTGTCTAAAAGTTCATCTCTTGTACAAGGTAAACTCTGTAGGCTGAACACAAAGAAGAGAGGTACCTTATTAAAACTGCTCTATCTAGCTAGAAGACTAGTTATGTAAAACCTCATGGATAATGAGGCCTATGAAATCAAGGCAGACATTGAAGAAACTGGGAGCAGAATGATTAACCTGGAAACAGACATGTACTAAGGTGGAACTAGGATTTCTAATGCAATAAAATTAAAATGCTTGGCTGAGGAGGGGGAGGAGAGATGCAGACAAATCAAGAGATAATAAGAGATAGCTATGAAAGAAGGCAGAATATGAGAATAAAGGATTTCCCTGAAGATGCAGAAAAACTGGAATCAAGTTTCTACAGCATTATTTTAGCATATTCTAAAGCAAGAATGACAATTAGAAATAACGACTAAAAGATCCCACCACTTTGTATGTTCTTTCCTAACACAAAGAGACCACGGGACACATCGTGAAACCTACCCTTTGAACAACAATAACAAAACAGATTGAGAAGAGCTGAGTAGCCTCTGTAAAAAGTCAAAGAGAACATTTTCTCAAGACATAACAGCTGCTAACTTTAAAGAAAGCTAGCATGAATGGAGTTTCCGTCTGCTGTAGGGCAGCCTATGAAGGATATTGATGGGGTTTCCCCTTTTAAGTTCATTGCATCAAGAACAGCAGTAAATTTAAAAAGAGATATTGGTAGGTAAAATCCCTTATAATATTAAATCTAGTAGCTGACAGATCCTTTTGAAAGTCAGGAGGTTCAGAAGCATGAGACAAGTTTAAGCATTTCTGTGTCAGTCAAGGTTGGAACGACATAAGTCACTTACAAGAGTATACGCAGCTCATATTCATGGACATACAGCAGTAACTGGAGGGAAGACATCACTCCCACTGGTCAGAGAAACAAGGACATTTCCCTATGGTGACAAGGCAGACAGATGTGGTTACCTGTAGCAAAGACTCCCCTGTAACCCTGTAATTGTGGGATCAGCACTCCATTACCTGTTCTATGCTACAGAGGAGAGAACCTCCCCCACGGCCATCACATGGAAGCCTACTTCACCCACATCAGTCTGATGCTTTTTCTCCTACTACTTGAAATCCCTGAAACAAAAGACCAGCACTTCATCATGAAGACTAGTATACTTCTAAACTTGAAGGAAAACCTAACTTTCCACTTGAAACAAGACTTGAATTGTCCTTGGCCCAGAAAGCAGGATCTGGCTTCCATGAAAACATCTCTGTCCACAAAGAGATGAAGAACACACAGAAGACTGGATGCACAATGAATGACTGTTGAGCACTGAAAGCTCTGTCCACAAGACCATATAATAAGCTTGATTCTGGCCTAATCTGTGCCCTTTGTATGTATGAACCCTTAAAGCGTGTGGCCACTTTGATTAGTCAGTCTAGGGTACAACCTGCAAAGAAACCGGTTTTAGGGCATAAAAAGGATGTATTCATGACACAGCTCTGCTGGTGAAGCTATTACTTACGTTATTAGAAAGGCATATCCTGTGGAGTGTTGAGAAAGGCAGGAATAACTGGTTGAAAGAAACCACATATTTTGACAGGAAAGGAGAAAGAGGAACCTTCTATGTCAGCATTTCCCAGGAATGTTGCAGAGGCTGCGCAATTATACCACGTATAGAACTGCAAAAAACCAAACCCAAACCTGTAAATACTGATAGCAATGGCAAAGTTGTCATCCAATAGTGCATTTAAGTTCATACACACTGAGAAAACAATCTTGTTACCCTGGCACATTACTTCAGACACAGGATTGTAGAACTGTTCAGTATGGCATCCCACAACACCAATGCTAGATACGTAAGATGATTTTAATATTAAAGGGAAATAGATTTATTGCTTGTATTTGATCTGGCACTCTGCCCTTGAGTCTTCGTTGCAATTTAGATATAACAACACTTAGGCAACAGAATAGAGCCATTAATATCTGTCTTTATTAAGAATAGGCCCTTACTGGAGCCACAAGGGAACAGGGTCTTTTCTAAATCATAGAATAATGCATTATAGGATGAGCCACTGAAGTTCATTTCACTCAACCTCCTGATGAAATCAGGGCTTGTAGTACTAATATATTGTATTAGCATTCATCATTTCATGTATGGCAATACAGTGTATGTTTTCACATTTAGACAGTAACATTTTTGTAGACAGAGACTGTACAAGACAGAAATATGCTCTTTATTCTGATGTTTCCACAGCTGCTGCTGTTGTAATAGGGCTTCTAGATAATACAAGAATCCAAAATAATAGACTTAAGCAAAGACAATAAGCAGCGCATTCAACAGTTAGTCTATCATGCCAGTTAATGCTCTAGCAGCTGTTAGTCATTTTGCTGTCTACCAATAGATGGTCTATTTGTAGTGTAGCAGAATTGGTTTTTACCTCTTTAGGAAGACCAAAAGTTTACGTACTACTACAATAAGAAAAATCCCATAGAAAAACTACAGTAAGCAGTAAGGATAAAGAAATTAGTATTTCAGTTAAATTAATGTCAATGATATAATAGATCCAAATTTTGAGGACCTTTTTTGCATCATGCTCTAAGATATAAAATATTTACTTGATTTTTAGCAAGTTTTAGCAAACTAGCGAGTGCTAGCCCAGAGAGAATTATAAATACTGTTGACAAGAGTGTCCAAATTGCCATTATTTGTAATCCTGATAGTACTTTTCTTTTTGTTCTGTTAGTACTACTAGTACTGCCTCTTGCTGTCTTTGTCTTGCCTTTCATATTACTGTTTTTCTACTGATATTGGCTAAATTAGACTCTTAAAAAGGAGTATGTTCTTCTGAGAACTTGCTTACACAGGCATATATTTCAAGCTTGGAGTGAATTGAAGGCAGTGTTTTGAACTGAAGGTATAATTTTTCAGCATTGCTGCAAACAACAACAGAAGAGCTTTTGCAAGTTCGTTTAGCATAGATTCTCCCATGGGCACCAATGTGTTCATGACATTTCCATAAGAGAGATAAAAGGAGAGCATGAGCCTTCTTACAGAGACAGCAGCTTGTGGAAATAGGGCTTTGTTGAACAGCTTCATTTATTTTATTGGTCATAGCAGAGACTACTATTCAAAGCCAGTCTACACTGATTTTTTCAAGAAACCTTCCCCTCCTTGAGCCTACGAGGACACTCGGCAACAGCTCCTCTAAGCCAGTGTTCTGCTCCAATTCATGCAACAATATTTATAGTGCAGACACCCAGTAGAACAAAAGATGTTTACTTGTGGGAATTGAGAGCAGCACGAAGCAGTTCTCAGGTGAGAATATATTCCCCATCTTCCTCTCAGTCAAGGAGCGATATGTGCCAAAGACTGTGAAATGCACTTAAGTGCTTCTCAACATTATAAAGTGAGGCTGAGGTGGAAAAGCATGAAAGGAAAGCCTTTCTAAGTAAGAGTTTTTTAAAATGAGATTTTACACTTCCTCATTTTGTTGCCAGTTCGTTTTAACAAAAAGAACCATGTGGGGCAGAGCTGACCAGATTACTGTATATTTCATCATGCAGAGCAATCTGAGTTTCCAAAATGGGAAGAAAACAGATGCAAGTGATCATGACAGGAAATGAGAAGCTGTAGTTAGTGTAATGCTGCCTGACAGCAGGTGGCCATAAGCTGCCTTCACATATCATTTTTTAGTCTAACACTGTTCCAAAGGCATATTTTCCCAAGAGGAATAACTGTTCAAATGCAGGAAAAGAAATGGAGCTACTGAAGAAAACATAGATTTGGCAATGTAACGACCTGTCAAAATGGAATTCAATGTTCTCAACAGAAATTTACTCACAAGAAAATATTGTCTGGTACATGTGACACACAAAAATCTGGGTATAATTTCAGATTCATAACATCAGCCTCTGGACAATGATGTGAATGAACAGTTTAAAGATAACAATTTTAAAGTTCATCTGCAATTGACTAGAATCAGCTATTGACAAATGATTAATTGCACATTTTGCCGATCTACCTGAGTCAATTAAGATGTGAAAATTTGCAGCCAATTGGTACATTCTTTCAAAAACGTTACTTTTTACCTGCGTGACAGAAAAAATTCTGACACTCTCCCACAGTCAGGAGATAAAGATAGGACTTCAACATCAGGACCAGGTAAGAGAAATTTGTCCTCCTATCAATGTAATTTTCCACAAAATTTTAATCTTGTAAAAACATCTCTAGCTATTTCATTCTTTCCTGATTTTTAACACGAGAAATTTGGAGCAATTAAAGCTTTTTTTTTTAAAAAAAAAAAAAAAAAAAAAACACAAAAACCGAAAGCTTCAGGGGGTTTTTTTTTTTTTTTTTTTTTTTTTTTTTTGGGTTNAAATGAAGAGAAACAATGCCTAACTGTTTAAATTTATAAACAGGCAACGTTTTTCTCTGTGTGTTCAGTGCTTCCGGTGTAAAACAAGAGCAAGATACCATTATGATTGTACTGAACAAGGGCAAGAAGTAGAGATCTTTTACATTTTCCCTAACTTTACAGACACCACATGGTGAAAATTCCAATTGCAAGAAATACTTAAAGAGGAGCAATGAGGAGAAAGTTTTCATATGTTTATTTAACTTCAATTTCTTCATAGCATATTTTTAAACAGTCTTTNAATATAGAAGAATACATTGGAAGAAAAATACTCTTAAATTAAGAATTTTCATTAGAAAGCTCATCATACAGCAACTGTCTATTGAAACAATGTAAACTTTATAGAATTTTTTAGCAATGTACCTTAAGTAAAGCGGACACAAAGTTCTAATTAAATGTCTGTAATTAGGCTAAAGCTCGTTATAACTAGGGAAAAAAAAATAAACAGCGACTCTAAGTTTCCTGACAGCTCTATTAAACAGAAACCACTAAACAATTCATTCTGTTGTTTCATACTACGCGCTTATTAGCTTGCCATTAACTAAGTTTTACTTTGGTCACATGATTTCCAGACTTTTTGCACCATTTAAAGGTGTGTATAGGTTTTGATTCTACAGTTACAGTTTTGCGTCAGTTAGTTTTGTTAGTCCATCTTTGCCATTTCTCATGTATTTCACAAGACCCAGATGAAAGTGAAAAATTCTCTCACATGATTAATACACATTTCTGTTCCTTAAGATTCCTGCACCTATATGGTTCTTCATCAGTAAAGCTGGTTACATAACCACAAAATCTCCAAACAATAGAACCTTTGTTTCCATAGTTAATTCTACTGTGAAAAAAAAAAAAAGAGCTAATCATTTTTGAGTCTTGCTTCTGTTCTGAAGCATTGCCAGACTATGTTTTACATATCTCAGTTGATGAATGTGTATGTGTTGATTTGGATTTTATTTATAAGACAAATGCTTTCCAGTGGACTATTATGCAAACGCTGCTCTACTCAGAGTGGTTTCTGCCTAAGAGAAATTAGATGTTTGTTTGTCATTATTCATAAGATTTTTTCTCATTAGAAAACTCTGGCCAAAGGGCAGAGTAAATCAATACACAAATCTCCATGCTGCTGCAACCACACATCTTTTGGTACCCAAGTGGTACTATTTTAAAGCCCATTCCTTATGGTACATTGCATCAGCAATAAGTACAACTAATATAGCAAGGCAGCTTTCCCTAGCAGATAAGCCAAGAACATGCAAAAGACTCTTCCAAAATGCTCCTAAACATGATTGCACAACAGTTGGCAATGTCAGACAGTTGAAGAGTTTTGCACTTTCATAATTTGGTAGCAGTGCTAAAGTTTTCCCAGCTAAATATCTCCCTCTTTAAAATAAGGCATTCAGTCTGATTGTTTAGCCCTTATGTTCCTACAGATATTTTCCTACACAGTGCATTTTTGTAGAAGAGGTACACTGTTCTTTTCACTCAGACGGAAGGCAAAGTGTCTAACAAGAAAGCCTAGCTAACCCAAGGTAGAATAAACACCATAAGTATCAGTAGAAAACTGATTGCCATACCTTTTTTCACAGTTTTACCTCTCTAGGACTTTAAAAGACCTCCTGTCTAGACTAAAGACAATGTAAGGAAAAAAACAGATTTCCCTACAACAACAGACTCCTCATCAGGATCTCTGCAAACCTCTATTCTATATTTCTTTTATTGCCATCTCTTTTTTGGATTCTCAGTTCATTTATTAGGGGCCATACTCCTGCATTTCTTTTGTATCTTTCTTTGCAGAGAAATAACCGGATCCTCCCACCCATCCTGACCTCCTTCAGACAGGTATAAAAGCAAGTCTTGTACTCCCAGTGTGCTCTGTTAGCAATTCACAGGCTCACAGGCTCTCTGGGCTACACAAATGACAGAATCCTTCTGTTTTGAGCAGGCATCGTGTTGGAACAATAATTTGAATTTAGTCTCTGGAAGACTTTTGTTAAATTAAAAACAGATAGATGAATCAGTAACCAGCCCCTGGCTTCCCCCCATGCTTCTGACAAATGCCACCATCCCCAAGGCATGAGGGTTAGATATGTTCATGAACAGCCGGTTTTCAGACTACTTTATTAAGCTAAACTGAATCTGAGCTTGGGTTTTAAGGTTTTCAAATTATTTCAAGGAGGCAGGGAACATATCTGGAATAATAATATTAGGCAGTAAACTAGCCAGCTGAGAATGGAATATAAAGAAAATTGAAAACAGCAGGGAACAAAAGCACAGAGCATTGAGTCTTCTGAATATGAACTGTGATAATAATTTTCTCAATTAGAAACCGTTCACAATCAAAAGCATTCTGTGTTAGGTTAACTATAAAGTTATAAAAATATCAGAGAATTTGGACCCTGAACTAAAAAGAGGATGATGGAGTTTATTTCATTAATGATGGATATAATTCAACCCTACACAATTCTTGAAAAATGACTGAATTTTCAAAGTGTTAGAGAATCAGTAGAATTTATCTTAAGGATCAAGTAACCTAGTTTTTAATTAATTAAAATTATGACTGCACTCTCCAGGGGACTCACTATTAGTGAGGTTGTATAGAAAGTGTTTCAACTCTGTTGTTAATGGAAAAACATCATTTTTTTTCCCCAGCTCCACAGGGTTGCTCGCCATGTGCATGACAGCAATTTCCAGTGGAAACAGATTTAATGCAAGTCCCAAAATTCTTCTTTAAAAAGAAAAACTTGCTTTATTCTAGGCAATTATGCTACAAAAAAAAAAAAAAAAAAAAAAAACCACAAAAAAACCAAGAAACCACAGTATACCATTCCCTTCTTCATTGTAGTGAGTTTGGGAATGCCTGTTAAGGACAACTCTTTCCTGGATTCAACTCCAGTCCTCCAGACATTACTGAGAACCTCTTGTGCCTAAGAAAGTCACCATCACTAGAAACACTCCTATTTTTTTGCCCAAGTAGATATTGGGAAATGTTAAGTACTGGATGAAAACAGGAAGCTGCAGTGTCTTTAAACAGTATTTTGAATCAAAGAACAGATAGAAATTATTCTCACAAAATAGGCAAGCTATGTTACTGACCAGGTTCAAGCTAGCACAGTTTCCAACAGACAATGATGTATCACTGACGTTTCAGTCCTCAGTAATATCCATGCCAGACTATACAACCCAGTCCAAACGTGACAGGTGACAGAATTGCACTAAAGGCAGTCCTGTCAAGTTTTATCAGACCGCATCCCTCTCCCTTAGAGCTACTTCAGATTATGTCCTAAAATACGGTTATCTGTGAAGGTAAATTGTTTCTATCTGTCGCAGTTTGGGCCGGGTCAGACAATGACAAGATGACAGATGATCTCCCCCACCTCTCGCTNAAGCCATTTCAAAAATAACAATTGGAGAAGAGCCAGTCTGACCCCTTTGAACCCTCAGCTTTTATACTGAGCATGGCAGATGGGATGGAATACGCTGTTGGTCAGTTTGGGTCACCTGACCTGTCCACTCTTCCCCACAGATGCAACCCCTCCATGGGATAAACAACCCAGTCAGTGACCCTGGTTGCCACAGCAACGAGTATAAGCAAGAGCCTCTCTCACTGAACAGAAAGTTGTCTCTGTTTCACTCCAAACCAGGACATTAGCACATACCTTGAAGAGGAGTTTGACTTGTACTAAGAACAGAAGTAATCTGGTGGCCCACCCTCATCCTACTATGGTCGTGAGTGTGGTTATGATCTCCCTAGCTCACAAGAAGGATCTGGCTGATGAGAGTATAGGAGCAGCAGTCAAAGATAGACATGGTCTGGAATAGAAAATTGCTGTTCCTTGGCTGGAGAAGCATGTATTTGAGAGATAGACATTGTTAATTCTCCCTCAAAAACGCTTCATTACAGTCAGTGTACTTCTCTCTAGATCATTTATAATCAACTAGACTGTAATCAAGTGAAAAATGAGCATGCCCAGTTTAGTTACACACTAGCAACTACCATAGTAGTTGGTTACTGAAGAGCAACACCATGATCAGAGCACCATAAAAGATTGTATCACACCATTATCTGGACAGCATCAGTATAGACACAGCAGGTGCAAGTGGTGTGGTTGCATCCTCATCCACCCCCCACCGGGCACCAGATGAGCAGAGGAGTTCTCCATTTGATGCCAGCTAGAAAAGAAACAATAACAGATTGCCATTAAGTGGGGTGACAGAAGTTCAATTTACCAATACCAACCCAGCAGACAAACTACTGAATCAGAATATAAAGCTGAAAGATAAACAAAGGGGAAGAGCTGCTGGAGCCTTGAATGGAGGAGGACTGAAGAATAAAGTAGTTTTCTTGCAGTGCTATAATAAACAGGAGAAGAAAAAGATACAAAAAAAAAAAAAAAAAAAAGATATTTTGGGTACGACTGTTGCCTACTGAGAAAGAGACTGAAGCAAATAGCTCTAAACTAATACATACGACCTCACCAACTAAGAAAAACAATGACCATTTCTACTTGCTTAATGGGTCTCTGTCGGGCACAAATAGACCTTCAGAGACATACCTCATCTTTCCAGAGAAAAATAAATGGTATACTCCAGAGTCATCACAGGCTCTGGCCTCCATCTTATCTAGAATAACTTATTGTTCCCAATATTGTTTATTCCCAAGGCTCAGTTATCTGCCTTGGGAATGAAAAATAGGAATCCAAAATTTAGCTGCAACATAGCCCAACTATGTGACCTCAGCTCAGATTGGTAAACTGTGAAACATCTAAAGAAGAGTCACAGAAGGTATAAAAGAGAAAGTTATGGGCTTAGAATTGTTGAGAGAGTGGTCGTAAGTACCTCAGAAACACTAACTTGGAAATATAAGAAATCCTACAAGGAAAACAATCACATTTGTCATTTTCAATGGATTCATTGAAAGGTGGCAACACAACATCATTAAGGGATCCACTACAGACTGTGTAGTGTTAATTTGCCTTTTATATAGCTATGTCAAACATATTAGAAAATATTTCACTTCCTACCCTAAGCCTATATTATATGCATGGGTACATTGCAAAGACAATATTTTGTGTTTTGCTTTAAATTAAGTAGACTCTTGGTATACCTGGAAGAGGCAAACAGGGTGTATTTCACAAATAGACTTCATACAGTAAGACTGACAAATGAACACACCTGTACTGAGCCAACGTTTTCATACTGAGAGAAATTAGTAACTGTAAATACCATGCATTATCAGCACCAGAAAACAAAACAGGCTATTTTCAATGTAGATATCTAACAAAAAGTATTACAGTGTACACTGCAGTGCATGCATTAAAGTGTGGACACGCAACATTAATTTCACATTTCAAAAGCTGATGATTCCCAGCTTGTGTTATTCTAGGCCTCTGGTCAGCCCAGTAATAGATTGGAATTTTCTTACTAGTCTTCAAAACTGAGAAGTATTCTAGAGCCTATCAAGCTTTTAGTGGCACTACCCGTGAGGGTTAACAATACAGAATTTAGACCTGTGAAGAAAAAGCACTGGGCCATACAAGTGTGCATGTGTGCAATCCCACCTGTAACAGTCCCATCTGCTACCTCCTTTCCTTTGCATTAGCAAACGTAGTGCAGGTTACAATAGGCGACGAGGATCTTCTTCAGTTTAGCCTAGAACTGTGCTATGATGGGTCTCCATCATCCTTCAAGGTATACATTCAACTGCGGCGTAGCAGCTTGGGTAGCTGAGGTAGATTTCTGGGAGAAAGGAGAAGTTGCCAGTGAAGAGCTTAATGAGACAACTTGGCAGGAAGTAAGCAGGATCAACAAGGGAGAGAGGTGGCTGATCTCATTAGGTGCTACACCAAATGCAAAGAGGATTGTTGTCAGTCCCAGCCAGACTGGATGTTACAGGACACATGGGCTACTTGCAGAGCACCTGGCATCAATGGCAGTAGGATGTTGCAATCATTTGCTATTGCCTTGAGCACGCAACAGGAAAAGCCCCTCCTGTTGGTGAAGTACCAGGGCTAGCCACAGGGACCAGGTTGACTGCGTTATAGTCATGAATCAGCTAGTGATGCTCCTCCTTACCTCAGTTCTTCCACTCCCTTTTCCATATACAGGTACTCCTGCATCAAACACCCCTAACATTGAAAATTAAGGCCTATAAGACTTACCTTGTACAAATATCTGAGTGGAACAAACATGCCATTCAGTGCTGGCATTTAGTCAGTTTTATAGCCAATAATTATTTGGGGGTGAAACCTAGTGATTGGATATATACCACACAAACTTATACAATATAACCACAATGCCTAGACATTTAAGAAAAGAAGCAACATGAGCTATTACTTGGAATACTGTGCATGCAATTTTATATATAAATAGTTTAAAGCATACCATTAGCTATCAGCATTTATATACAGTTTACAGATAGTAGGTGGATAAACGCCCACTAAATGGCCCCATTAGTCACATGTAAGTCACAACATTATGCTCCATCAGCCAGAGTAACCGAACAGGAAAATCCACTCCCTCTTGACCCCATGGGGCTCCTTAGAAAGGAGGAGGGTTTGAAGACAGGGGTAGGCAGAGCACAGGTAAGAGCGTGGTTGTTTCTTTTCCCTTGTGTTACACTCAGAATAGAATAGCTTGTTGCTGCTATTCCAATAGAAAGCGTGATTTCTGTCATCACCCACGTGCTGCCTCATGTACCCATACATCCCACTAAGGGTTCCAGTACACTCCTCTTTTAAAGGTAATCTTTTACAGTTATTTTAGTTAGATTGAGGATTCACCAAGAACATTCACTAATTATTTCTTTCAATAACTTTACTCTTCAAAAGCCGTACAAGTTAATTTATTTGCCCCACCTGCATCACTTGGCTACAGCTAACAAATCCAGCTATAAACTCCCATAGAATTTTAGAATAAAGATTAGCTAATAATTATTTTATTGTTAATCAAGACTAGTAGCATTTTAGAAGGTGAGAAAATCAGAAGTTGCTGTAATGCTTTGTTCATTTATTTTAAGTTAGGAAGGTTTTCAGAGACAATCAGTAGAGAAAGGTGCTTCCATCTAGCAACTTCAAACATAAAGACTTAAGGACAATACACTAGAAACAGAGTAGAAGAAAAGCATTAGAAGTTATTAAGCTAAAAGTTTAAACAAAAAGACAAAATTCTTTCTTTCCTCCAAAAATCTTTGATCTCAATTACAAAAACACCTCCTCTCCCCACCCACCAAATAAAATAATAATTAAAACAAATTAAAAAAAAAGGTACTTTCAGTGCTTTTTGCAGTGTTCATCAGGCAAAGAAATTACTCACATCTACCCGAGGATCAAAGCCAGGAGGAAATAACTCTATCTACAGCAGAGCTAAGGCCAGGTCTGAACTTAAACGGATCCACTGGCACGATGGGCAGAGGGAATGAGTGAGGGTGCCAGGTGAGGCTGGTCAGGGCAATTAAGGCACATTAGTGCTCTTAGGGCCCTGACATCTAGCCAATATGAAATGAAAGCAAGTATTTAAGAAAAACAAACAAAGCAACAAACACCCTTTTAATATTTAGCAAAAAGTTAGAAAGATAATTATTTGATACTGAAAATCTTTTCAAATGCAGTCTCTATCTCAGAATTTGCATTTATGTATGCACACACACAAAAAAAGTATACAGGTTGAGATAATATCAATCTTATTCTTGTCTATCTGTAAACAAATGCATTCTTTTGATAATCAGTGCTGGAAATCATGTTAGGAATGAGGGCAGGAGGAAAAGAGCAGGTTACGGTTTGAAAATAAAAGTTAATTTCCCTTCTATCTGTCATGCCTGCGAAAGCAAAGGTGGATCTTCAGCAGGAGAATTTGGAATTGAACCATATGAAAAAAAAAGCAGATGGAAGAGATGTCAGCTTATGATGTTATGGTTTAATGCCTGACACCATCTTCTTCAAAGAAGTTTACAATTAAGAATATAGCCATGTACAGTGTTAAGTTGGTGGTTGTATTTCTATCAGTTGTTTTTTATATATAAACAAAAACATAGTAGTGATGTAGCAGAAATAGACATCTTAACAGTAAGGACATGGACCTATGAAGGCAGGCAGAGAGAGTTGGGGTTGTTCAGCCTGGAGAAGAGAAGGCTTTGGGGAGACCTGATAGTAGCTTTCCAGTACCTAAAGGGTGCCTATGAGAGAGATGGGGAGGAACTCTTTATTAGGGAGTGGAGCAATAGGACAAGGGGTAATGGTTTTAAAGTGAAAGAGGGGAAATTTAGATTAGATATTAGGAAGAAATTCTTTACTGTGAGGGTGGTGAGACTCTGGAACAGGTTGCCCAGAGAAGTTGTGGATGCCCCATCCCTGGAAGTGTTCAAGGCCAGGTTGGATGGGACTTTGAGCAACCTGGTCTAGTGGGGGGTGTCCCTGCCCAGGGCAGGAAGGTTGGAACTAGATGATCGTTAAGGTCTCTTCCGAACCAGATCATTCTATGATTCTATGATTTAACAAATTTAGACCTGGAAAATGCATGAAGTTAACAAACACAGTGAAAAACAGAGCTAAAGGTGTAAAAGAGCTGTAACGATGAGATACAGAAATAAACAGAGTTTGCATTTCAGAAAAACTCTATTTTTGTAAAGGAAAAAAAAAAGAAAAAAAATCCACTGGCACAATATGATATTATCAAGGCTGAAAGGCAAGGACACAGATAACAAACACTGTCAATCAGTATCAGTCTGAAAAATGTAAGAACCGGTGGCTGAAATCCTGCTATGACAAGCCTATACACACTTCAAGCAGAAAAGTTTTTAGTGACAATGGCCTATTTTAAAAGCCCATGGAATTGCCCCTTCATCTGTAGATGATTATCATGCAAATGTATGAAAAAATGTTCTTAACACAATATTAAATGCTGAGTGTAAAACAACAAAAGGAAGTCCAAATGATATCTTGAGGACCAATTAAAAAAAAAAGAGAATAGCATAAATTTTGCAATGTCATTTCAGTCGTGATACAGAAATCAATACATTTGAATAGTCTGCTAAAATTATTTTATTTTAAATATTTAATGATACATATAAAATTTTCATGCAAGCCCCATTTATCAGAAATATGTTCAGAAGTTAAATATGCTTGTACAAGTGGGGAAAGAATGAAAAATATACTTAAATGCGACAGTGCATAAAATTTTATAAGATATTCATTTCATTAAATACACAGACTTCAGTTTATTTAAGTTTTGTCTTCTTCAAGTTTAAATACATTTATATTGTTCATTTAAAATATAATTTTAGTTTTCTGAAGTACTGAGGTGATGCCATTGAATTTTAGTATCTAATGATACTTATGATAATATTTACTCTGGAGGTACTAAATATTCTCTTTGAAGCTTAAGTAATTTTAAACAGTTTGAAACCTATGTGATAATTAGATTTTTTTAGAAGAAATCTTGAAGTACCACTCTTTTTGGAACATAATTTAAGTTACAGCAAAGGTTCCTATGGTCAAGTTGTCACAGACATTCTCCACATGGAAAACACTGATGAGACTTTTCAAATCCTGTTCACATCAGCACCTAAACTATAATACAAATTTGTATGGGTGAAATACTCTTGGCGGCCGGTCACCAGTGGTGTCCCTTGGGGCTCAGTTTTGGGGCTGGTTTTGTTTAATATCTTCATCAATAATCTGGATGAGGGGACTGAATGCACCCTCAGTAAGTTTGCAGATGACACCAAACTAGGTGGGAGGGTTGATCTGCTTGAGGGTAGGAAGGCTCTACAGAGGGACCTGGACAGGCTGGATCGATGGGCCAAGGCCAACTGTATGAGGTTTAATAAGGCCAAGTGCCGGGTCCTGCATTTCGGTCACAACAACCCCAAGCAACGCTACAGGCCTGGGGAAGAGTGGCTGGAAAGCTGCCCGGCAGAAAAGNATTGCCCTCTACAACTCCCTGAAAGGAGGTTGGAGAGAGGTGGGTGTTGGCCTCTTCTCCCAAGTGAATAATGACAGGACCAGAGGAAATGGTCTGAAGTTGTGGCAGGGGAGGTTTAGGTTAGATCTTAGGAGGAATTACTTTACCGAAAGAGTGGTCAGGCACTGGAACAGCCTGCCTAGCGGGGTGGTTGAGTCACCTAGAGGTGTTTAAGCAACGTCTAGATGTAGCACTTCAGGGCATGCTCTACTGGCAGAGATTGTAGGTTGTTCGGTTGGACTCGATGATCTTAAAGGTCCTTTCCAACCATGAAGATTCTGTGATTCTGTGTACCTGGTGTGAACAATTTGCAGTAAGAGTCCCGGAATCAAAGTAAGTGGAAAGCTTTCAGAAGAGATTTGTAATGGTCAATTGAAAATAATTTCAGGACCTATGTCAGCAATCTATATCGTCACCTAATCATGTTTTAATCATAAATACCTTAGATACTTCTTCTTATTTCCAGCAGAAAAACTCACACACACAAATTAAAATTAATTGGAGGCTCTTCTGTGTTTCTTCTGCTCCTGCTGTTATTTCCTTTTACTATGTTAGTTGTCAGAGACTAGAGTTCCATATTTTTATTATCCTAAAATAATTCCAGTATGGGCTCAGTTCAAAAAGATCAGAATAAATTTAAACCGAGAGTAGATAAGTATAATATAAAACAAGAATGTTACTTTTGGGTTTCTTCCAAACTAAAATTCTTCTCGAAGTTCTATTTACAAACAGGAATCCTAAATCACTGCATAATAATAAAAATTATAGCATGAAGCTGAACACGAGTTTTGAAAGACAGTTTTCACAAAGGTAACTTTCTTTCTAGACTCCTTAGATTATTTGGGTAACAAGTGAATTGTAAGTACTTTTTTGTTGTTGTTATTGTTGATTACCATGTGGTTTATTGGCCTAAAGAGAAAATGTGTTGTTTTTACATGAATTACTGCAGCCTCAGTGAGATATATTCCCCCATTCTCTTTAAAAGCTCTTACTACTTTCAGGTGCCAGATACAACATGACTTTTCAAACTTCTTTTACTTGGTGCTTCAGTTCGAGAACAGCATAAATTGACTTTGACAATATCAATATACATAGCACACTAACTAATGACAAATATGGTTAGTGCCCTGCTGCTTCATAAGCTTTTCCATTTCCCCTCATATGTTTGGACTTTCTGACCTGAGTATTGATTTTTCATTTGCCATGTTTCACCAGCTCTGTTCATTGTTATAGGTCCCACTTAGAATAGCAAAAGACTTAAATTCTGCATGCCATTTATAGAGATTATAGAGATATGTTCTTGGAAATAATTTTCTTGCTTTCAAGTTCACAAATACAAAGTGAGTGCAATGAGCCTTGACGACAGCCAGAGATCAAAAACTGTTAGAAGAATAATACCTGAAATGGTGAGTTGTGATGTCAACAAGGATGGATTTGATCAACAGGGAGCCTGTAGCACCTCCTTCCCAGCAGAGATCAGAACATTGCCATGGGGCTGTCTGCCAGACATGGACACAGAGCGACTGAGGTGGCACTGTTACCTGCTGGTCTGGACCATTGTGTGGGGCTCAGAGCAGCCTTGCGTCCCCCCCACAGCTCTACTCCACCATCTCAAGGGAGCAGGAACCAGGGCAAGGCTCATTTGATGGCTCAGATGATGCTATATATGCGTGCATGAGTGTATGTGAGTGAATGAGCAGCTTTCCCTGTCAGCCTTCATGTGGTCCACTTAATAAATTGAACTAAGCATGTTATTTGGTGTTCCTCTCCCTCCCTCTGCTCTGACATCTCTGTTTGCATCTGATTTTTTTTTCTTAATTTCCTTCACTAGCTTGAACATTTTTCTGTTTATAATACTCCTTCCACTTCAAAATAGAAATTTCAAGCAGGTATGACGTTTATATTGACAGTTCCAGCTTCCTCCTTTTCATCTGACATCAAAATCCCAAAGCTATCCTTTGCCTCCGATAAAGATGCAATACTGACATGATTTGATTAAGTCTATGTATTGTTTTATCATTAATCCATTGCAAATTTGTAAAGTCCTATATCAATAACTGGCAGGAAAAAAAAAAGTTAACATGTACAAAACTGTTTTAGATTAATACTTTTAAGCAAGGATTTTCCACTTTAACTCAAAACATAAATCAGGCCATACAACCAACATTCAGTAACTGCAAATGCAAGCCAAGTCAATACCCCTAGCCACAAAGAATTAATGCACACACTGAGAAATTTGGGGGTTAAGAACATTTCATGTAAATAACTTCTGATCATTCCTATATTCTTGTAGGCATGCTTAACAAGATCTAGGCATTCTTACAAAGATTTTTTTTTTTCCATTACATGTTATTTTCCATATTCATTCCTTATTTCCAACTCTTTTCTGTTACATAAAGCTTCCAGAAAACTATATAATTAAGTAGGACTAAACAATAACCATCCAGAATCATCTAAATGATGGATGTGGATCACAAGGAAAAAAGTTCATCGAAGAAATTTTGTTTGTACTACAAAGATCCTGTGGCTGCCTCTGCATTTGCTATGGGTCCCAGCTACCTCCCATGTGTAGTTGCCCAGTCATAGGCAGGGGTTGCTCCTCTCTCTTTACCAGATGGGGCTTGGGGACAGAGCGTACACCAGAAGTTTCTAAATAAATTAAACATTCATTACTACTTCTTTAGAAAGCTATTATATGAAAACTTCAAATTCTTTGGATTTTAAAATGAAGATATATCTAAGCTTAAAGAGCACTAAATGTATATTTGATCATGTTTACATTCTTCTGAGAACACTGAGGTATATTAGTCATTAAAATCCTTGGAGAACACAGGAAGAAAAAAGGGAAACTGTAAATTTAAAAAGGCTTATAATTTATTTTCTTATACACTTACTATATTTTAGTTAAGGTGAGTAAGATTAATAAAGAACTTTTTTATTTTCTTAATTCTTTCAAGTATATTTTGTTAAAAGAATTTTCCCATCCATTTATATGAGAAATTATACTGTGGTCTTAAAGTGGTTTAAATACTTTGAAAAGATAACGAAAAGACCTGCTTGTAAGCAAACAATTCACATGAAATGGAAATTATTTTTGTAATCTCTTTCTAGTTAGAAGAAAAGAAATTTTTGAAATAAGAGAGCTGGAAGACTGCAGTGCAATGTTTACAGATAAAATCTTGAAAAAGCCTGCTGGCTACATGTTTAGATATTGCTTATTTAAATACAGGTAAATTAATTGTTTTTAGATAACAGAAAAGTGTGATTTAGACAAAAACATGTGAAAAGAATGTTTTTCAAAGTCAAATGCAAGAAAAATGAAACTTAGGAGAGACTGGGCATGGATAATTTTAACGTTTTAAGTTAAACTATTGGTGAAGTGGTTATCACTCTGCCAAACTGGTCTTCACAACTTTAATTAATGCCTGTGGCCAGCCAGTCTAAGAAACAAAAAGAACTGATTTCTGTTATTTTGCATCAAGGTGAAATGACTTCACTTTAGTTAGTTTTGAGGTGGGTAATTCTCTGTTGCCAAAGTCATGTTCTGGATCTTGAAAACACCCTTATCCTCTTTTTTTGCATGGTGTGCACGAGTAACACTGCTAACATCTGGCAGGTGTTTGTTCTGTTGTTCAGTCCCTAACAGTATGGGCAAAAGGAGAATAGTAACAGGTTCCATGTCCTCCATGCCCAATTTGGAGCAGCTCCACATCTCTTGAGAATACAGGTACACTCTGTGCAGGAAGGTATATATTTCTTCAAGAGTTTCATTTCTCATCTGTATTGGGTTTGTATCATGTCACCTCCTGGGCCAGTGAATCATGGAACAGTCACACTGTTCCTCTATGGTGATTATCTTGAATTTTCAAAACAAGGCTATCATTTACTTGAATTCAAAATTTTTTGCTGATCCTGAACTACCCAACAGCAGGTAGGAGATCACCTATTTGCTGAGTTGTCTACCAGCCTGTTTTCTGAGAAAAAAATTGGAGTCTGAAAATTTCTGTGAACAGCAAAGATGTGGTCCTGGTTTGCATCTCCTTAAACTCCTGCCAGTAGTTAGTAAGTACTAGTCTCATGGCTGGGACTTACTCCTTGGGTTAAGGGTAAAAAAAGAAAAGGTGAAATACAAAGGTGAAATATATAAGAAAACAAAAAAGCTTAGGTGGGAATAGGTACAGAAAAGGTAAAGGAAAACAAGAATATGATTTAAAAATGGAAAAGAGCTGAAGAGGTACAATCAGCTAGAAGGTCAGGATTGTCAAAGAAGCAAGTTTGTAGAGTTTTGGCACTAGAGGGCAAATGGAAAGTTACTTGTTCCCCTGTATAGCCCACAAATTGGCTGAAAGTTTTGCAGTAGCAGCTCCTGTGGGTGCTGTAGCTTTCAAATGGTTCATGGATGCTATGTGCCTAACAAAGGATTTCTGATACTGCAACCCCACATCTCTCCTACATTTCTCCCTAGTGGAAACGTATTAGCACTGGTATTTCAGCTTTGGTTTCCTGTGAAGGAACTCAACTGCATGAAATAAAATTGCTGAGACCTGAAGTGGTATGAGACAATTTGAGATGTTTTGAATTCATATCAAAGGAGTCAGACTGATGATATAGATACACAAACTGATTTTCCTGGGAAGGAAGCACAAAGTGTGTTAATTGCAGAGGGTACCGTTGTAGTTCTGCCAGGTTCTGGAGAGACACTTACTGATTAACGCACAATTCTGGAAATGTGGTTATGCTAAATGTACTGTCTCATTTAGTAACCTTTGCAAAAAATGTTGGCATACCTTTTTTTCAAGAATGATTTGGGACACTTGGCAGTAGAGGAATTCAGCAAACATTGTTTACTGTGGTTTTGGTTATCAGCAGTTCGTCTGGTTTGAGAAACGCAGTAAGACTAATAAGACTAATAAGTTATTAGTCTTTTCTGACAACTGACCACATATCACTGTTTACATGAGTCAGGACATCTCTTTAGTTTGAAGACATGATGGGAAGAAAAACAAAAATCTCAAATGTATATGACAGGTTTAGTGTGGCTAAAATAGTACTTCTCAGATCTGACTAACGTTCAGTGTGTGGAATTGTTGCCATCTGGAACATCTTTTCAACTGGGGAACTTGTCAGGATGACGAAAAAATCAGAATTATTCTTTTTTCACAAAAAAAAAAAAAAAAAAAAAAAAAAACCCAAAAAAAAAAAATTATTTTAAAGTTAGAACTGTGCAATATTGTTTAAAAATGCAACCATCTTAGTCCTCTTGGAAAAAAAAAAAATCCATTATTTCCCTGCAAAAATCAAGATCAAACTAATATTCATGCAAATATTAGAATCCAGGTGAAATATTTTTTGCTATATTCTGAACATGACTTGCACTGAGACTAGTTTTGCAGCTGGATAAGCATTTAAGGGTGCTTTGATCTAAATAAGAGCCTGCAGTATTCTCATTTGATGACATTCTCATAAAACTGCTTGTAAATTTGAATTAGTTCTAGGCTTGATTGAAACTTCTAATTTCCATTTCTCAGGCAACATTTTAAGTGTGAGATTTATGCTTATGAAGCAGAACTTCTTTATAAATGCTATACATCATGGAATTTGCAAATTGACTCAGGAAAATACTTGGCATCTTGTGGGAAGATTTCACACGTTGTTTTCACAACACCTTCGTAATGTGCTTATTGAAGTTTTCTTGAAATGCAGAGCTTGTAAAAATGAAAAAAAAAAAAAAAATCATCACCTTAGAGGCATTCCTCTTGAACTTTTTATTTTCTTTCCAATAAGGTCATAGTCATCACTTGTGAATACTTCAATCAGTGCAACTGGCTGTTTGCTAACACCTTTGATCTGCTAAGTGACAACTAAAATCAAGGTCAGCTGCATGTTTTTATTTGATTTACCTTAAAGAGAACAGATTTTTTTCTTCTTCTTCTTCTTTTTTTTTCTTTTTTTTTTTTTTTTTGCAATCCTCCACTGAATATAATAAAACAGTTTATAGCTCTGACTCCTTCACATGTTTTGACCAGTTCAGAAATTACATCTGAAAGTATGGTTACTAGAATTCCAATATTCCTGTCAGTCTCTAGCTATTGCAATTATTTCCTTTTCGTCATTTGGATCATTGCTTCCATCACTGATAAGAACAAATAGGGGCTTCTTGAATTAACCTATTAGTGCAATTGACAAAACATTCTGTCCAGATGCAGAATTATTGGGAATGTTACTATCAGAGATCATGGTTTTGTAAAGTGATCTTTCCACTTTCCACTGCAAATGGAAAATTGTGTTTTACAAGGAAAATAGAAAGCAATACCTCAGCCTCAATAATGGTCCTTAGGGAAATGGGGTTTTATTCTCCTAGAAGTATGGGGGTGTGCAAGAGGAGAGTGTTGTCTTTCATTTGGAAATAAAACATGACTTCTGCGAAAGGCAGTTTCTGCAGAACTCTGAAACCTTTTTTTGTTGTTGTTTCACATTGGACAGTTCAGGAAAGTGTATTGTTTCCTCTGTTCATTTCCCTGAATGTTTTGTTGATGTTACTACAGCTCTTTGTCACTGATTTCTCAAGTTTGTCCTGTAACAACATTAATTTGCTACACATGATTGACCATGCTTTGAGCAGTTATTTGAAAGCAGATATGACATAACACCCTATGTTGGAAGAAGACTTGTAGAAGATAAACCTAGCTAGTCCTTAGTGGGATAAATAGGACACTGCAGTGTCTGCCTTAGAATCATAGAATCATTTAGGTTGGAAAAGACCTTTAAAATCATCAAGTCCAACATTAGTATGTTAACAGTAATTGAAGCAAAGCATGGTCTGAAAGCAGTTTCTAGTGAGTTTTTGTGCCTCTGTCAGGGTTGGGACAGCATTATTTTGGTTTTGAAATTTGCCTGACTGCATCTTTTCTGCATAATATATTGCTATTATCTTGACTGTACCTTAATAAACTCCCACAGTCATATGCTCATATAAACCTGGACCACTTTCTTATTTTCCTGACCCCTCATAAACCGAAGAGTATACTATTAACCAGTTTTACTATGAAAGCTCTTCCTTTCATTTCCTTTTCCTTTACTGAGATCCTGCTTTCCATTGTCATCCCTCAGTCCAAGTTTGGATTGTACTGAAGGGAAAGCGCGAAAGGGAAAGTACTGGACGGAAAGCTAGAGGGAAACAAGCTTAATTGTTAAAGTACCTTTTGAGGGCGTGTCCATTCTAGTAAATTAAGTATGACCAGGAACATTTCTTAGCACTAGAACATGAATATTCTAGCAAGCTCTTTCTCTGGGAAAACTTGTTCAAGTCCAGCTAGCACTTTCCCCCTAAAATTCCCAGGCCCAGTTCACATTTCACGGAATATCTTTGTTTACTTGTATAGATAAAACTATGCCACTTTTGGACTGGAGGCTGTCATTTCTCCAGATGGCCTTCAACCCTTGTGTCTGTCATGCCACACTTGAGGCCTCATCAGACACAGTCATCATGCTATGTATGTATTTTTTATTAGGAGATAGCAAAGCTGCCTTTTTACTTTTTTTATCATGCAGGATGGTAGATCTAACGCACTGTGAGTTAAGAAGGCCACCTGAGGAAGTGTCCAGGGCTCTGACCAAATGAGCTCCAGACTAAGTTTTGCTACCCATGATAGTAGAGTTCAGCCCATGGAAACGATAAAGATGCACAGCTTGACCATTCAGTGCAAAAGTTAGGTGAAAAAGCTGACACCTTCCTAGTCCGTGTAGCTCCACAAGTATGGCTACAGTATGCTGAGCTGCAATGGGCCCTTCTGATTTTGCTCTGTATATTGATGAGGATAAGATTAATCAATCATGAGTGAAGAATCTAGGAGAAGTTACGCAAACCTCCAACTTGTGTTTGGTGGATTTCCTCACATATCGTTGTCTAGTTAGAGGTAAGGGTAGCAGTGACTTCAGTACTTTTTGTCAAGATGAATTCGCTGAGGTCTGAGATATGGGGATTGGTTGCATGACTTCTGGTGATTTGTCCCATACACAGATGTGTGGCATTGATGATGGAGCTGAAAGACCTTTGAACTAAGATTTCTCCATCACTTTCTTCTGAAAGAAAGTCATTGTGTTCATTGAAACTGGAGATGCAGGTCAGCTCAAGGCAGGTAGTGAATTTTTTAAGACAGAGATTTCTGTGAGAAAACTACTTTAGGTCTCATCCAAATTGCTACTGAGATTTTAGTTTCCTGCTAGGAAAAGGGAAACCCCACCTCAAGAATGGAAGCAGCACCAGGCATATACTTGTTAGTTTCAGCGCAAAATAGTGATATAAGTATCTGTTATGCATTCAGATGACCAATGCTTATGTGTGGTTAAACTAACAAATCAACACAATAAGAAACAGAAGAAAGGAGAAACATTATAGATTACAAATGAGGTGTACTCAATGAAATTGCTGACCAAAGCAGAAAATAGCAAAGCAACCATACAGTAAATACCAAATATCATCAGCAAAACTGGGGGCAATGGAGAAAGATTAAACAGTTATGGGATGTTAATTTGCAGGAAGATAAGGTTGAATGCGACTCGGGTTGTTTGGGGATATCTTTCAAGCAACACTGCACCTGGTGAAAACAACAAAACAGGATAAAAATTGTTTCCCTGGCTACATCCATATGCCTTTTGTAGTCAAAGGAGAGCAACGTTTCCTCTAATGTTGAAGAAAGAATGCCCCAACAGGAGACTTCCTAATAGTACCCTTCATATCAAAATGGTGTGAGTGTTGGTTGTCTTTCTCACATAAACAGCAATTAGGAACAGAGATTAATATCAACAATTATTTTTTTGTGTGTAGATTGATGTAACCCTGTTATGTGTCAAAAACATCCATTTATTTATTTATTCTTAAAGAAGATGCCCAGTCACTTACTTCAGTCTATTCAAAGCTGCCTAAAGGGGTGTTGGGTAAAGCAAAGCAGCTGGGCAGTGGGATCCCTTGCTTTTTCAAGAATAAAGAGATCCTCTACTTATTACATGATGATATCACCTAATGAAGTAAATGATCCTAATTTTAGCTTTCCTTTCTGAAAACATCTGTGCACTTCTGAGTCAGACAACAGGACCATGAGCTTCCTGGTTCCTGTCATAGTCCTGATTAAAAAAGACTCAAATGCCATTGAGTAATGATGCTATCTGTAGTGTGTGTGTAGTATTTAAATTTTGAGCTCCCTGACACTATTTTACACTGAAATTAGACACTGGACCATCCCTTATGTCCAACATATACAGACATAATGGTGTTGTATTAAACATCTTAATGTTTAAGACATTAAACATCTTAAACAGCTACGGTGCATAAAGTGATACTGAGTGTAATCTTATGCAATCATGAGTTACACTATGTGTCACCTCTATAGATAGCTGAGAAGTACAATCTTTTCCAAAGGAAAATAAACCCAAGGAATATGAGAAGTACAAAAAGTGGTAAGTTTATTTTGCAGCGTAAACAATGGATAACCTTCCAATTACAGCTACTATTCTTTTACAGAAAGATGTCTGTGTCCTTATTCTGAGTTTACCTTTGGTTATGTTAACTCTCAAAGCAGCTACAAGATTATTGCCACATTTGATTTCGTAGAATAGATGACTATATTCTATATTCTACATGCACTATGACTTAGTAGTTTTATAGTTTGTTTTTTCCATGATAAAACTGGTATGGCAAGAGGTATATATAATTTATAATTCCAGAGGCAATAGCTACTTTTACTCAAGCTGAAAATAGAAACCAAATCTGCTTTTAGGTAAGTTGGGAAAATTCCCTCTAGTACTTTGCATCTGCTAATACAATGCTGAAAAGGAGATGTTTGGAGATTGATGGTAATTATTTCCAGCATTCTACAGAAATTAATTTTCTTGCTGCTATTGCTTTGCATGGACTAAATTCAGTCTGAACATATGTGCCTTGTTAAAAATGAATGCTTTACTTTAGGATATTTATACACAGACCAGCAGTTAAAGCTGTGATTCTTATCTCTTGTTGGGTTAACCTGATAGTGGTTAATCCGAGTGATAAATATTGCCACTTCATTTTATTGAATGTTTCTTTAAAAAGAATAAGTGACTTTTCTCCTTTTGATATAGTTATGGAGATGGGAAATGCGCTTATTTCCCATTTACTTCAAATTTATAACCAAAATCAGTGGTTTTCTATAAAGGGACTTTTTTTCTTTTAAAACTTTAAACACCCTGCTTTGGATGTTCTATTTCAAATGTCCAGAGCATCCTTTTTAAACTGCTGATTTCTCTTTATTCTTCATTCAGTTTGCATCATTTTCTCCCCTTTAATCTCTGACCTTTTACATGCTGCTGTTAGAGCCATACTTAGCAAATATCTAGAACTCCTATTAATTTCAGGGGAACTTCCTTGCACCAAGGTTTCATCCTGATACAGCTGTCAGTGTAATATGTAATATCTATTTTTCTGTTTTATGATATATACTGGCATTGAAGAAAAACAAATACACAGTTTCTGTTGTAGTGTGTGTGGCACTGTGAATTAAATATATTATCTGTTACCAAACATACATAATAAGTTTTAGATTTTTGCCTATTTTGAGGTGCATTGATTATTTCAGAATCCCACAATTACCTCTTGCAGAATTAGCAAAAGAACAGGTCAAAAAGAGAAATGTTGTAAAATGAATGAGAAATCTCAATTCCCAAAGGTTTTCTGTATTGCTTTAAGTGCAGTATTTCTGCATCAAAGTATTCAAAGTAGCTTTTATTTGTTTGTACTTTACGTACTTTGTGTGTACTTTGCTGTAATCCATTTGTAGAAAGACTCATTGAACAGATTATGCAAAATGAATGGTGAATAAAACAAGTCATGCTTTTTCTGCATTATAGGCAAACGATGTTACAAACTTTATTTGGGAAGGCTTTTCTTACTTTATTGATACAGAAGAAAGTTTGCATGAATAACCACATTTTGTGTTGCATCTGATGGTATGAAGAAAAATGTTGTTCAAGTCAGAAAACTAATGTGACAGATCTAAACTCAAAATTGTTTTATCTCCAAGTTATCTGAAAAGGACTTAGATTATGGTAATATTTCTCTCTATTTCTTAAGTTTATTTATAGTGGCACATAGTGCTACCATACAGTGGCATTTCTCGAGCAGGGGAAGTCATCTTAGTCTTTACGTGGCAGAGTAATCACAGAATGGTTTCTGAGAACCATTATAAAATAGAAATATCTCAGAAGCTAGATTCACTGATTTACTTGCTGACACAGGCAATGTGGTTATCTCACACGTTTTCACTAATTTTTTTACCTTTCTGTTACTAAGATAAATTGCAAGTAGGATTATTTACAAGTATCTTGATACAAGAGAAATACAGTTTAGCTGAAAAACAAGTGAAATACACTTTACTTAGGAAAAAGGATAATCTTTTTTTTTTTCCTGTGCTGATACACTTCCACTGCTTCCTTGGCAGCTTTTTGTCTCCTTTAACAAATCCATGCCAAGGCCAAGACTTTTAAAATACAGCCTTACTATCTACATCCTCATCTATCTTTCTGCCTGGTCAAACACTGCTTTGATCGCTGCCCACCTGAATTCTCTCTAGGTCTCTAGGTCCTCCTGTTGATTTGCTGTCAGTGTTGTGGTTAAAGTCCAAAGATCTTACGTGGTGACACACTTTAAAATATGCCATGATCATGGTGCCTCCTGTAACCAGATTAATTCCCTGTTAGTGATTGGTGACCCAGAGATTTTATTCCCACTGGGACTATTTGTTAAGCAATGCTCATGGCCAGTTCAGAAGAACAAGGTAGTGATTCCCTTTCCCAGAAATGCCAGGTTCTTTTGTGCCAGAACCTGTTCTATATGTTCATTTCCCAGTTTTGGGGTCCTTTCCTGTGGCTTCACTGGCCATCCTTAGTTTTGCAGGTGAGACCATTTCTAAGATAAGGTACTTTTGCGCAAGAGGAGTACACTTTGTTCAGGAAACAGAAGTTATGATCCATGACTGATGCTTATCTGATATTCTTTTCTCACATGCCTGCTATCTGCCATTCATGCTGAGCTGTGTGATCACACAGAGTCTGATCTGTGTGTCTGGAGGTTGGCAAATGTGACACCCATCCACAAGAAGGGCCGGAAGGAGGATCCGGGGAACTACAGGCCAGTCAGTCTGACCTCGGTGCCTGGGAAGGTCATGGAACAGATCATCCTCAGTGCCATTACCCAGCACTTGCAGGAAAACAGGGAGATCAGGTCCAGTCAGCATGGGTTTGTGAAGGGCAGGTCATGCCTGTCAAACATGATCTCCTTCTATCATAAGGTGACCCACTTAGTGGATGAGGGAAAAGCTGTGGATGTCATCTACCTTGGTTTTTGCAAGGCTTTTGACACCATTTCCCACAGCATTCTCCTGGAGAAACTGGCTGCTCATGGCCTGGACAGGTGTACTCTTCGCTGGGTAAAAAACTGGCTGGATGGCCATGCCCAGAGAGTGGTGGTAAATAGAGTTAAATCCAGCTGGTGTCCGGTCACAAGTGGTGTCCCCCAGGGCTCGGTGCTGGGGCCGGTTCTCTTTAATATCTTTATCAATGATCTGGATGAGGGGATCGAATGCACCCTCAGTAAGTTTGCAGATGACACTAAACTAGGCGGGCGTGTTGATCTGCTTGAGGGTAGGTTGGCTCTGCAGAGGGATCTGGACAGGCTGGACCAATGGGCTGAGACCAATGGTATGAGGTTCAACAAGGCCAAGTGCCGGGTCCTGCACTTGGGTCACAACAACCCCATGCAGCGCTACAGGATTGGGGCGGAGTGGCTGGAAAGCTGCCCGGCAGAAAAGGACCTGGGGGTGTTGGTGGACAGCCGGCTGAATATGAGCCAGCAGTGTGCCCAGGTGGCCAAGAAGGCCAACAGCATCCTGGCCTGTATCAGGAACAGCGTGGTGAGCCGGACTAGGGAAGTGATCATCCCCCTGTACTCGGCACTGGTGAGGCCCCACCTCGAGTACTGTGTTCAGTTTTGGGCCCCTCACTACAAGAAGGACATTGAGGTGTTGGAGCGTGTCCAGAGGAGGGCTACAAAGCTGGTGAGGGGTCTGGAGGACAAACCTTATGAGGAACGACTGAGGGAGCTGAGGTTGTTCAGCCTGGAGAAGAGGAGGCTGAGGGGAGACCTTATCACCCTCTACAACTACCTGAAAGGAGGTTGTAGAGAGATGGGGGCTGACCTCTTCTCCTTGGTGACAGGTGATAGGACGAGAGGAAATGGGTTCAAGTTATGTCAGAGGAGGTTTAGATTGGATATCAGGAAACATTTTTTCACTGAAAGGGTTATTAACCATTGGAATAGGCTGCCCAGGGAGGTGGTGGATTCACCATCCCTGGAGGTGTTTAAAAAAAGTGTAGATGTGGTACTCAGGGACATAGTTTAGAAGTGGCTTTTGTTAGGGTAGGTTAATGGTTGGACTTGATGATCTTAAAGGTCCCTTCCAACCTCAGCAATTCTTTGATTCTATGACTCCACACTCCTCTCCTGACACTGCACAAGTAATCCTATGGGTGAGGTCTTCCTACGGACTTGACTCAGATGAGCTTTCTTCCTCTTCTATGTGGTACTTTTTCTCATCCAAAAAATGGGTTTCTCCTGCTCTTTGGTTCTTGGCGTACAATTTGTTTTCTTGTTCTCTATTTTTATTGTTTAACATTGGTCAAGAAATGCATTCAAATTGATACATGCAGGAAATATAGTTTATACATGCAATTTGTTTTATCTAAATGGCGAGGAAATAGGTTACAGATGTATTCAAGGACATCAGGTAGACACCACCCTTCTAGAGAGATGTTCAGATAACTTTTAGAAAATCTTCATATGGGCATCAGCCCCAGAGTCCAGGACAGAATAACAGTAGGAAAAGTGTCCTTATCCGAACTGGCTCAGTTAGGGTTCTGAACAACTCCTCCCAAGGATGGATGGATTTTTGTTCTCATCTCTTACTCAAGAGTTAATAAGAAGCATAATTAGCAATTCTTCTCTTGATTTCCCCATGATTTAGAATTAGCTAGCTCTACTGTTTAATAAGTTAGTATGCCTTGACAGAGAGAGTCTTTTGGCTACAGCTTTTAAGATCTGTGTTTGAGAAGTGGCCTGATACAAACCAGCAGCAATACTTATTTTTGTGTCCAACTATGTTTCCTCATGATTAGCAAGTATTAGTATTTGAATGCCAGGTCTGTAGGCTTTATTTTTTTGTAAGGAGCAAAGAACTTGAAAACACTTGGAATGTGTTGTTTCATTAAGAACTAAATGATCTTAATTCTGCAATCTTTTGTGCTGGAAGCCCTGCATGAAAAGTAAGGTGTGACTGTCTTGCAGAAAATGCATTATTTGCCTCCTGTTTAAAGACCATAAATCACTATTTATATTACCTTTTGCAAATAATAATGCTAGTTAAACTGCTTAACACCTGCGTACAGTTCTCAGCAATCACTTTCTTTCGTACTATGTAAATTTGTCAAGAAGAAATTTATACTCCTGAGGGCAAAAAGACACGTAGTTGCTGTACACCCGACTGCATATTCAATGTGGGATTTTTTCAGTAAATGTTCTTCTGTGAACAGGACTGGTGTTAAGATAAAAAATCTAGTTTCAAATAACAATTATAGTTTTCTGAGAAAATAAATAAAATTCATTTTATGAGGGTGGTAGAAACTGTATTTCTAAAATTACGTCATTATCACAACTGACGTGTTGACAGCTGTGTCACGGGGATGTTGGGTGTGGTGGCCACTAGAACAGAGTCACACCGTTCATTGACGTACAACCAAAACTTTGCTTGCTTTAGTGAGTGTGTATTGGTATAGTGAGTTTGCTTGGTTTAGTGAGTGGGTATTGGTATAGTGAGTTTGTAACAATTCCTTTTCTGCAAAACCACACATGCATACACACTATATTCAAAACAGAGGTTTAGCCTGTTGTGTCACAGCCCTTGCATCTTGTAAAGTATTGCCCTGTCTTTAATCATATGGTGTTCATTAAGTGGTGTGGGGAACTGATGACTTCAGCTTCTGTGATTAAGTGGGTTGCACTTTTGAGACGTGCAATTGTAAACCCAACAAAATACTAGTTTAATAAAGAAGTTATCAACATCATAAATAAGCAACTCTCCCATGACCCACAAACTAATACATTTCTTTTTAATTGAGCCGAATAATTCATAAACAAAGATATATTGAAAGAGAAATTAGGATCTTCATTGTGATTGTTTATTTTTTCCAGCTGAACCAAACTCCCTATTTCTAAATTCCTTTACTGAATGCAGTCTGTTAATTCAATGTCAAATGCTATCTTCCAGGAGAGACCATACGTTCACTATGCATAGCTTTCAAGTTAAAGTAATACTGAAGTATTCCCAGAGACTTCTATTCACCAGAACTCCAGTGTCTGGAAGGTTTCACCTTCTCCAGCTGTGCTGAGGTTACGTAAAACAACAGGCAAATATACTGTTCTCAACTGCCAAGACAGCACAGTCCTGTAGGACCACACTGTCATACGGGATGTCTATAAACAGCTGTGAGCACAAATTTGTCTGAAGTGGAGCACTGACATCCAGAGCTTTCTGCCAAGAGCTGATACTCTCCCAGTGTCATCAGCCCATCGTGTTCCAGGCACCTGATCCTGTCATGAGGACCACAATAATTATGTTCTGCAGCCTCATTTTGTGCAGCTACGCTGACTTCTGCCAATCAGTAGCTAATCACTTTGGGGTTCAAGCTGGTAATTGAGCTAATCACTATTGCTGGCAAGCTGGTAATCAAGGTCTCTGAGGCTGTCAGTCAATTGTCCCTCTTCCAAACAGTACCCCTGGGGAACACTGTGTCATGCAAACATCCATCCCACTGCCAGCTGTCTGGAGCCTTTTGCAGGTTTTGCATTTCTGTCCTCTGAGTTTTCACTGTGTTTACTAAAAGCGCTCCTGCTCTGTTGCCACACAAGGCCTCATGGACCATTGAGGGAGATTTACTGACCCCATTGCTATTTATTCGACAATCTCACGACACCTATGTTGTCTGGAAACCTGACAATATGAGGGATGCTAGCAACCTCATCCTCCCATAGGAATCAGATCTCTTAACAGGTCTGAGTCTCCATATGAGTCCTGGGAAATGGGTCCTACCCCATGCTGGAGGGAAAAGTCCTGGACACCTCAGGGCACGTGATTGGTTCAGCCAAGCATTATCTGCTTAAGGATGGATGGAGGGGGAATGTGCATTTGGTCATCTCACTGCACAGTCAAGGACTGTGAACGACATTATGTGCTATCAAGTCCAATGATATCAAGGCAATTTCATCCTGCCTTTTCACCCTGTGAGGAAGTGAACTTTCTACCCAGACTGGGCTTGTTAAGACCAAATACTTAAGCAGCAATTTGTCCTCCCTCCATTATCTTCTGCTAGCAGCCACAGCATCCAGGATGCCATAAGCTCCTGATGCATTTCCCTCTTAGAGAAATGTAGGTTGTACTAGAAAATTCAGACGTTTGTCAAATATGTCCCTTGCAGTGCTTTAATAATATTCCTGGGATCCTTCTTCTCAGTACGGCTAGGGCTGCAGCTACACGTTTTATTAGCAAGCACTTTGCATTTTTTCCCCATGCATCTGAAAGCAGTCAGCCTCTTTTGCTGACCTATTGCCTCACAGTTTACACATTCATTTATAACCTCCTATTCCCATTTCAAACCAACTGTTTGAAATGAGCACGTGCTACTTAGACCCTCACCACCATCAGTTAGCAGCACCAGGGTAGTCATTAGCTCTTCTTGTGTGTTTTTACTGAGCATTGCTTAAAGCTGGGATGACAACCTCCTCCTCCCCCATCTGATCTCTCCATGGGTAGAGATAAGAGCCTCAAAGAAGCATCATCCTGCCCCTTTGGCATGAATCTGCTACATGATGTCCAGCTTCTCATTCACAACTGAGGACTTGCTTGGATTTAGAATCCCTTTACCGCTTTTAGAACACTTTGAGCTCTTCCCTTTGGTAACCAGAAGCCAAGAGAACTTGATGTAGAGTTGTGCCTACATCCCCGTCCAGACACAGGTCTTAATCTACTGTGCTAGACTCTCTTCCAGTAGAGGTACAGAGACTCATGGTAACAGTGATGGTGTCAGGCTGATAAGGACAGATTCCTCCCTTCCCTTACATGAAGTCTTCCTCCTTGTTGCCATGGCTTAACTCTCCGCCCTTGTCTGCTGGTTTCCTCAAACAAAGAAGAAAGACTCAGATGTCAGTTGCAACTACCACCTAAGTTGGTAGCTGCCTTTTAAAATGTTAAAAGGAGAGTATCTACAAACTGAAATTGTTTCAGCATCTGGGGCACCTGTAATCTGTACTATTTGTACTGTGTCATGCTGGTTCCCTTCACCCCTTACATTTGTAAAGGGGAACAGATGATACTGTTTTGGCCTAGGGTGGACCCTTCTAAGAGTCCTGGCTAGCTACTACACTAAGATACCAATTAAGCAGTAATCAACCATTTCTCCTCTCTTGAGGAGTACAGAGGCTCCATAAAACTTGTATGATCCAGAAATGAGTGTCATATGGGTTGGTGTCACAAACACCAACTCCTTTCATTCTGCATAGAGAGCAATGCAGAAGAAAGCTCTTACTGCTTTTGCACAGAATCTGTGTAACATATTTATAATGACATCCTCACTGAGTTCATTAAATAAATGTAACATTGACAAAATTGCATACAAACCTAAAACAAGTTCACACCTCTGTGCAGGCTAGTACAAAGACCCCTTATTCTTTGCAGTATAAACTTTTAAACTTTCATTTTGCTGGATGTAAAGTATCTTTCGCTGATTTATAGGATTTCTATGTATCTTATTAACTTGTTGAAATTAAACTTTTACTACTACGAAATTTTGATATGAAGCTAGGAAACTGACCTGAAACTAAGATGGTTTTGTTGTCTTGCCGAGTACACTTATCTTGATAAGGTTTGTCATGCGTTAGCCATGTGTTAAAGTGGATTACCAGGTCACTAGCATAGCATCAACACTATAAATGACAATAGTCCCCTCAAGAGCAGAGAGAGGGAAGAAATATCTGTCAAGTTCCTTCCTCCCCAACAAAAGAGAAGAGCACCTAGCCAAGGGGTTGTTCAATGGAATTTTTTTGGGTGCATATCAGTAAGAAGGCACATTTATCACCAATGTAAAATACAAGAATACTTTCAGGTTATTATATTTTTCTATACCTGTATATACTATGTGATCATTAGCAACAGTTTCTACTGCACTTGTCTCTGTCTTTCACTGTCATCTTGATCATGTAAAACACCACCGCTTGTGACAGTGCTGTAAAGTACTGACAACTGAACCCATCCCAAAGAGTGGGTTGAGCTGTGCTGCTGAGGATCTTTGTCAGTGGGCTTCCAGAACTATGAGATGAGCTGCACTGTGCCTGGGCTCACAGCGAGGGTGCCTGATGTTACCTGCCCTTCACACACGTCAGCCTGCTGTGCCCCTCATCTGGTAGCAGAGAGGGATATGTGTAGTTAGTATTTCCAGGCCTTTTGGGAGCTGCTGGTTGTTGCTGACTAGTGTGCACTTATCTCAAGCCAACAGTTGCGTGGGTGCTATTATGCTATTTTCAGCAGAGGTGATCGCTCAGCCATCCACTAGGCTAATGAAGTTATACCAAACCACTGAGAACCAAACCTTTGTTAATAATTCAGCAGAGACCACTGGTAACTGCATGTCTATTGTGTTTCTTCAAGTGGTAGAAAACCTTCAAGGTAACCCAACAACATGTATGCAGACCAAACGTAACTCTGCACAGAACAATTCTGAGAAAGTTTTAAAAGAGAAAGCACCAACTTCTTAAGTTGCACATCACATCAGATGCAGTTGCATATACATACTGATGGCGGCATACCCTGAATGTTTATCAAAACTGCTAATGCCAGGACAACCACTATGACAGAGAAGAATGCAACTCTTCAATAACAGACAGTTAAATATGTAATATGCACTGCTAGGTGTCACAAATTCCAAGCATTAGCAGAGGCATAGAAAGTCTGCAAGTGAGCAGACCAGGAAGGCAAAGATATTTTCCTTTGAATGGTCTCTAGTCCTATTCCCCTCTCCCCAGTCATTGAAACCTGAAGAAGGTAGAGGTGAAGGTGGGTAGTTTCTCTTTCTTAGTGCTATGCCTTAAGAAATGTAACGGGGGAAGGGATGGTATCCCAAATAAGAATTTGTCTTTGTTACTTCCTTTTCTCATTATGTTTTCACCAGCACCTTAAGAAGGTTATCAGTTTTGCTGTTACTGGGAGGGGCTATAATAGCAGACAGATCTGGGAATGAGCAGTAAATGATAGAAGGACCAAACTTTCACAACTTCAGGAAGGTCTCACTGTAACATTAAACCATGTAAAAAAAAAACCAGCTTTGTTTATAGCACATAGTTGCAAACAAAAGGCAGCTGAAACTATATCTACCAGGTGCCTTCCTACTCTTTCTGCAGTGGCTACAAGTTTACCTCAAAAATTTACTGCACATTGGTAGCTGAAGTTATAAATATTTAATAAAATATATGCAAACAGCCTACCAGTGACTATAAGCTGAGGAGAACTCCCTGAATACTTCATTTCAATACAACCTGAAAAATCTGAGGGTGCACACTCTGTTGATGGTATCATGAGGGATTAACTGAACACACATTACTGCTGTCATAAAGATAAGGTTTTCAAGGCTTAACTAAAGCTATCAAAAGTGTAAGTTAAGACAAATAGCAGACATGTCTCATCAAAATAAGCTTTTTCCATCCTTTTTTTTTACCTTATCTCACTTCCAAACCCCTTCACAGTACAGTCTAGTAGAAACCAGTTTCATTATTTGATTATTCAACTTCTAAACCCAACATTGTAACATTTCAGAAATACAGAAATACAAAGCATTATTAAACAGACAAATAACCTTGCTATTCACCAAACCTGAAAAATAAACATATCTTTGTTCTAACACAAACAGCCTTTGAAAATTTGTTAACATCTGTAAGTGATAGAGTCCATTAACAGTCACTGTGACTGTGTTATGATGTTTAGAACAGCACTTATAAACAGGGAAATAAATTGCAGACACTGCATACTGTGCCCATAAAGTGGATTGGCCAATGTGGACATCCAGTGGGTGATACTCCCCAGCTGTCCAATCTGGTGGGGTTGTCCCCATGCCTGCAATCAGGGATTACTTACCAGACCTCCTGCCCTTACTCCCCAGCCTAACTACACCAGACCAGAAAGATGCGGCTATTTTTTAGGCAGAACAGACTGATTATTGGGGAGGGTTTTCTTCACTTCCTCTCACAGTGTTCTGCCCCCAGAAAGCCTTTCTTCTTCACCCCTTTTATTATCAAGAAAGGATTTCTTCTCCAAGGTGCCTGACAAGTGTTTGGGCTTTGTTTCCAGAGCAGCTCTTTCCTCAGCTTGGTGAACAAGGTGCAGCATGGAGGGTGCAGTTTGGCTTCACCCATGCTCTTAGAAGTCTGACTCCTGCCTCCTGAAAGTCACACTCCAAATGTGATCCCTTTGCATCCAGAGCTGGATATATGTAAATGCAAAGCCTTTTTACCTCCAAAGTAACCTGAAATATGTGATACTCATTTTTCTCATAGTGTGTAATGCAGATACTTTAATGTATTCACTAATATTGCACATGTATCGCTTCGGGGCTAGTGGAGCATCAGGGTGTCATAATGCATTATCATCAGAGAGCTTTTACTTGCATGTATCTTTAAATGTTCCATGTTGGCACAGTATGATGTCACTGTTGTCTTGTCACAATATATGCTAAAAATACCTTTATACACACATTTCAGACTAACAAATTAGCACCTTGAAAAATTAATGGCTTTTGTTACTTCATTAGCATAAACAATTTGTCTTGTGTTTAAGGCAAATTGTTAAATGCTTTTTCTGTTATACTGTATATATATACTGTAGATATACTGTTATACTCATGTTTGTTATTAAAAACACAAAACCATTAACAAGACCCCACAAGATTCTAATTGGTTTCTATGTTTACGTCCCTAGCTGTTATTGCTAAAAGCCTTTGCAAAACCAGTATATACTTTAATAGATAGAAATACAAAGTTTTAAGACATTCTAAATACAGAGAGGAGCTGGACGTGCAGTGATAGATATGATCTGTCCTTCATAGATACTGTCCTTCAGTCTCACTTCCATGTTTGTCACTCCCGTATGAGTAAACAGGAAAAAAGCAGAGGCAGGGGCTGTAAACTAAAAAAAATTAATTTCGGAAAGACTTTCTGTTTAAGGGATGATCATCAGGTGCCTTTGAGATGTAAAAAAACGCAAATGCAGATTTTCCAGAAAATAAATGTACTTACATGCACTTCTAGGAAACCCTCATGATGTGGTATTCATTATGATATGTTCACCCCACCTTCAAGAGCGAGTAAATCAATCTGAAACAGATCTAATCAAGAACAGCTGGGATGAATGGAGAAGCACAACTTCTAACTTATTCTGAGAAATTAATAGAGTTTATCCTGTGTAACCACAAATTAGAAAATGCCAAAGAGATGGTTTTGCTCTGGAATACAAATAGGTGAATAAAGGGCTTTACCTATTAGCAAATGTATGTATAAATTACTCATGACTAACTTTAGTTCTGTAATAAGAAAAGAAAAGTTTCTAAATCTGCAACACCAATGAGTTTCAGAGCAAAGTTCTAATTAACAGCAGGTAAAAAAAAATAAAATTAACATCTAACAGGAGCTTGGTCTTGGAATTTACCAACTTGCAAGTTTGCTCAACGTTTAAGCAAAGTGTTTAAGCAGTGCTTATCTTAAAACTTAAGAAGCAGTAGCCTATTTAATGTATGAATCCTAAAATTATCTAGAGTGTTTGTAATTAGGCAGTTTGACATCAGAATTACAAGACACGCCCATGTCCCCAGTCTGAGGTGGCCCTTATGCAAATAAACCCACATATTAAACTAATGACCTTTATCAGACAACTCCTTGTCAATCCCATTTTAAAAGCGCGATAAAGCCTTAGAGAAAGTGATTGTGGGTAAGTTTCACACATTCTTGTCATGTACTCTACTGCATATTGTACTTTAGTAACTGATAGAGCTTATTTCACTAAGCCCATTTTCTCAAGAAAAGGGATGTAGTTAAGGAAATAAACTAGATATTTTGAGGTTGGCAGAGCTTTGAAAATTGAAGGTCCTATTAGCAATGAGAAAATTTCCCAGCAGTTTTGGGGAAGTATATCTCCATCATAAATATGGAAGGAATCACAATCTCTTATTTGGATAGTCCTGATACTTCTGCATCACTCTGATGGTAATGTTATTGGGTTTTCAGTGTTCTGGGGAGGGAAAGATAAGTAAAATGGGTTTTGTTTTTATTTCATTGTTTGTATTCTTTTTGACTCTGATCTGACAGCTGGGAAATAGTGTAGCACTAGTCACTGCAATAAGAGCTGAGAAGGTACCAATTTAGTTTCTATGTCATATGCAAAGAAAATGGAAAACTCCAAGACTGTTTAATAGTCACCTTTTCTCTCTGTATTATTCAAAACTTTCATCCATCATTAGAAACAAAGTCTTTGGAAATCCTATTTTGACTAGAGTTTGTAATAAGTGCTGCTATTCAACCTAGGTATTATGTGATTATTCATTGCAGTTGAGCCTTCAGCTGAGTTAAATGAAGTGCACTTAAACGTTCCTTCTTCCCCTGTCATTAACTGCTCTATGGCAGCCTCTAGTTAGGTCCTATAGATCAATGTTTCTCAAACTGTGGGCTGTAAAAGAACTCAAAGGGGATTGCCAACTGTTAGACAGAAACAGTCAGCAGCAGTTCAGTTCCCTGAGTCTGCAGTAGATCTTTTTTCCCAGGAGTGGAGAATGAGAAAAATATTAAATACTGAATGCAGATATTTATTCTATCCAGGGAACTGCTAGCTACCTTTAGCAGCTGGCAGTGTCTCATTTCCTTGAGGGCAGACAGTACATAACAGTGGGCTTTCATTCCCTCACCCTGTAAGGATTGATCTATTATGAACTTGGGTGATTATATTGAAACAGTTGAGTAAACTGTAGATGCTTGACATATTGTATTGGGAGTGGATCGCGGTGTCAAAAGGTTTGGGAAACACTCTGGCCTCTAGATTTCTCTTGGAAAGTGTGCAAGCCCCCTTTTCTGCCTACTTTTCTCACTAGCACCACTTAGATGTCTCAGGACACAATAGATGACCTCACGTTTCTACACTGGTGCACAGCACTCCTTGAGATGTCAGGGAGACAAAGTCCTGACATCTCCTGGGCTTTGAGTGGGGCTGGGGACCCGCCTCACTTGTGGCACGATCAGGTCAATACTGGGACACGAGAGCACAATGGGCAGGGGCGAGTTCTTCTCTAACCCATGACCCTTCCAGAGAAGGAAGCAAAGGTTGGGAAGGGCATCGTGCCATTGTTGTGACTATTTCACAGTCATGGGGTTCCTGGTGAGCATTTTATCCTAGACAAATTGAGGGAAATGAGAAAACTACAAAAAGTTACTAGATAATATAGGAACTGCTCTCTTAATAGGAATGTAAAACAACCTGGACATTATGTTGAGAACAACTTTGCTTTGCCTGAGGCAGGTGCTGTGCCTTGCAGTTCTATACAAACACACTTGCTGATGATCATATTGCTAAGATATTGTAATGTTGCTTCCTTACACCCCTCTCTGATGAATTTAGAGTATATGGTACTATAAGAAGAAAGCAGACTAAAGCCTTTGGCTCCACTGCCTGAGTGTGTATATATATATATGTACACACACATATAACATATATATATATACATAAGAATATATATAACCTTGTGCTCCTGAACAAGACCCAGGATGTCTGTGAGCAAAAGCAGCTGCTGCTACTGCTTCTCCCACAGCTGGTTGACGTTCTGGGCCTGTAAAGTGGGGAGTGACTGCTGGAGACTGCATGGCATCTGTGGCACCAGATGTTTTACCAGTGGTGGGTGAAAAACTTTCAGATGAGGAGGATCACCTCCAAGCTCTCTTCTGGGACCTGATGCCCTCTTTGTCATCAAGGCATGTCAGTTAAGGGGCAGAGGACGCTGTTGCTCCCCCAGCTAGGACCTATTCCATGGGTGCTACTATCCATTTATCTCACAGGGCTGCTCATCTGGTGTCCTCATAGGCCAGCCAGTAAGGGACTTTCTGGGCAGTTTTGAAATAGTGTATAAAGTTCAGGGCTGTCTATTGCAGGGGAGATACGTACCCTCTTTTTAGGAAATACAGGATAATTTTTGGAGAGCAGGTTAATAAAAGGGAGATGCTGCTTTCCTCCTGCATCCAGGCTTACCACCCATGAATGGTTTAACTGTGCCTTTTCTCCTTCTCTCCAGTGTAGAGTTGGAACATGCACTTAGTCAGCTCCATGGAAGATAATAGCAATTACACAAAAGCTTGAATGTAAGTGTACCCAACCCACACAAGATAATTGAAGCCTGCTCTTCCTTACAGTCTCTGCAGGGATAAGCCTTGCTAGCCACACTGGAATAGTGGAGAATGAAATCTGCACTGATTATATGCCCAATTTTTCACAACCTTAGTCAGTGGCTGTGGTAACTGGATGGGAGCCTAGTATGAGTAGGGTGTGCATCCATACTTCCTTTAGTAACATAAAGCAGTGGTGCTTAAATTAAAAATGACAGATCAGAATTCCTGAACTATAGGAAAAATAAAATAATTTCAAAAAGTTGTTCTCTTAAATTAAGGAATTCTGACTCTCTCCCTTCTACTTCTTCTCTTTCCCCCACAAGAAGGTCAAGAGCTCTTTTCCTCATAGATAGTCACTGTTGCTACCACTTTGCCTCTGCTTTACTCCCTTCACAGCCTTTGACAGCCACCTCTCTTCATCACATCATTCCCTATACCACACTGTGGCTTGGGGCTTTTACTTTCTTTTTCACTTTCTTCCCAGTTTCCAAAGTACACCTCCCGTACACAAGTGCTTTTGCTTAAGTACGCTGCCAACAGACCACCCTCCATGCCTCACCGGGCACTGCTCTACAGGACTGTATTAGCATGGGGACCCTTTTTCTTCTTTCACGCTTCTCAGGGAGCTCAGTGACACATGACCTTACTCTTTAATCACCAGAGACTCTGTCAAGAAGTACATTGACATCTTTGGTGAGAAAAGCAGTGCATTGCACCTCTTCCCCAGGAAATTTCCAGACTGAGGTGACCGGCTGTGCTTTCTTCTGTGTAGAGATTATTTCCTCAGTTCAGATTTCTGTCTATTCCTTTCCCCTAACTGCACTCAACTGGCATATTACTCTGCAACTCTAAGCAGACACCAGAAAACAGTACCAGAGACATGAATTTAGCCATCCAGTTGTGGATGAGTATATGATCATAACATGAAAACCCTCAAATTTTAGGACAGCATCTTGCAACACTCAAGGTGAGGCCCAAGGTGAAACCAGCACAGACTGCTCAAAGAATAAAGGTATGGGAGGCAGTATGGTCCACAAGATAAATAATCTGTTGGGAATAATAGGAAAAGGTGGAGGGAGATGGTCCTTAATTACTCTTCCTGAAAGGAGCCACCTGTGGGTTGAGCACAGTGTGTTCCCATTAGAGAGTGAGCACAGTGAGAGCAGGACACCTGCTTCACTGCCGTCTGGAACCAGATAGTTTCTCCTCTGCCAAGACCAAGACCTGAAACAGTATGGGGCAGCTGATGATAGCAGAGGGATTTGAATCAAGCGAGTTCCAGACGAAGCTGTTAGGTTAGACGTGGGGCACTAACAGAGCAGCAAACAACAATAAATCATGAGCACTGGAATCATCTGCTGGAGCTGAGCTGTGCACTCAGCCGTTCTTCAGGCTATGAGCCTCAATGTGTCTTCCCAAAGTCTTGCAATTGCTTAACCTTTGATGCCCATCAGTCTTTGTATTGTAGGTACGTTGATGCTGTAGGTGGTAGCTTCTTGTGGGGAGGAGGTGCGAGCATGACCATGGTACGTCTTTATTAGCGTTAAAGCAAAAAGAAGTGAGAAACAGCATTAGGGATTTATGAATGTTAGCTTCACCCTATTCAGGGAGTTGATTAATGTCCTAATTATCTCAACACAGCAGGATTCTTCTAGGATTCTCCCTCCTGCAGCTGAATAGCTTTCACAGTATTTCAAGGTTTCCTGTTTATTGCTGTAATTTAAAATTAATTTTTTTTTCCTTCTCTCAAGGAGGCGGGCAAAAACCTAAAATGCATGCTGAATACAGAAGGTCCCCATATACGTTCCATAATTCTTCTAATTGTTCTGCCACTGAGGTCTGAGATGGGTAACAGAGGTTTTTCTGAAATACTCATACTATTTTTTTGCCTTATTTAAAAAACAGGTGGGTTTTCCTTCCAAGATATTTCACCAGTTCCTTACTAGTCCTCAGATTTAATCTTGAAGATCTGAACACTTTTTTTTTTTTTTTNACGTACACCAAAAAGATTTAGCAATCATGGGAAGCAGCGTGCCTGGGCTTTTCTTTCGTTCACATCGGCATGCATGGTACTTCATCGTTGTAATTTCTAGCTTCAACATTCCCATTATTGTTTTGGCATTACAAAGCCTTTTTCTAAAGTTTTCATTGCACTTTCCTGGACAGGGCACAGGAAACTGCCAAAGAAAAATACAGTCCTCGAAAAGAAAGTAATGGAATATACCAGCTGGGATTACAGGAGTAATGAAAACATCTGACTTCACTTTTTTTAAGGATGAGGGCCAATTACTATATTTTTTTGGTTTTTTTTAAGCAACTCTGCTGTAGGCTTATCTTCAGGGTTTTTTTTTTCACTTAAAATGAGACAAAATGAGAGTCCAGAAATCAAATTTTCCTCTGTCATAGATGAAGTTGTACAATCCTGAAGAGAACTGAACGTGACTGTAAGCCTTTCACGTGTCAGATTGATTGCTCCAAACTACTTATGTTTCTGGAAAACAGGTAAAGCAAACATGAAGTTCTTGAAATATTAATTTTTTTTTTCAATTGATGATAGTGTTCACTGAGGTTTTAATCTAATTTGAAATACAAAGTCAAAGCAACCCCTCCAATTTAAAACAAACAAACAAACAAATAAACAATAACCTCCCCCCCAAAACCACCAACACGACCCCCTTATTTTTCTTTTTACAGAAAGGTATAGAATTAGAATTCCTCATCTTGAACATATCTGGCCCATGTTTTTACTGAAATCTGGTTTTACTGAGTACAATAATCACATGTAGGATTATTGATCACTTTAGGATTACTGACGACTTATCACTGCTAATCACTAATACTTATTTTGATAGTGTCTTCAGAATTATAATTTTAAAAATGCTTGATTGATGAATATTGGCTCCACCCTTGACTCTACTCTTTTCACAGCAGACTGACTGGAGGAACCCAGAAAAGTATAAAGGCAGCTTGAGGAGCTGGTCAGGGGATTATTGCAGTAGTTACTGACAGCAAAATTGATCTAGATCTTAGGTCTCTGGTTACTTCTGAAGTTGATAGTACGTGGGTGTCTAAATGTCCAGAGACATCTGCTCACTGTAGTTTATCTTTCAGCTACGTCTCTTCCCTGAGATAAAGATATTTTTCTGTTCATAGAGGTACTCTGAACCCTTTCAAAACCAGATCTGTATTTGGATTAGCCCCTTGATGGTTTGCTCAATAAATCATAAGTATCTTCTGTTTCACTGGAAATCCCAGTTTCCTCTAACACAGCTTCAGTTTCCTTGAGGGTTATTCCTTTCTCACTACTCCTTCATTTTCCATCCCTTAAGTTGTTTTTACATTTGTCAGTGTGGCACTGCTGATTAAGAGATCCCTTGCAAATCCAGCATGGAAGCAGCCTCTCTTTATAACTCCCCCTTTTAACAATCATAAGACTATTCTTAAAAATTACTGTCCAGATTTGGCATTATAACCAGCAATAATGAAAATGTGGCATTCATTCTTCTGTAGTCTGTGTGTTTATAGTGCAACAGAAACTGCAGAGCAGCTTGATCCTGTGATCATTCCTGCCTATCCTTGACCATATGTATGGAACAGCACAGCAGCCTATGTGCAATTTTATGCAAAACGGTAAGAGGAAAAAAGATTGGATTTCTAGCTCCAGCAGCATCATGGCCATCATTACCAATAGCAAAGGTTTCCATTCAACCACATTGAAGGTCCACTGAAAAGAATACAGTGATGAAATTTAGACAGAGCTTGGACAAATATTGATTCAAGCAGACAGATTCAGGCTACGTCCACCGATAGCATCCTAGAAAGGACAAAGCCGTGGTAGACAAAGAGCAACTCACTACACAAAACCCTTTCAAAAAACCTGCTAACTCAAAGCAACTGCTCTGAAGGCATCCCTAACAGACCATTGCACTGAGAATATAAAAGGCTTAGGGAGCAGACACCGACCAAAACACACAGTTAATGACTCAGCTACAGCCTTGAAGATTGGGAGATGGTGAAAACTGACTGTGTGACTGCTTAGAGCCACATCAGAGTAAAAGCCTTTTCGTAACACTTTGCCTTTTTCTAAGTTTTCCCGTGTTATAAGCTCTACATGTTCTGTCTGAACATGACATGTTCTGTCATGATAGGCTGAATTTATGATCCTCTAAATCTTCCTAGCTCCGGGCCAAGTCTCTTTCAGGTTATGAGGAGGAGCTCTTGGTTGATTCTTGCTGCAAATATACTATACCTCATCCTATTGTCAAATCAAGAGGCCTCTGCAGCCCCAATAATGCCCTTTTTCTTACCATGGCATCAGGTAGTGCCAGCCATAGCATGGAAAGTGATGAAGGGATAATACAGGCTTCAGACTGCTGGCTTAATGCTATGGGACTGGGCCAGAGGAGGCATGCAAATATCTAACCATTTAAATTTATAGACTGTCGCCTTTCTAATAGCCAAGAGTTGGATGCTGTTTAATTTACTAGTTTAGGAAGAGGTGTATCATCTCTAATTCTCTGTGAATACTTGATATACTTTGTAACTGACGCATGATGGTAACTGGTGAGACAAATCATGTGGTATCATGGATTAAATATCTTCTCACCTGCTAAAAACAAAAACTACTTGTTGGTTTGAATTTAAAATGTGTTTTTGTGAATATTCATTATGCTAATGAATACCTTAGATATTGCTTTTCCCCTTTGTGTAAAAGGCTTATAATGTTTTTATAAGTAATATGTCATTTTGAGGCCCTGTTTGGTACAAAAATAGTGTATGGTGCCAGATATGATAATTCTGCATGATAAGCATGCAGATTGCTGCAGAATCTCTTTACCACAGCAAAGGAGATGTATAAAATTTCACACCCAAAATAAGAAGACAAGAATTCTGCCTCCCATCAGCAATCTGGTTATCAGAAATTAAACCTTAATTCAACAAAAAAAATGCATGTAGGTAGATATTTTACAGTTTAGTATGAGTGCCAACATGATTAAAGTTTAGGAATGTGCATTAGTATACTGCTGAACCAGGGCCACAGGAGATGTGATGGGACTTCCTTGCTTATCTGTCTTTATATGTACAAATACAGTAGTCTCTTCATTACTTGTTTGCCCTGCTTAACAAGAAAGAGTGGTTAAATTCCCAGACTACAGACATTTTGTTTTGATGTAAACCAAACCCTATTACCTGAGATCTTGCAATAATTAAAATGTGTATCAAATGTGCAAACAGCTCTTTTTTTTTTTTTTTTTTTTTGTTTTCCCTCCAAACGCCTGAATTGGTTAAGCAATGTTTCTGTACTTTAATTAGACAGTAGAAATCTATGAGACTGCCTTCATTTGGCTTTCAGCTGTTTACTTTGCGTCAGTAAAATCCATACACTTTAAAGGAGATCTCAACTATAATTAAAAGTGTTATTGAACTAAACACAATTACCAATGTTTATCTCATTATGTAACGCTGCTGGCACAAAAAGCGGAATTCAAACTTGCTCTCTTTTTGGCATTATGGTTTTGCAGAGTTTAAAACAATGCCTGTAATTCAATCAGGTAACAACAATTACTGCTGTCAATCCTTGGGAAAACTTGGTACCCCTGAAGTTCATATATTTCAGCTAAACTAGGTATCCCAACATGATGAATTCCAAAAAGCACAGACCTGAGAAACTGCAGCCATTGGTATTTTTCTCTAGTACATCTTCCACTGGAATTTGACATACTGCATTTTTATTTATTTGTACTGAAAGACAAATACAGGTAATTTTCTGGCTGCTAGAAATGTTTAACTGAATTTTGCAATGTGATATGATATATATAATACTGTATGATGGGTGAACTTCTTTTGAGTTCCAGATATCCATAGAAAAGACTAAATGATATATTGTATAAGAACAAACAGTGAGTGGAAGTCAGGTGCCTATGCATGACTTTCCTCTTTTATTTATAATGCCAAGAATTATAACAGATATTAGATATAGGTAAAATACATAAAGTGTTCCTCTAAATGGGTAATGCTTGATTTTCAGGCAAGGTTATTGCATCTTGAATCTCAAGTGACTGAAAGTGCTAAAATCCCTTGACACCTGTCCCGGACACATGTCTGGGACATATGTCCCACAAGTTCTGTGGAGACAGCTTTTGCAGAGGACCATCCTGATGGGGACCAGTAACCTTTAGTGACCAGCAATCTCTTCTCCCCACTCTGTTCCAGTGCTCAGTGCTGTCCTGCCTCACCCCAGATTTCCTGCTCCATGATTTTATCCCGCCTGTGCAACTGGGATGTTCCAGCAGCGCTCTGCAGCCAGTACAGCCCTTGTTGCACCCCTTTCCCATGCTACTGGCCATTGTACAGCAGTGCTAGGCACAGGGATGATTAGGACCTGGGTAGACCAAAGGTATTGCCCGTAAGCGAGCATTTCAGTCGTCTTTCTGTCCTGTCATTTGGCAGGTGAACCAAATGCACCTCCATTCACCAAAATTGTGAGATCTTGAGTCTTACCTCATGGGAACCCTGGATTGCATTGCACACCCGCACAAATACTGGCAACTAGCAGAGTCTGTCCAGACATGAGAAAGTAACAGACAAATTATGTCTCCCATCTTTCTCAAATATTTCTCTCATTTATTTCTCTCATATTTCTCAAAAGTTTTACTTTCTGTAAAGGAGGTGCTAATTTTTGTCCCTGGGGTTCTCAGTCCTGAAAATGGTATGTACGTCTTCACAGCTCTAACAGACCTAAAAGGTGTCTCCTACAGAGTGGAACTTACGAAAGAAGTAAGCAGTTCTTATCTAGTTGTGCATGGTGCAGTAAGGACTGGGGTTGAAAGAGTGTGTTTCCTCTAATGATAAATATCATAATTTCTGTTTTATGAAAGAGGTACCTTTAGATAACCATCATATAAAAAAGTAATTGCAACTATTATGAGCTCAGTCAGCTGCAGTAAAGTAGATTTACTTGATTTTCCTGAATTAATAGCTAAGCTCAAAACACTGCAAGTTCCAGAAAAATGAACGCTGATGGGAAGAAATAATTTGAAAACAAATAGTGGCGTCTTGAACACTGGCAGTTATACATACTGCAGAAAGTTTTCTCACTAGTTACTGACACACTCCAAAACAAGCAAGTGTCTCTGTGCTGTGTTAGCAATGACACTGGATTTCATGGGCCAACCACTGCATAAGAAAATAATTTTTAAGAGAGAAATCGTTCTCCGCTCAGTCAGTAGTAGCCCTGAATTGGAGCAACTCTAAGATAGATAGGTCATTCTATTTTTATGACTTATGTATCCCCTGAGCTGTGCAGACACAGGGAACCTTATTAAAGGATCTTTGTTAACATGTCTCAACTGGCTATGTTAATTGCTGTATATTGTGCAAAGGGTGGACAATCACTGTGAGCTGAAATCCTTCAGAAATGCCCGCATAATTTCTCACTGGTATCTTATCTTCTTCATGTACAAGCAGTACAACAGCCCTACAAATGAGGAAAAGATAAATCTGCAACTTGTGATGAGGGACAGCCCTGAATGGCAGATCTGAGCTGCAGATCTCTGTGAGAAGCTACTATATCTTACTCTCCGTGCTTCATCATCATCACCAAAGCTGAAGCAATCTCAGCAGCTTCTGATGCCATGAATATTTGTGCGCATAGTTTCAAGCCTATTTTTATCACAAAGTGCTGTAGTGGCAGTTCTTACCCTGGGAGTGTGTAGACACTATCATTATGATTTGTCAAACCATCTTCAGATATATTGTGTTTCCAGTCTCATGGAGAAATGTGGAAATGGTATTTTGGGGGTCGCTGGAGATATCAAAACAGTATGTCACAACTGGAAATGCTTTGTGCTAGAGCATTAGTTCTATGTATTTACTTTCACGTGTGGCACTGGGGAGCTGATGTTTTGGTTTGTTTTTTGTTTTTTTTGTTTTTTTTTTTTGACACAGGATTTCCTGAGCAAATCTTGTGCCCACTTAAACTTTTATTTTTCCATTTTCAAATGTCTGTGCATTATGTAGTGCTCATTGAATGCTTCTTCACAGTTAATTTGAGAAATTATACAAAGTATTTAACATGAGGCAACAATCCTATTTCTCATATTTAATCACACAATAATCATACTAATTTGCAGGTGGATTCTGACCATCCATTTTCAGATCCCATTTAGATACACTACTATTAAATATGTGATGAAGGCTTTGCTTTATTTGGGCCTCACTATCCTGCCTGGTTTGCAGTCCTGTGGTTGCCATTAGTTGTTTATGAAATATGCCATTATCGTCACTTAAGATTTTGGGGTCTCGGAGGTTATTCATACAGCAGTCATTCACTCCCTGTGAAAATGATACGTAAATAAATAAGCATTCAAGAAGTTTAGAATGACGCACCTCTTGGGTGGGAAATGGGATTTTAATAGTATTTTTATTTGCAACAAAAATGCCACTTTAAAAGGGGGATTATTCTGTAACCAAAGCATTACAATTAACTAGTGCTCAGAATGATTTCTTTTGAAATTCAGTAGAGGGAATGTAAAAATATCAGGAGAAAGCAAATGCAAATAATTTAAAATTTCTTTAAAACAGCCCAATTCTTCCTACCAGTTATAGTAAGTTCTTTTGTTATGGGAGGATACATCAAAATTCATAAGTTTTATTTTCCTTCAGTTGCAATGTTTGTTGCAATACTCTCAGAAATTAAAGAGAGGATGCAGAAAACAATTTGGTAACCTCAGTACATGGAATGAAATAGCATTTGAAACTCTTCTCCCATGCCATTTCCACAGATTTCTTAGCCTAAACCTCACCTATTATTCTCTTTTTTGTTAAGGGTATTTGAGGAGGTTAAAAAAATTTAGATTTTGTCTTTGGGACTTTTCTTTTTTTTAATATATACTGTGGATTTGTGAATTTACAGGATACTTGGAGAACTGAAATGACACACTTCACTGTGAGAAGATATTGATATCTGAAAGGAAGAACAGTCCTTCTTTGTTTAATGATTATTTATTTTGAATTTCAGGAAATAATAAGGAAAAAACAAAGAAAGGGAAATGGATGTTTGGTGTTTTGTTTTTTTTTTTTTCTCTTGCTACATGTCCTTTCGCAATGACAGAATACGTACAATAAGTTCATGCAACAAGGAAGATCTCACTTGTTACATTGATATGCACCTTCATTATTTTACTTGTTGCATTTAAACATGTTAATCTTTTAAAATGAAGGTATATTGCATTAATTGGCATTTGTCTAGGTTTGAGCTAAGAAAAGCAATTGGCTTTCATTTTCTATATCAAGTTACTCAGAAATAAAACTAGCAATTCAGTACTGTTTTCCAAAAGAAAAAGAAATGTTTTCTTCTTTCCCTTTGTTTTTATAAAAAACCCCAAAACAACAGTCATTTAAAATAAATAGCTTGAGGTTGATAATAATATTTAAGGGCGGCTTTTCATAACTTTTTCTTTTGCTGTCACAACTTAAGATATGCTGTACAACTTGTGACTGTTTGGGGACTGAAAGCTTCATTAAGAGAGAACTGTATTAGCTAAGCCGTAAGGAGGGAAGTTTTCAAAATATAAGAAAAAAATCAACAATTGCAATAAATTGTGGGACTTGAAGATACAATATATAATTATACATCCATAAACCTGACAATTTTAAGACGTGAGACTGAAAAATGTAATTAATTAGTTGTTGGAGATTTTAAAATAAACTCTAACAGTATTGCCTGAATTTCTTGTGCAAGCAATCTTTGCCACTTAGGTTAGATTTTCTAGATCTTTTCATTTCTGCTGTTTTTTTCCTGCCCCCATTTGCTCATATTGTACTGTTATTCACATTTCTTCTTTGGCAGGCAGTAGCTGGAAGTTATTGGAGATTTTATACATTAAGGTGAGAGTAGCTTGTTGAGATGTCGTGTGCAGATGCCATTAAACCATGGAGATGTCATAGAGGTGAGAACAAGAAAGCAATAAATAAAAGCAGTGTAAATTATTTTATTTAACTACTTTAAATATTTTATTTCAAAAACAAAGAGGTCTTTATTTAGAATTAAGGTCATTGCAAAAACGTATCCATGGACTCTTGGCACTGACTGCAAACAAGGCTCAGAATTTCTGGTTTAAAGCATCCAGGCCAACCTGATTGCATTTGCTATTATTCCTTGAAAGAAAGATTTTTCTTTCTGCCTTGCAGTTGGAGGGTGGCAGTTATACCTGTGGGGTCACAGATGGGGGTTAAGAAGAAACTGAAGATTCACGGCACATGATCGCGTGGAAGCAATAGCTCTTTAGTGGAGATATGGAGATGGATGAGCAGCTTGTGGCTTACAGACATTGTGTCCTGTCAGACATAGGCTGCTTCCTCACTCCTGTGCCCTGAAGTTGCACAGCCTGGGAGGCGTTAATGAAGGCAGACCCTAGCTTCAGTGCCACCATATAACCAAGTCCTGTAAAGGCGGAATTTGGAGGAGGAAGAATATAGAAATGCTTTTACTGCTGGAGAAGAAAAAGCCCTTTGCTGTTAAGAAGAAATTATTCCTGAAATGAGGTCACGTAGCAGGCTGGTACCCTCCACAATTTGCTGAGTGCTTTCAGCTTCCACACAGCTGTTACAGTGAAACACAAGTGGTTCAGAATGGGACCACAATATGTTTTTCAGGAACACGACTAGCAGAAAGGCAACAGAAGATTTGGATAAGGGATGGCTGGTGCTAAGGATTAGCGTTACTCAATAATAAACATATATTAAAAAATGCAGTAAAGATCAGGAACTACTTATATATATATATATATGTATATACACACTACAGTTTTCATAAAAGACTCTATCTTCAAAGCCCTCTGTACATTTATCTTCTGCTATGCCAGATGCAGAGGAATGGATATTTATCCTCAAATGGTGGTGGGAATAAAGGGCAAGCAGAGCCACTCAGTATGAAGAGAGCAAGGAAAAATTACCACCCTCAAGACAGATGTCTGCTAAACCATAGCCACTACCCTAGCCAGTTTTACCTTGGGAACCAGACGAAAGTCTTCCATAGGACACAGTGTGCCATGTCTTTATTAGTAAGATTTTTAAACATATCCTCAGTTTACTTACAAAGCATTAGAAAATTCAGTTTTCTCTGCAGAAAGAAAAAACAGTCTGGAGGAAAAAGCACATCAAAAAATAATGAGCAACTTGGCTCCACAGTCCTTTTGGGGTGTTACCAACTGAGGGGTTGTTAGTCTCCTAATTGGAACTGCGGCCTGAAGAAGAGCACAGGGGATTTAGGATGCTTATCCACCTGTCCTGCCCAAAGGGAGCTTCAGTAAATTACAAATTGACTCGCAGCTGTGTTCTACAAGATATGTGTTTCGTTCAGCTGTGTTAATGCCTCAGACCTATGGTCCAGGAGCACAGCTCACAAACTGCAGCATCAGACTGGTGTTTAACTTGCTGGTTCTGTGATTACAAATGTGTTAGGATTTTAGTTTTAAGGGTATTTCTTCAATAAGGCCCAGGCCCAAAGGCTGCTCTGTTGCCTGTATAGTATTCAAGCAGGGTAGTCCAATGCTGGAATAGGCAATAAAACACTGCTGCAGAAAACTTACCTCTATGACTTAGTATTTGCTGGCAGAGTGGGAACAGCAGAGCAGGAGCAACTAGGGGCAGCATTTTTGCCACAGCTAGAAGACGCAACCCCTCTTGGCAGAAGAAGAAGATAGAGGTCTCAGTGTCAACTGTCTCACATGGAAATTAAGCTGGGCACAGCACAGGTCTAGATATTTAGGCCATTGATTACAATAGAAGAAAAAGAAATCCTCAAACAGAAATAGGTACCCATTTACATACCCACAAGGTATGTAAATTTTGTATGCAGGATGCTGACATTGAAAAGGAAGTCTTTTTCCAGACTGTCAAGTCCTGTCAGACACATCAATGGACTAAGTAAAAGAGCTGTGGTTGCAAGGCTTATTAGAGTAGTATGAAAATCATCACATTTTCCCCCTATCTTAATAGCACTATTACAGGTGATGTAAAATGGACGTTCATTTTTACTGACTATGGCATTCATTTTTACAAGACCATGGCAAACACAGACATACTGCAGTTGTTGACAAGGTCGATATGTGTGCTTCGTGCTGAAAGTACAACATCCTAATCCAGCCAGAGCACACCATAGACCCCGGTAATGGCTAGATTGGAGTTTTGCTTTGTTATTAGAACAGCAGGTATGAGAAGTGAACTGCATAAGCCAGGAAGGACCCCAAGGTAGTACCTTGGCCACTTGGGAACCTCTGGTACAGGTGCAGTTGTCCTTAGTAGCCAATGAATTTTGTATATGTTTCTACCTTGTCTCTTCAGATTACAGAAGCTGGAAGAATTACCAGGAAAATAATTACCCAAAAGTCTGTACATGGGCACTCACCGAGGAACTGACAGCATTCACCACATTTGGCCAGTTAACTGTGTTGTCTTTTGTCTCTTCTTACAACTCAAATTAGATTAATCCCGTACCCTTCACCAGAGTATTCTCAACCTACTCCACCCTGCTAATTGCTAAGGGACGTGACCTAAGTGGAAAAGGGTGAATGAGAGTGTTTTTAAACAGTGAAAGTTGTCCACAGGTCTGAGCAGAAGTTTAGAAAGCAGAGGAAAGAATCTGTAACATAGGAAAAACTCATTCATACAATTAACCATGAAACCTCTTCACACAAAATGCATATCTGATTAGTAAATTTAAAATCATTGATCCCACTGGGTTATCTATTAGATTTTTCCCTGGAACATTTAAACTAGCCTTGTACTGTCTAAGCACTAATTTAGGATCTGAAAGATGACAGATTTTTATTCAACAAATACTCTTAGATCCAGCATACCAGAATTTCATATGTTTTTAAAAAATACAGAATTCTGTGTTTATTCATAGCAACTCTGTATTCCTTCATTTTAGTTTTACATGATAAAACTGATTTCTTACACTTTTACAAGTAAAACAATTATATGCATTAATAACTTGGTTTGAATGATAAGCCATTGTAAAAGAGTTGCTTTACTTTTAAAAATATTGTCTTGGCTCTGGTTTACAAATAAGCTATTTTAATATATATTAATAATAATGATTATAATATAGCATATTTTAATCATCTATTGGAATTCCTACAGAATGTACCTGTCATGGAGAATTTCATATTTAATGGGCATTGTAAGATATATACTGCATGAATATTAGCCATGTTCAGATGTTTTGTTCCTTTGCTATATTTTGCTCTGATTGCTATTGTTTGTGAGAAATAGGTTTAGTTTGTGTTTTTTTTTTTTTTCCTTTTTCAATTCTTAAAGTAACCGTTTCTTCTAAAAAATACTACTTCATTCTACAACTGCATTGTGGTAATTTTGATCATATACTCAGCCTTTTAACTCTTTGCAGGTTTATATGACTCTAGTCAAGAGCACCAATAAAAAGACAGTAGATAATTTCTAATTGTCTTTTCTCTTCCTCTTTATAGGTGCATTAATGACACTTTCTACATAGCTTATATTAAAGTAAACTTAATATGAAGTTTACAAAGTTCATGTACCTCAGCCATCCTTTTCTATAACCAGTTTGTTTTACACAAGCACCTGGAATTCAGGTTGAGTTGCACTCAGTACTCTGCAAACACAAACAACTGTCCTGCTCTCAGTTTTAACAAGGTTGGAATAAACAGATAAGAATTTTCAAGCAACCTAAACATTATGTGCCAAAACAAGTGGGTGTATTACATTATGTTTGACTACCAAGTCTCCTTTTATTTAACTTTTGCTGGAATGAGTACATTTTTGTCTTTCTTTGTTCCTTCCTTCCTCCCTCCCTTCCCCTTCCTTGCTCTCTTTATTTCTCATTCTTCTTTCTCTGTCACTTAGAAGTTTCATATTTTTGGTAAAAGATAAGGAAAACTATAGTCTGGTTGAGTGATTTAAAGTATTCTGTTGTAATATCTTCCTAAGTCTGTGTGGCCAGAGCAAAAAAAGGCCAAAAGAATTAGCTCCTTTCAGGAATAAGTGATGGCAATGATGAGACTATAACACTGAAATCTTTAGTTATCACTTTCTGATGTTTGCTCTAATCCAAATCCAGAATTAACTATAAGAGCTTGGACAGGCCATCTGCACCATGCCGTGTTGGACATAGGCCCATGGGTGGTCCTGGCTGGGGAGGCCCATGGCCGGGCAGGGCAGGCCTGAGGGGAGCTAGTGACTGGCCCTGCTGCGATGGCCCCTGGGGCAGGGACTGACATCTCCAGGGGTCCGAAATGGGGTCCTGGGTCATGGGCAGGGTGTGGGAGCCCTTGGGACAGGGACAGTAGGGCCTCCGGTGCCCTCAGGGCACTGTTTTAGGTACCTCTGTATTTATAGTTACCATTGCAGCCTTGTGGACTAAACCTGAGTTTGTTCTTGAAAATTTGCAGAGGCTGCTTGTGTGTGAATCATTTTAGTTGTTTCTCTCTTCTCCATTAAAATAACCCAAACAGGTGTTGCGCTGTGTTCTAGTATTAATACAGAGAATTGATCTAGAAGTCAATGGCTTTTTCTTTTTCACACAGGTCTTTTGGGGTTGCTTGTCATGTGGAGAGCAAGTGGCCATTAAAGTTCCCTGGGTGAGATTCTCAGCTCATGTTAATAAGGAAGGCAGAGGAGAGACCGCTGTCTGCCTCTTCAGGCAGGGAAGTTCATCAGCCCTTAACCAGAAATCACAGAATCATAGAATGGTCGGGATTGGAAGGGACCTTAGGAGATCATCTAGTCCAAAAGCAGTTCACCTAGACCGGGTTGGACAGGAACGAAGCCATGTTGGTTTTGATTATCTCCAGAGAAGGAAACTCCATGACTTCTCTGGGCAGCCTGTTCCAGTGCTCTGTCACCCTCAAAATAAAGTTTTTACCTATGTTCAGATAGAATTTCCTGTGTTCCAGTTTGTGCCTATTGCCCCTTGTTCTGTTGCTGAGCATCACTGAAAAAAGTCTGTCCCCATCCTCTTGACACGCACCCTTTAGATATTGATAAGCATTGATGAGATTCCCTCTCAGTCTTCTCTTCTCCAGGCTAAACCGACATAGGTCTCTCAGTCTTTCCTCATAAAAAAGGTGCTCCAATCCCTTAATCATCTTTGTATGATGAAGACATACGGGCAGGAAGCCTTTCTGCAGCTGCTCTGTGAGGGACAACCATGGCTTCTGTCCAATGGGAGAAACAAGCTGTTGCTGGGGAGCTCATTGCTCTTTGGGATATGGCAAGACCATAGCGCGTAATGGCAAAGGTTCAACTTTGGCGGAGTAAAGGGATGTTTAGCTGGGTATGCAGAAAAACTGAAGCAGATCATTCCCTGATACAGAGTCCTTTGTGCTGGTTAGACAACATATAGACACTGATTAATAGCTGTATTGTTCAGCTTGGAGTTCTTACTCTTGAGAGAACAGATCCTGTCTTGGTGTGGAAATGATTGATATCTTTTCATAGGCCAGGAAACATAATTTTCAATACCTATATGAAAAGTTTGGTTGACATATGATATAGTCAGCCCTAAGTATTCAGCATTTGTGAGCCAGATCTCCTAAACAGCAGAGGAATGAGTTAACAAAATTAGAGTAATTTTTTTTGCAGCTTAATTATATTTGCCTTCTTGCTGTTCAATCTTTACTGCAAATTGATTCATATTTGCAAAAATGTCTCTAATACTAGGCTTAGAGGGGGTTGAGTGCTTCTTTTATTTTAAATAAACCGAGATTCTCGGATATGAAATGGTTCTTAAGGATACTGTCTATTCAATTGCATGATCTGCTGTCTTATCTGACCTGGGGAAGCAATTGCTGTTTTTAATATGAATCCAGCTTCTTAACATATTTCTTATTCATATTTCAGTAGTTGCCAGAAATGTGATAGATATTGTACAACCAGAAAAAGGAACAATCCCTGAATTGACAATCTTATAATATTGCTCACTTCTTTTTTCCAGTGGCATGGCAGTGAAGGTTTCTCATTAGCTGTAAAGTCTGTTCTTCCTTTAGCATATGTGGCTATCCCTCTTTTGACCTTAGATAAACTTTGCTGATACACATTGTCTCATAAACAGGTCAATTTTTTGCAAGTCCTGTAATTACATCCATGTGATGCTTTCTTTTGGGATGTTGCTGTTTTTTCTCTTTGCTGCTGTTATCTAAAAATTCTTGGAATATTACTAAGGAATGCAGGTCCTTTAAGACTCGATAAAGATGGCAAATGGTGGTTATCCACACCAGCTGCACATGCGTCCATCATCCTGCACAATTCAACTCATTGCTAACTACAGAGCCAGCACCAGAGCTTTTTATCCCTGACACACTTGACACTCCATACTCTTCCATTAATTTCTCAGGCTTAGATATACTCAGCTTTGTTCATAAACTTGGACAGAAAATAGTGTTTATATTTCAAAGATATTTTTAAGAGCATCTTTTAGTGTCATGCTAAATTTTGCATCTACAAATGAATTAACATAAATGTACAGGGAAAGTTGAAGTGCCTGTACCTTAACTCAGTAAATGTTTCATCTCAAATAACCAATTAGATGGATTTAGAGAAGACTCACTTCTCAACATTTTTTATTGGTACTGTTCATAAATGATACTTAAAAAGATTAGTTGCTTAAGTGGAAAGATTGTCTAAGTCTGTTTTCAGTAAGGATAGAAATGTTAAATAATACAAATGGATACTTTGCCTATGCCAAGTTGAAAATCACTGTGGGCAAGTGAAAAAAAATCCAAGTTTCTTTTGTTGCTGTTGGATGGTTATATAACAATGGAATTTAATGTTTGTTTCTCTCTTCCCCTTTTTTTGAATATGCACATAAATATTATGTAAGATATGAGCATAGCTGTAGTAAGTTGAAAATATTTAACAGTACTATGCCCAAGTCATATTAAGTCATACTGACATACAGCCTGAAATTAAAAAAAAAAGTGTCAAAAAGACACCCTGATGTTGATGCTTTTTATTAATCAAAACATATTTTCATTTTATTTCAGGACCGTGCTTCTGAAAATGGATCTGAATAGGTGTGTGTGGAGATAATTACAAGACTCTATATATTGTTTTTTTTTCTTCTACTGAACTGTACACGTTATATCTTAAAGTCACAACCAAACGTAACAGGTCAAATTCTTTGTCACTAAAATTTAAACGAAAACTTAAATGAGGCTAAAATTTCACTTAATGAGTCCCTATGAAACAATCACACAAACAAATATACACTAATATATATCACAGTTCACAGCTGGTAGGAAGAACCCCCAATGAAAATACGTGGGTTTTCTACCTTTTTCCTTGCACCATTATCAAAGAGTAGCTTTATCTTGGTAGCTTCCTATGGGCCCTTGTTTTAAGTAAATAAAAATCTAAAGTGGACTTCATATAAGGTCCTGAATGCACCCCAAGGACATATAGAGAAGCGCTCCCTGCTTGAGGCACACGCTCTGTGTGCCGACCCTCCTCTTGCTTGTAAACTCTTGCAGACTGCCAGGGCTTGATTCAGGGAAAGGACACCTGCATAAGTGACTGTGAGGGAGCACCTTCAGGCCCAGCATTTATGGGGCAAGATAAAGCTGTGGGTAACCTTACCAAAAGCAAACAGTGCTGCTGAGTTATGAGGAGGCAGACAATGAGATTCATGGAAAGGCTGAAGAAATTTGGCTGTACATGACAAATATGAAAACACAACAGAGCCTAGAAATACAGGCAGGGTTGCTGGATTGCTTTCTAAATCCAAAATGAGCAGCTCTGTTCCAAAAAATCTCAGGAATATCTTATGGAAAATAAAGCTGTTTGCTTTTATCTGACGTTTTTTGGTCTAAGATGCTGTAGTTCATTTCTTCTTTTAAGTGGATGCATTTAGGATTTTGAATATAATTAAAACTTAAATATCTCAAAATAAAGGGAGAGGGGAAAAATAAGCTGAAGACTTATGAAAATTATGCATTTTTATTATTAATTGTTGATTAATGGTATTTAGAAAATGTTAATTTATTTTTTTAATTATTTTTACTGCAAATACTAATATGAAAGTCAAGAGCAAACGTAAAACGTTTCCCAATAGTAGATGTGGTAAGCAGAACCATGGGACCTTATTTAAATACTAAACAGTATTTCATTAGGTTTTTCTTTTTTAATAAATGAACATATTTTTGTCTAATTGACTGCATTTGCACTTCACATATTACTACTGCTGGTTTGAAATTACGGTCTTGAAGCAGTCACCAGCTAGTGGCTACCATTTCTTTTAATGAGTTATACTGAGGATTCCTTCACCTTTCATACATGTTTCCACTTCTTTTGAAGTTCTGATAATTTATAAATAATTATGAACTAGCTTGAAATTGTGTTATAAATTAATGTAGTAAAGTTTGCCTTATGAAATGTGTTCCAAATTAGATAAAACCCCTTGAGTTTATAGACAAAAAATAACCCATCAACTTAAAAACGTTCTACGTTAAAACCCAACCATTGCTATAGAACTTGCAGGGGAAAATCCTATCATGAGCTCCTCTTTCTCATAGTCGATGCTGCATTAACCATCTTCTTGATCAAAAATCATGGCACAGGAAGAATGGGCATAATATGCAAAGAAAAACAAAACATCTCTTTATTAGCTGTTCTGGGGCGGGGGGAGGAATTTCAATTGTTCTTTTTTTTTTTTTTTAGATAAATGTTACACGAAGTAAGCTTCTTCTACCAGAATCAAAAGCTCTTTTGTAATAATTTTATTTATTATTGACCCAATATGATTCCTAAAGTCATTTATTTTCAAAGAGTTTCATTCCAAGTGCCCAAATCCAGTTACAATTTGCAGTTGGCTGATTGTCAGTAAATACTATGCTCAGCCTTTTCATACCAATTGAAAAATGAGATGCTGATCTCAAGCAAGGCTTCATACTGGTCAAGAAGTTTTGGAAAGTGAGTGAACACAAAATTCCCGTTCTCTAAGAGTTTAATCAATAACAGTTTGAAGAGAAAGGTGGGAAGACAACTGGGAGTGCAGATTTTCTAGCTAATTATTGACTAAGCAGTAGGACAACAGTGTTTTCAGTAAACATGAGGGCTTTGAAATCTGTTGTTTTGTAAAGCTTTTTTTATCTTCTTCCTTTTAATTGCCTTTCTTTCCTTATTTTTAATTTGAGTTTATTTTCCAGATGAATAATAATCATAAAACCTGATAAATTAGGTCCATATTTTCAATGACGTTTTTTGAGTTGGGGAATATAACTGTTTCTAATAGGATTCCTATGTGAAGAGAACTGTCTCATCAGTATCAGAGGCAGAGATAAAGAAAAGGCCATGGAACAATTTCAATTTGTTAAAATGATCTCTTTAACATATTTAAAGAGCTTATTCAACAGAGTGATGGTCAAATGGTGTACTTAAACACTGCAGCCAGGAGTTAACAGATTGCCTTCCCTAGTTAAGGCATGTTGGAAGTCATCAGTCACTGTATATCACCAGTAGTACCCTCCCGCTTTGGGTTGTAGGAGATAGGTGGCAGATGAGATAACATTAAAGTGAATCATGAGGGTAGATTTTTTTTTTTTAACCTGAAAACTGTAGGATTCCTAAGCAAGGAATCAAAGACCCAGATGAGTCTTTATACCCTGAAAGGTGCAGGGAGTGCTATTACCACCCTCAAAATGCACTAAAAGTTGCACAGAATAGGGCTCATTATGGTATATATCCATTAGTCCTGTGCTGTCTGACTGTGGGTCAGAGATCTTGTGTGTAGTAAGAGCAACATATCATTCAGAAGCCTGGGGCAAAGTCTTCTGTTGTATTTCTCTGACTGGTTTCTGTGGTTAAAAAAGAAGATCTTTGTGATCATCCTCCTAACAAGAAAGCTCTGATGGCACACTTTACAGAACACTTTGTCTTCATTGCTCTTCAAGAATTTAGAGTGGGAATCTTTGATTGTCTGTAATTACCTCGAAACTTGAGTTTGACTTCCCTCACTTAACTAAAGAAATTCATTATATATTTTAAATTGACCTTTATAGTTTCCCAAAAAGAAATGCATTGCATTTATTAATGGTTTGGTGTCTTCAGAGAATCTAAACTGTTGTTTTAAATACATTTTAGGAGCTGGCTAAGAGAATAAATCTCTTCTTGCCCTTCTCTTATCAAAAGCCTTCATAAGAGAAATAAAAGAATAGCATGAAATGCCATTATTAATGTTAGTTGACAGTTTAGCGTTAAGAGTAGAGAAAGATATCTGTTCCTGAGCATGAACTGTGGAATGCAGAAAATTAAATGCTAAATTAATTACCTATATATGACGGGTTGGCATCAAACCACTCATCCCTATGTACTTCTGGGAGGTTGTAAATGACTAAGAAGTTCCTGTAGGTTGTAAATAAAGGTCTCATTCAAAACTGTAATTTTTCTCAAATGTGATAATGATATCTTTGATGGGGGAAAGTTCCATTTCCCCTCAGAAATGCTAATAAAAATACAGATAAGAATATTCATTAATTTTGTCACACCTCACTGACTTAGAATTGGGATTATATATTTTTTTATATATGATACACAATATCACTTTTTCTACATGCTATTTTATTCATTAAGATTATTTTACTCTCTCAAGAGAAAAGAGAACCTAGACCTTCAGTGGGTATTGTCTGAGTGAATATAGTCTGTAGAAGTCTGGGGAGACATCCTACCTTCTCAGGCAATTTTTGGAGCTTGGAGCAAGTTTGATCAAAATTAGTAGTTAGAACATAGCTGTTATTTGCATTCCCTGAACCTTAAAAATATTTCCCTTCTGCAGGTGTTCTTATTCTGCATAGCAAATCATTCAGCTCCACAAAGATTCTTTGGACTCTTGGCCTTTCTGGTTAGCTTCAGGAAGTTCTTAATAGATAGTCTTATTCCTTACCCTCCATCTTTTTTTATGTTTTTGTTTGTTTGTTTGTTTGTTTTGTTTGTTTGTTTGTTTTTTAATGGTTCTATATGCTTTAGTCATGATAAATATGAAAGAAAGAAAAAACCAAAATGAATTCTCCTTTCAAATGAGCATTCCTTGTACAACCTGGACTGCATTTTCTTTTAAATTATTGCTTTGATTCTTAGTTTTGAAATGCCTTACTTGAGACATATTTGTATTTTTTTTATATTAAAAAAGAATTACAAAAAAGATTCTGATTATCTACCCCCTAAAAAACAGGCCTTTTTACACAAATTCAGCTTGCATGCCAAAGAACCAGGTGATTCAAACATAGATTATATGTGAAAATTCAAATTACATCAATTTTGAAAGCATTCTCTCTTACCAAGTGCATTTCTACTCTACAGAAATGCTGTTTACCTGCTAGATCAGAAACATTAATGGATGAGAATAACCGAGAAGATTGTCACATAACATGGCATAAAGTTATCCTTGCCAGACACTACGAATGCAGTATGCAAATTTTACTGTGTACCAACTGAAGAAAAGTCATTAACACTATAACGTTTTCCAGCTAAATAATCAGACCATGATAGAAGTGAAGTGAACATGCTGATGCCTGAATGTAGAAATTAGGATCTGTGGCCTCTGGGCATCTGGAAAGCTTCCAGGATGTATGCCTGGTGTTCTGCTTTTTGTCAAATAGACTCCAACATCTAGTGTTCAGCTGCATCACATCACCAGCTGTCTCCCTCTCCCTTTCTTTCTCCCTCTCCCACCCCCTTCTCCCTCTGCCTTTCTCTCCCTCTCCCCCTCCCCTTATTCCTGTCTTTCGCTCTCATTCTTTTTTCCTTAGGAACGCTTAATGAATTCATATTTTGTATACATAAATTGCATAACATGCTTGTAATTAGGAATGGGAGGAGTGAAAGAAGTATACAAATAATTGGGTTATTTAGTACAAGAAAGTGACATTTAGATGTTTAATACCTATATACATTTGCACTTTTTTTTTTTTTTTTCACATAACGAGGCTTAAAAGAAGCATTATTCAGAATAGTGGGGAGCAAAAGCAAAGAGTTATAGGAAAAAAGTCTTAGATATCATGAGAGAGGCTTAAAGTACTTTTGTTAGTATGTCATACTGCTGTTATGATAAAAAGGGAAAGAGAGAGAGGGAGATACTCTCCTCCAGAGCGTAAATAAGCACCACAGGTCAGGTGTCTGTTCTGAGCTGTTTTCTGAAGGACCTGTTTGCCTTCCACTGGCTCCACAGAGCACATCATGAGTTGCACTCAGTCTCATTTTAGTACCAAAATTGGTATTGTTGAGGTTTAACCATAATCACAAACAGGACTACGCAGCTGCTTGCTCACTCTTTCCTCCCCTGGAGCGATGGGGGAGAGAATGAGAAGAGTAAAACTGAGAAAACTCATGGGTTGAGATAAAGACAGTTTAATGAGTAAAACAAAGCAACTGAGAAATTCAGTCACAACTTCCCATTGGTAGGCAGGTGTGCAGCCGTCTCCAGGAAAGCAGGTCTCCATCACGTGTAACGGTTACTTGGTAAGACAAATGCCATAACTCAAACATCTCCCCCTTCCTCTTCTTTCCCCAGCTTTATACACTGAGGATGACATCATATATTATGGAATATCCCTTTGGTCAGTTGGGGTGAGCTGTCCTTGGTGTGTCTCCTCCCAACTTTTTGTGCCATCCCAACCTACTCACTGGCAGGGCAGTATGAGGAGCAGAGAAGGCCTTGACTGCTTAGCAACAACCAAAAACATCAGTGTGACATCAATACCACTCCCATCCCAAAACACAACACCACACCAGCTGCCAGCAAGAAAGTCAACTCCATCCCAGCTGAAACCATGACACTGTCTAAAGTTGCATGTTGCTAATATCTCTTCACCAGGTAACCACCGAGAATTCAGAAGATATTAGAGCAATGAAACATTAGATCTGTTCTTGAAACATGGGATTAAAGACATGAAGGTGGTACCTTTCATGAGTTTTTGTGTATATGCCACTGTCTAAATGAAGATTAATTTTACACTCCTACGATAGATGAAGATGAACCCCTCAAGCATAATATATGAAGTTAATATGATTATTATGTTTTTGCTAGTAACTATCCACTATGGTTGACTACCTTTTAGCAGCAAAACAAGTTACTGTCCTTTCCTTGTACTGCTGTATTACTAACTAGGCAATGATAACACTGTTGGAATCATTGCCAAGTGTTTCTGTAAACATTAAGTCTCCTAAGATTCTTAATTGTATGACTATTTGGTAATGTCATTATATAAGCTGGTAGAGTGCTATATCTTTTTTCCTGAAAGATAATGTCTTAATGCAAAGCAGTACTGCAATCAGCACCATTCAAAAGGAAAGGTCATACTTGCTGTTCATTCATGCACTATGGTACAAGGGAGAAGGCAGCTGGAGAACTGAGAAAACATATTTGTTTTAAGCAGGTTCACCCACAAAGAAGCAAATTCTGAATTGTGCAAGTTTTTGCCAAAAGGTACATGAATTTTGTGATTCATCAGAGTTCATATGGAGCTTCCTTTTAAGAATTTTTTAAACATCTCCATGGATGTCAATAACAGCATGTTAGAATTAAGACAAAAAAAAGTGACTGTGAGAAGGTAAATGCATGAAATATTCAGAAACTTCTTCTTTCTGTGTTGTAAAAGTTATTGACTGAGTTTTGGTTGTGAAGTAGGTTGAGAAAGTATTGTGCAATATTAACATTAAGGTACAAACACAGAACAACCAAAAATAAATACTTAAAATTCAAAGACACCCAATGCCTCAGCATTGCTTGTGTCTGTAACATTTTCTCTGAGGCAATTTTCCAGGGATCAAGAATGAATTCAGTCTTCCTGATATTTTTGTAGGTATCCAGCATTGTGTGTGACTGAAGGACAGATATAAATTAGAGAAGAACTACAGACGTTAACATGTTGGTGCTGTAAAAAACAAGTAGAGGAAGAGTTCTTCAAAAGAACTTTCACAAATATTGTTATGCATATATTTGATCTATGGAATGGCTTTATTCATTCTCTCTTTAAAATATTAATAACAAAAATACTTTCTGAAGCTCTTCTGTCCTTGCTGTTTGATTTTTTGATAATTTTTTTTCTTTCAGCTTTCTTTCAGCATTCTGTGAAGGGCTCACTTTCTCCTTAAAAACAGGATATAGTCTGCTTACTGTAAGAACTACTGGAAACAGATTGAATTTTTCCTAATATAGCTTAGGCCAAGTTTTCAAAAATTGGCATTTTCATTGGCCTTGAATTAGCCTAATGTTTTTTCCTATAATTTGTGCATAAAAGGATAAGCTTTATTTCTATCTTAGTTTTGTGGAGATAATAGAATAGTTATGGCTTGTATTAGTCACCACTGGCCATTTTCTTACATCTCTGACTGTTTTCTGTTTGCAAATTGATGAAATGCAAACACAGTGAACATCTACTTTGAGAGGTTGGGTTGGAATCCTTTCAGGAGGTTGGTCCCTAATTTAAAATTATGTTTCTTTCTACTGTAATAAAACTGGAGTTCCTCAGGACTGCACTGGTGGTAGCAGGAAGGCCACAATCTGAAGTATATGGGATCAAACTGCAACACTTTGGTCACACCACGAATAATTTCCCCACAGAAAAGAGCAGATTGGTATATCTTTGATAACTGTCAAGTTGTAGAGTGCATTATGGACCCTGTGAATCAGTTTAAGAATCTGCTACACATCCTTAGTTCATGGTCAAGAAAACATAAGATCTCTTACTTCAGCTGTCTTTTCAGACTGGGTGGTCTTCACTTTAAGCAAGCCACCTGTCTTCCTCACAGATAGAGCTGGAGGAATTGAATCTTCTCTCTGGGCTTCTCCTAGTCTAGGATAGCCTTTATTCACAGACTCTGATAACTAGAGAACATTGAGAAGAAAACTGCAATTTGAATAGATTCCTTTTTTCCTGTGATGAAAGTTTGCATCTTAGCCCAAGGTAGGATACCAAAATGTAAACTCCATCCTGAGTGCCGTTATCTGTAACCGAAGAACTATTTCACAGACCCTATGCTGTTCTGTATATGAGCTTAGTTATTCATCACCATACATTAATCTCAAGCGTGAGCCATGCAGAATCAAAAAAATGAGAATTTAGGGGTGGATGTATCAGAAACATGCAAGCAAAAATGTCCAAACTTATTTGGAATGGAGAGGGTGGTTTATTTTTACAATAGAAGACTTCTTAGGCTTACAATAAATACTGATAATTTACAAAGGAACACAAATCATGATTCTTGTTTCCAGCTCCACTGAAATATATGCTTGTAAATAACATATGGTAAGGAACTATTTAATTCAAAAAAGAAAAAATTAAGCTCTCAAGTTGTGATTATATAAAATAGCATTTTTGTAGTCAATTGAGCTATTCATATATATACATATCCTGCCATACTCCTTCAGCGGTACAAATATGTGTTTACCACTTTCATTATCTTTTAGTACTTCAGAACAGTGGGAGAATAATGTTCTTTACCAGTTCATGCATTGCCAAAATTTGCTGACTTAATTCCTCCGTCCTTGGTGTGTTGAATAAGCTAACAATAACCTATTTTGAATTAGAATTCTAGGCTCAGATTTTGGAACTAGCTTTTATTTATGTATACACAAAACACAATATCAAGATTTGACATTACCAAAACAATCAACATATAACTCCACATTAACATTTTAATCAACATTTTAACAAGCAGAACAATTATTTCAAAGTTTCATTTCCTATACAGTTCAGTGGTGTTCACTCATTGTAGTACCTTTGTACAAAAGCCTTCTTCTACAACTTCAATTAGGATCAGCTTCAGAAAATTATTTTCTCTCTGACCCCTTCCTTTCCACTTTTTCATTTCGGTTGCTATCATGGAATCAGACTCATTTGTAGTCATTCTGATTTCTGTGTGATGGATGTTTTCCTTTGTCTGACATTATTCACATCAAACTTCTGACTCATGTATCTCTGAAATATATATTTCATTAATCTTTTGAAAGGACTTGTGATTTTTAGAGGGAAAAATTCAGTATTAAATTCTGATTAAATTATGACGCTTTGGAATCCTCAGCACAAGAAGGAAGTATACCTGCTGGATTGGGTCCAGAGGAGGGCCACGAAGATGATGAGAGGGCTGGAGCACCTCTCCTGTGAAGACAGGCTGAGAAAGTTAGAGTTGTTCAGCCTGGAGAAGAGAAGGCTCTGGGGACACCTTAGAGCAGCCTTCCAGTATCTGAAGGGGCCCTACAGGAAAGCTGGAGAGGGACTTTGTAAAAAGGCATGTAGTGATAGGATGATGAGTAATGGCTTCAAAATGGAAAAGGATAGTTTTAGATTAGGTATCAGGAAGATATTTTTCACTATGAGGGTGGTGAGGCACTGGAACAGGATGGCCAGAGAAGTTGTGGAGACCCCGTCCCTGGAAATGTTCAAGACCAGTCTGGATGGGGCTTTGAACAACCTGGACTAGTGGCAGGTGTCCCTGCCTAGGGCACGGGGTTTGGAACTACATGGTCGTTAAGGTTCCTTCCAACCTAAGCCATTCTATGATTCTATAAAGAGTTTAGTTGCTCAGCTGCTTTTTCAAAACAAATGCCAGAATTAGGTTTCATTTAATATAGAGCTCTCATACATATGCAAGGCAAACAACACAGAAAAGCAGTGTTTTATGTATATGTGTGTTGTGAAGTTTTGGTAAAGTTTCTTATTCCTTATATATGTGTAAATCCACAAGGAAAATTTTAAAGTTTAGTGGGGAGCGTACAAGAATCAACGATACCATAATACATAGCAGTAATACACATTTCTTCCAACTCTGTAAATCCTGTTATTGGCCAAGAGTTCAAAAGCATCCTATCTTGTTCTATATATCTCTACAGATAACATCACTACATAACAATATTCACCAGCCTCTTTCTTTTTGTATACACTGGGAACTATAAAGTGTAACTTTTCCACTTGCACATTTAAAATGAAGTTTCTGTTTGAAATTGTCATGACCAAGTGTTTGCATGTTCAGACACAAATCTAACCCAATTTTAAAACTTTTATTATAAGTATGGTTCATAATCTAATGCATAATTTCAAATTGTAAGTGATTTCATTTCCACTGACATATATTTAATTAGGATAAATCTTGTAGTATTCAGCTTCTGAATAATTAGAAATGTTCTAATTCTGTGAAATTATCTTTATAATGTGAAAATTAATAGTGATAGCAAGTCTAACATAATTTTATTTGTTAGGTTTAAGTGAATATAATTAGTAGATGACAAAACAGTAGGTTACAATGCATATCACTTAAGGACTGTTTGTGGTTAGGCCACATGCTTAGTTTAAATAATTCTATAAAGTCGAGATTAGATGATGTGAGTGAATCTGCTATAAACCAACCTTTGTCAGCATGAGCAATACTTGTGTATGCTCTGTGCAGTTTTAATCAGGTACATTGTCTGTACAGCCCTTGCTGGCTTAGGGAAGAAAAAAACCAAGGATTTAACTGCAAATCTGTTTTTTTTTTTTTTAATAGCATAACTAGCTTTGTATCAGGTTTTCAGCTGAAGTGGATGAGCTTCAAAAGAACAATACTGATGACAAACTCTTTGTGACTGTGTGCCTTGTTCCTTCCTCATACCCCCACTCATCTTCCAGCTGCCACAGCACCTGGGAAATTGCCTGTGTCCAGGATGCCATCCCCTCCCTGCTGGAGGAGGCCTAAGAGCAAGACATATGTCCAGCACTTTACACAAAGTTATGGCTGGGTTGCAATAAAATTAAATACAAATCAATTAATGTATTCTGTACAATAATGAGAGGCTGAATTTCTTAATTCTCATTTTCTCCCCCCTTCATTCCACCCCTAAAAGATATCAACAGCTTGTTTTCACTTCCTTCAAGGTCCTGCCTAAATGTCTGCCAAGTCTCTGACTGCCAAGCCATTTGTCCCTTATGGGTGGCGGTTGGTGAAGGAATCTTAGATTTGTTCAGTCATTGAAATAGAGGAAAAGAGGGGAAAAGGCTGATGGTCCAAGACCCTTTGACAACAAAATTTTCTTTGATGATCCATATGCAGAGACAGTGGGACAGCTAGGTCCTCCCCAGAAATGGCCATCACAGAAGCTAAAACCACCAGCAGCCAGCTGGTTGCCCATCTCCTGAAAGGACCATAAAAGTACCACAAAATCTTTCAGCCTTCTGTTAATCAACTATTTGCTAATGATTTGTCTTGAGGTGCAAGGCTCAGCAGGGTGCAGGGTGTCCCACCATGTGTCTCCACGAACTTAGTTAGAGGAGGGTTTCCATTTTATTTTTGCCTGAAACAGAAGTGTTCAGACCTGCATTAACACTATTCAAGAACCAAAAGAGCATGAGGTGAATGGAGATAAAGAGGTCAGATACTCAAATTATTTCTTATTTAAACTATATAGACAGAGCTATAAGGTGAGATTTTAAAGCAGAAAACATCTTAGGCAAAAGAAATTTAAATATTTGCACGAACGAGTTATTTAAATTTTGTCTTATGCAAACAGGTTTCCCACTTCCTAGGCTCTCTCTAAAACCTCAGGACATGTTGGATTTAAAAAAAAAAAGAGAAGTTATTAAGCTTCATAGGGTCAATGCAAGGTGTTCAGGGTTTCCTAATTAAAGCCTGTTAATCACTTGTATGAGTTAGACATCAGTTAAATAGAAGTGTCTCCAAATTGTAAGCTTTATATTTACATATTCAAAATCTATGTCTTTTGCCAATATAGTTATCCCAAACAAATTGTTAACTGATGATTACGTGCAATGCTATTCTGTGGTGACTGAAAGAACATGCCTCTAAGAACTGACTTGTATTATGATCACAGCATATGAAATATTATATATTACATCCTTCTAAAGAGTACTTGCCCACTTTCTACAGCTTCGATCTCTGCTAAAGGGCAATTTTTGGAGACAATAGATTGAGTTCAGACTGAAAATGAACAGTAGCAAAGCAATATCCTGACCAGTTAAAACATAGACCTAATTCTTTGAAAAGGGCAATTTCACACAGTTGAAAACAGTTATGGGCAAAATCAAGTGTGAGAAAATCCTGAAACATAAAAACATGAATTATTATTGGGAGTTATTTAAGAATACTTTATATGAAATGTCAAAACCTCCCACAGTTCTATGCTCATGAAAGACTACTTCAGTAAAGTAATCATTTCAGTTAAAAGGAGATGTGAAAATGGCAATAAAATAATATTTCAAAATTCCAACATACAATACACAGAAAATGGAGAAGCAAACAGAAAAGAACAAAAAATCCAGAAACAAACAATTGCTTAGGAACATTGTAGTGGCACCACACCCTGTGTCATTTAAAATTAATAATATTAAGAAGGAATTTTATAAATGTACTCAGAACAAATGAAATGTAACATATGAGATAGTAAAATCTGAAACTAGACAAAAGTACTAAAATGACTGAGAAAAATGCAGAAAAACTAGAAATATACATAAATGTTCTATTTTGGTATTTAAAAAAATGCAGGAAAGGAAAAGCCAGTGTGTCAGTGTTTTAAAAAGTATAATACCTATAAGCTGATCAAGTTGACACACAGCAATATCAAGGAAATGGGACATAGGTTTCTATTCGTTAACTGTGTAGACAGCTGGGTGACATCATGACTCTGGTAGCCCTGAATAAGGCAACTGAGCTCTATATTTAAAGCAAAAGCACAGGTCAGTGACTTCAGAACAGAAATTTTGAGAAAACTTTCATTTAGCATGGGCCACAAACTCCTGCAGTTTGCATCTGGATGTCTGAGGACCAGCCTAGACAACAGCATCATCAGCATTGACTAGTCAGTATCCAGCCAAATCCTTACTGATTACAAGGAAATAGAAAGTGAAAATATATTAACTTACATACCTGGTTCATCAGCGAGGAAGCAAAAAAGGAACTGTTACATGGTACACAAATGAGTGATTCTCTTCCTTATCATCTCAGGGGCAGTGCGCAAGGCATAGCCAGCCGCAGAGTCACAGAGGAGCTGGTAGTACCTACAGAAGTACTATGATACCAGAGGTGTTCCAGGAACAAAAGGGAACTGATTTTCTTGCCTCCTCCTTTTCTATTCATTCAGTAAACCCTGTTTTGGTTGTCCCAAAGCAACAAATGTAGGCATTTGTGGTGGAACAGAAAATTGTCATGTCCTTACAATTGTAAACATATTGGCATGGACTTGCCTGCACCTAGCCTTGCACTGCTTAGCACAGCCCAGGCTGTCATCTCCGCTTCTGTGGAGCTGCTTCTGCATGCTCTGGGCACATTTTGGTGAATGCCTCCAAAATGTTAAGGGCTGACACTGCCCCGAGGGCGGGTCTAAAGACAGGCTTAGCTTGGCAGCACAGTACTTTTGGGTCTGAAAGAGGGTCAGTGTGGACATTACATACTGTAAGAAGGTCACTGTGGTCATCATACTTCTTTGCCATGTCTTCTGCAACCAGCTGTGTTGGGGCTGTGAGTCTTATCCATCTATATATTAGATGATGCCTTTGAGAGGACTGAAGGGGTGTCATCCCCACTTGCTGTGCCATGTTGCTGCCCAGATACAGAGTGATGTAGCAATGTACACTATCAGTGTTACTGAGATAGTTATATGCTGCTTCTGCTGAAGCATAGTCATCTGAAGTGTTGCACATGCCATGCCTAATACTGAGTGGGTGGTCACCAGACAGTCATGAAAGCCAGTGTCTTACTACAAATTCAAAGCTGCAGAAAAGCCTTGAAGATGACCTCACCTGTGACCTGATTTCCATCCGTTTGCACGGACCCAAGCAGCTAAGAGGTGCGGGGGCAGCGGGGGGCTGTTACTTCATGCATAGCTACAAGTGTGGAGCTCATGCTGAAGGTTCAGGACATTAGGGGCGTTGGGGAGTTTGTGAGGAGGATATGACATGGGCATTTGCCAGCCATGTGAGACAATCAAAATCCGCTCCTAAGAGTATATCTTTAGTTCCAGCAGTACATGGAAGAAAGTACTTCTCTTCTGCACAGCAGCTTATGTGTCCTCAAATGGATCCATGGAGGATCATACACCCCTTTGTTGCCATGTAAGGCAGGAACATTACTGACTGGGGGGAGGTCTGTGCAAGCTGCTATGGTGATTGTCATTGCAGTATGTTCTAAAGGATTAGTGACTTGTTGCATGATTTACTAGGGTACTATTCAAAAGTAAATTGTCTTTGCTGCTCCTTTGGTGTGGTGGAAAGCTTTTGATTGTAGATAGGACTGGTCACCTAGTACTGACTCATTTTTCCAGGGTAGGCAGTACCTTGTAGATATGCTTCTAAGATGTGATACGTGTTTAATCCCTCATCCATTTGCGAAGGGTATGACATGAGGTGGAAGGGGGAGGGAAATTATAAGGTGTGATGCAGTAGTGCTGGACAACAAGTCAGCTAGAAAAAAAGTGTTCAGTCGTCCATACTGTCTATGTTGAACAGTTCCCTGATCAGAATTCCTTCAAATCATGCATGGGATTCGTCTTGGAGGAAGCTAGTGGAGAGTCCTCAGATAGAGACAGGGTATGTTACAGTCTTTCAGTGCAGACAATCAAAAATTCAGCCCTATAATTCACTCCATGGACTTATCTGTTTTAGCAGTATAGATATGCATATTCTACATACAGTTTTATAGTTGTACTTGCTAACAGTCAAACTGATAAGGCTGGAGTGATATGACTGTCTCTCTCACCACCTCTCTTTTTGTTTTCAAGAGAGTAGTTGTTACTGAATACTCCTTATGGCAAACCTGGTAGCCATTCTTAGCACATGCTGGCAGCATCAAATCCCTGTGGTATAAAAAGAATGCGCAGTGTGGGAATACCCAGGAGGCTTAGACATATGATAGCAACTGAGTGGCTCATCACTGTCAAGCATGGTATTTTTCTGAGTATGCCCAACAGGAGAATTGTAAGTGCCTTGGGAAGTTAGCATAAAAAACATGAGGCGTGCATGAATTTCAGAAGCCTCAAGTGTTTGGGCATGGGAAGGGTACCAAACAGGCTATAATGCAAGATTTAGATCCTAACTTGTGCACTAAATCCCTAAAACAATTTGAGACTGGTAATGAATTGAAAGATGGTAGCAGAACCAATATCAGACGTAAAGGAATGCAAGTCTTGTTACACAAATCTCATATTATGCATTGAAGTGGAAAGTTTGGAGGAAGGCAATCATATTGTTGAAATACTCTTATACTTCTGTGAACTATTTGGCTTATCCTTATAGCTTCTGTTGGAGGTAGTACTTCAAAGCACTTTAACTACAAAGAACTTTAACTGATGGATCACACCTAATTTAGTATTTCAGTAAAATTCCATTTTGAAATGTATTATTTGTATTTTATGTCTTTCACAGTGATCTGGAAGAAAATAGGGGAATGTGTCTGCTAAAAATAGTGGAATTGTAACTGCGAGACATCAGTTGCTGAGATAGCTTAAGGTATTTAACTAGATGGGCTTACTTCAACAAGAGTTGAGAAGACCTAAATATAATGCCACACTTGTAGACATAAATAGTTATCTGCTTTGATGTTATGAAAAATAAGCATGAGTTCCAAGCAGGTTGAATCAATAGAGGAATATGAAGTCAGAGCCATAGAATTGTACTGCCTATGTATGAGTAAGACTATCACCAGTATCCACTCTGCAGCCAAGATGCCAAATATTACAGGGAAACATGTGAAAATGAGAGAATAAAGGAGTCCAGCTGCTTTTTTTGGCACCCAATAATTTCACAATCATAGCTAGTTTGATCATGGCCCCTAGAGATGTACTGGGAAAAAGTTTCTGACGGTAGATGACTGTAGAGAAAAGGCTCTGTGACACTGACAGTTTTTAAATGGAAGCAAGGTATTATATAAATAGCCATAAAGTGTAGATTTTTGGCAGATGGGACAATTAACCACTCAAACAACTGCCCTAGAACATACCGTAGATTTTTTTAAAAAGACTGTTTCATAAGCTACATCTTAAAACAATGACGGCCTTCATACAGAAATTGCTAGACAAGGTGCAGCAGTTTGCAATAGGCAATTAAGCTGACTAGATGATACAAAAGGTGCATTTTGATTGTAAAAGCTGTGAAAGTGTCTCTTGTAGTTCTTTACTTGAATCCAGTGGTCAGTTTTTATGTAATCTGTCTCAGTCAATGAAGGTGAAATATTCAAAAGAAAAAACATAAATGGCTACAAGTAGCTGAGATACTCATACAGCACTCTCTCCTTACTCTCTAGAGTGTCTCTCCCAATTAATAGCTATGTGCCCAAAAACTGACAAAAATTTATGTCCTGTTCATGAGTCAAGAAAGCAAGATAAAAAAAATAAAACCCATATTCTTTGAACAATTAATTGACCTTAATGCATATTTAAATATCTTTTTTACATTTCACTATAATAGCTTGTTTGCAATGTGTTACAAATAAGCCATGACTACATTTTCTTTTTCAAAAGACACCATGATGGAATTCAGACCAAATTGAATTACGGGGATAAGGTTTATCCTGAAATAGACTATATTTGACCCATATTGGGGTAAAAAAAAAAAAAAAAAAAAAGAGAAGAAAAGGAATGTTAGAGTTTCACATGGTTCAGAGAGGTTATAGAGTAGTTTAGGTTGGGAGGAAATGATAGATATTGTGTGCTCCAACACCAAGTGTGATCAGTTTAGATCAACTTTCTGAGGACCACGTTTAGTTGAGTTCTGAATATAACATCTCTGGATAACCTTCCACAGTGTTCGAACACCATCATTTTGAAAGTTATTTTCTTAGTATCTCATCAGAATTTTACATGTTGGAGTAGTTAGTTTCTCCACAATCTCCTTGTTCTCTTTTTTAGACCAGGGGTTGATCCAAGGATAGTTACTGTTGCTTCATCTCTCTGTGACCCCATTATCACAGGCCTAAAGTCATTTGCACCTCTTGCCAATCCTAGGGGTTAGAAGTGGTCAACCTTCTCATGGCTCACAACTGTTAAAAGAGCACACACTTAATTTCCCACCAATATTTTTTCATAAAGTGTCTCACTTGTATTTACACCAATATTAAGTTGATTCAAAGCTATTGAAGCTGATAGTTTCTTCCACTTGGATCATGTTAAAAATAAAGTTGGTCTTATGAATATAAATGTTATTCCATGTGTTCAGCATCAAGTTTTATTCAGAGTTTGTACTCAAGCACGAAAACTTCTGGCATGTAGCTAAATATTTTCTCTATGAGCAGATAAGTGATTTTATAGGTTTGTAGATGTTTGGGGCACATTCATTCTTTTAAGCTGTGCTTATATGTATGCATAGGGATATAAAATACAAGCTGTTTTCTGAGGTTCAAACAGGAGTTCTCTCTATATAGTACAACAAATGCTTCTCGGCGTTCTGACTGATTTCATGGCTTTACACATGTGGAGGACAAGTTTATGGTTCTTTCTGAAATGAAAATCAATGACAGGTATGCTCGGCAGCATGACAACTTTCTTCAGGAGAAAAGCCGCAAAAACCTTGTTTGTTGACTATAAATCCAAATCTAGACCTCCTCATGTATCACTTCTCTGATGGATTCGGACCACTTAATGATTGCTTCATTCTCCACATTCTTCAGTCAGCCGCCACAGTCTGGATGTGATCCTGGAATCCCTGTTAGTAAGAGGAAAAGATCATAACATGAGATTTACAGAAACTAAACATGTTATTCCTGCAACTTGACTTCTCCCTCTGTTCTGTCAATCTATGTGAAACAGGTGACTAAAAGTCATTTTCTAGTACAGTAATGATAAGACAAATACATAGCAACAGCTTCAGTGCTGCAAACTTACAGTAATATAAGTGAAACACTGTTCAACTAATTTTCTGATAGTACAAGAAAGTTTTCTACCTCAGGGTGCCTGGTGTCTTCTAGTAACCCTGGCTAAATCTTAATGACCTTTTTTTGTCATTCTCTTTTTGCATTAATGGAGACTAATTCTCCAGGGAATTCTCAGATATATACAGAGCTAAGTTTTATCACAGACTAAATCCAAGGATACGGATAGAGCAGGCCTTGAAAATTAAGTTAAGGGATTCCTCATTAGAACAGTGGTCAGAAACACTAATCACCTATGCCTCTGTCTTGTCCACAAGCTCTGAGTTTAAAGAGACTATTGGCCTCCAGGGGTTACTCAGCCATTGCATTGGATTCTTAGTAGGTGAAGAGTTACTTTTTCTCCTCAGTCTAATAATACTGCTAACACAAATGCTAATACAAATTCATTAAAGCCTTCAAGGAAAAAGTGAAAATGCCCTATTTACCTAAAATAGTTGTATTCTGATATCTTTTACAAAACTGATGTTAAAAGAATTGGATCTGAAGTCAAATCATGCAGCCATGCAGAATTTACCATACTCTGATCTAGTTTTGTAGATATATACTTCATAATACGAGGGGAAAAGAATATTTGAAATTACATTATTGGAACCTTTTCCAAAGGGATGATACCTAAGCAACTGCATTTCTGTCATCCTGGAATAAGACTTGCATTGTTTGTGAATTCTTTGACTATGATCTGATATTATGCAAATTTGATAGAGTGAAAGAAATATGGAAGAAAAAACACAGGCATATTGAAAGAAAATAGATTTTCTTCTCTTACACACTGCTCCATATTATAAAGTATTAATCTTCTTCGTATTTTTTAAGATCAATTTTGTTTATGTTTTATTAATATTTTGTTTCCTCTATTCTTCTCATAACAAAAGAAATTCGTAAGTAAGTCCACTGATCGTTCTGAGTGTCTGTTATCCCATTTTACTACTATTCTCAATTGTCTCTGCAGGCATCTTCAGGGCATGTCATGCTTCTTGCGTCTTCTGCTGTGAGAATGCAGTAAAAGTGAACAAAAGGGTAAGTTATGTTTGTTATGTATTATTGAGTTTGTACTATTTTTTAAACAAAAATAAATAAAAAAATAAAATTACACTTGTATATTATAAAAATTACAAGATATTAATTTTCAAGCTCTGATTGTTAATAACCTACTAAACACTTGTTAAGATATCTAGTAGTCTTGCTAGGAACTTAATAGTCATGATATCTTCCTCTTTGTTGTTAGCAAAATTAGCTTTACAGTTAAAAAAATACATTTGTTCCAGTTATTTGCACACTCAAGGGCAAAATCCAGCTTGAAATTATATTTTGGTATTTTATCTACCTATGTGAATTGCCCAGACTGTAACTTAAAGGTTAATGAACCACATTAGAAACCAATGCTCCATAAAATCTTTAATATATTGTACATACAACCCTACTGTTCCTCCTAATATATTTATTTTTTGTTCTCTCAAGTGAGGTATTTATGCATTAAGCAGAATCTAATTTATGTGTGTATACACATACTTGAAAATAGGCATTTTCAAGTAAAGTAATTAAATAGAAGCAATGTAGCTAGATGTTAAAAACATGCAGATGTGAATTCAGAAGCAACAAAAAAGGAATGTGTTGATGCATGACACAGAAAAGACTTTTTTATTTGTATTCTTGTTTTCTATCTTAAGAATCAAATATCCAACAATTAGCTATGTTGAGCAGTATGTCCCAAAACAATGATATATCGCTGAATGCCAAGAAGGGATGGGGTAAAAGTGCACTACAAATAGCTGATGACAGCTGTAAGCAGTTTACCTGTAGGTTTATCAAATCCTATCAAATGCACCTTTCTCTGTGTCTGCTTCAAAACTTACTTGGCCTTCAGGACTGAGAGAATAGCATCAATGGGAATATTAGGACTTTGAAAAAAGGCAATTCCAGCATACTAAAGCAGACTTAATAAATCTTATTCCAGGGAAAGAAAAAGCCTTGCTTTCAGTTACAAGAAAATCCCGCCAAAATTTTTGGAGAAAACCTGTTTTAGTAGAAAACCATCCTGACCCTGAGAAGCTCTGAATGATCACAGTCTTTTAATTATGTCAATTAAGCAAATACAATTTCAAGGTATTTGAGGAAAAAGTTCCTGTTATAATTGAAATGATACGAAAAATAAGAACAAGTATGGGAAGTTTGTAAGCCAGGATATTCATATCCTTACACAATCAAGAATTAAGAGACTTCTTAGAGAGCTATCAAAGGAGATAGCTAATAACAATGTAATAGCACAAAAATTACTATATATAAAGGAAGAAGAAATATAATCAAGTACTTCACAGCAGATGTCTAACACAAAAAAACCCTCTACATTTCGAGTAGAAAGGTATTACACATTTTAGCAAAAAACAATTGCTTTAAAACTGTTGAGCCAACACAGAGGAGAAAAAATGGGAAAAGACTTTAAGAATCCAGAAAATGGCCATCCGTATCTTGAGAAAAATTTACCATGAAATACTGCTTAAATAGGGAGGAAATATTGGAAATAACACTGAAACAGGAGATCCTGGGATACCTACAAGAGGGCTGGGAGATTTATAGAGCTTTGTAGCTTCACATACAAATTTATATTTTCAAAACCTTCTCATTTGCACCTGCAAGATTGACAAGCACACAGGTTAATCTTGGTGTTCATATTTGTGTGATGACTGCTTACTTAGCCTAAGCATGAGTCACTGCAGCTTGGGCTAAAGAACAAAGCTTTCAAATTGACAGCAGTCCTAATATCCAGTGGAGAAGGTGGGAAATTAAAACACAGTGATAAATGAGTTACATCTGTGCATATACAGAAGGACATATATTTGTATGTATTGAATGCACAATCACACAAATAAGTGCTTATTTTGGTGTCCCATTATTTTTTCAATTATTATTATTGTAGTACTTTCTGTGCAAACACAAGTCTTTCAACTGCAATTTAGGCAGCAAGATTTTAAGATGTTTTTTTAATGGTTTTATTTTCTCTGTATTTTATTTTCCTAAAGGAAACATGGCATAATGTGGCCAGGTATCCACAACTATTTTGAAAGAAAGACTTTATTTCATTACAGCAAATGTTTATGGGTGAACTATTTCAGTAGTTTTAAAATTGCAAAGAATTTACATGTTCTATAAATTTCTACAATACTTTTATTGTATAGCTGTATAACTGAACCATCAAATGTGGGAGAAATGACCAATCTAAAAAGGACTATGCAGCTTACAGAAAAGTTTGTTTTATCATGTCAGGTAAGAAAATAAAGAGAACTCTTTGCCAAAAAAACCAAAATGGATTTAATTTGCTTTCATCTCTGAGTAAAGAGGGTGAGCTATTTGAAAATGAATCAGGCATTTTGCTTTGTTTTGTTCTGTTTTTTTCATCTTTCAAACACTCCTATTTCATTCCAGCTGAGTTCTAAGTGGCTTTTTGCTGGTTAGTTTAGAGGCAAAAGAAACATGTGATCTAGTTGTATTTAAGAAAATTAATATCCAGACAATTAAGCTTTTGCAGATTGTTATTCAGCTGAACACTAGGGTAGTTGCTCTGCTGTTGTCTTTTTTTCTGCCACCATCAGTAATGCTGTTGAAATCACTGAAGGGTGAGGAAAAGAAAAATAATCTTGAATAACGGTTCAGCTTTGAAGAGTAATTTAATCATACTTGATAATACTGTGCAGACAAATACTATTTGATAGGAACTCATTGACCACAGAGGAAAATAATACAACAAAAATATTTATATTAGATAGCTATGTCTGTATAGCCCATTCTTCTGGTAAGCCAGTAACACTTCTGAAATCAACAAGATTACATTTGTGTATGAATATAAGTATCTATGAGACCTTTGCTGGCTAGAAAACTGAAGGAGTCTACATGTACATGTATGTAAACTTGTGCATATTCTATATATGCATAATGATAAATAAGACTTATCCTTCATCTTCATAAACTACATAGCCTGCATGAAAATCTGGTTGACCCTAGTGAGGCCAGGTTATTTCCAAGAAAGAATGGAAAACCAATATACCTGGAGTTAACCAAATCTATACAACTCTTTCTTTACTTTCTGGTTTTCAGAATGCCCAACTGGCTATGAAAGAGGTACTGCAGGTCAAAACCACTCACAAAAATGGAAGAGACTAAGGGGACTGCATTCCTGGGTTTGGTGTGTATTGTTTTTTTTGTTTTTGTTTTTTTTCTTGACATGTTCGCCTTAATCATGTTCACCAACCACGTCAGTCTTGCACTGAGAGTGGAGTACGTGGCAGAAGTTACATTGTGCTGGCATGTGAATACAAAGTGCAGACAGTGCACAAGGGCTATGCAGATATCAGTTCTTTGGGATAGTGACCATCTGTCCCGGCGTGGTGCCATGTAACTGCTATTGCCATTTAACTTGCTTACTACATGTCATTTCTATGTCTGCAGTATTTCCAGGTTAGAGATGAAAAGGTGTTTGTAGACAAATTTGAGAAAAGGTTTAGTTTGTTGTTTTTGGTTTTTGGTTTGTTTTTTTTTTTTTTTTTTTTAAATTTCCTGTAAATGTAGTCACATAGGAGATCTTTTTGGGGCGGAGGGGATGACACGTTGGGACTACTGCTACCATTTTATACTTTATTTTATGTAAATTGTCTGTGAGGATCTGTCCAAATATAAATAAGTTCATCAGCACTCCTAGCTAGAAAGAGGTGGTGGCTGAAACGGAAGTTAAGTGTTAGTGATCATGTGATTTCCTTTCTTCACTGAATTTTCTGCTAGCCTTTGAAAAATCTAGGCATGTGTTAAGATAAAGAAAAAAATCCCATTCAGACAACTTTATAAGATCCTTGTGTTGGAGAAATTAGGTGTCATGTATTATTGAATGTATTGGATTTTTCTCTCTTTTCTACATATGTTGCAATCTTGAAGTTCAGTGGCATTACCTGAAGAGTGAAAGACTATTGATGGAAATAAATGACTTTAACTAATTTTGTTCTTTGTCAGCACTGAAAATCATCAATGCAACCTCAAAATACCTCCACTATCTTGAAAATCCTGAAGTCAGTGAACAGTTTTCCTACCTTTCCTTATGTTGAAATTAAATATGACTCTCAGTTTTACATTCAAAGAAGATCTGCACAAATCCTCACTCTTATCCTCGCTTGAAGGTAGTATTTACTTCTGACTAAGCTAAACTCTTCGTGCCATATTGGTGATGTTCAGTTTCCTTAGGATTTCGTATTAAAACATTCATTTTTCAATAGAATAAAACAGAATATTAAAAAAAAAATGAAAGAGGAAGACTTTTGAAAACACCTCTAGTCAGTCACACAAGTAAATTGGTAGATCTGATATTAATTCTTCTATGTGGAAATTGTTAAAACTCCAAGTGGTAGGTCAGTTGATGTTTTTCTGTTCAGCACAAACTACATTGAGCATGAATGAAAAGTAATGTGACAGAAGTACTTTTAAGAGTCTGATTTTTAGGAAACAATGTTGCACATTACAATCAACTTTGATACGGAAGTATAGTAAAAAGAAATTCCTGTTTTACCTTAAAAATTGGATCATTCTCAGACTAAAGGGAGACACAAAATGTTATTTTAGTATCATTTCCATTTCAGGGTTTTTTTAATTCAAATTTTGGTTATCATCACTATATTCGATAGCATTATCCTTAATTCCTATTGACCGGTTGGGACAAAGCTTTAACCATGACACCAATTGAGAGTCACAAATTTACAGCACCTGTCTGCCATTTTACTGCACTTTTGCTCTAGTTTTCATTAGTTTGCAATTAGTAATTAGTAAATAATAGTAGAGGCTCTAAATATATTATTTTTCTTCCTTTTTTTTTTTTTTTTCATCATAGAATGAGTGCAAATTTCTAGCCATGCTTACTTTCCAGCATCAGACATGTGAAATGTTAAGAACAGAAAGTGTGCTGCAAACATAGAACTACTTTGGAAGGGAGATTAAGAGAAAATGAAGAGAACTAATCACACTGGCCTCTCTGTTTCTGTTGTTGCTGATTTTAACTCGTGTAAAATAAAAGATAAACGGATACAGCAAGAAAACAAGCTCAGAACAAATTTCTACTAGAAGTGAACTCCATAATTGCATGTTAAAACAGCCTTTTGCAACCCTCCTGGTGGCAGATGTTTTCCAAAATAAAACCCAGGATAACTATAGCCAAAAGAGCAGTCCTTGAATGGATGAGCCCAGCAAGATCACAAAAGACCATAGAGTTCAGCCTGATCTGAACCTTGTGATGGCACAAGAGCAAGTCTGAAGTAAGACTTCTTTGAAAAGAAATGGGAAAGAACAGTCTGTTCTATTAAAGCAGCCAGTTACGTTTTTGTTACTATTGTGGTTTACCCCTAGCCAGCAGCTAAGCACTACACAGCTCTTCACTCACTCTCCCCCTGCCCACCCCCCCCCACTGCCCAGCAGTGAGAAAACTCATAGGTTGGGATAAGAAGAGTTTAACAATTGAAATAACAATAACAACAACAATAATAACAATAAAATAATAATATTGTAATGAAAAGGCAAATAACAACAAAAAAAAAAAAAAAAAAAACATAAATAAAACACAAGAAATGAGAAGTGAAAAACAATTGCTCACCACCAACCAACTGATACCCAACCTGTTCCTGAGCAGCCGCCCACCCCCTGGCTAACTCCTGCCAGTTTATGTGCTGAGCGTGACATCATACAGTATGGAATATCTCTTTGGCCAGTTTGGGTCAGGTGTCCTGCCTGTGGCCCCTCCCAGCTTCTTGAGTACCTCCAGACTTCTTGCTGGCAGGACATGAGAAGCTAAAAAATCCTTGACTAAGTG
>VXBH01009365.1:117147-139701 GCA_013400035.1 Rynchops niger
ATCATCGGTGTGTTATCAACATTTTTCTCATACTAAATACGAAACACAGCACTATACCAGCTACTAGGAAGAAAATTAACTCTATCCCAGATGAAATCTGGACAGTAACCATTAATATTTGTGGTATTGTGCCATGTTCAATTCACCTGCATACCTGGAAACAGAAGGAAAGCATGACCGATACGTATTTCTTTTTTGAAAAGCTTAAGTATGACCACTATTGCTTTACAGTTACATGGCAGTTTTCCATGTCGAGAAAAAGGACAGCATTTTTATAGAGTCTGACCTAATATAAATCCAGTTCCAGACATTCTTTTTTTTTTTTTTTTTATTTTTAATTTTAGAAAAAAGTAAGGAACTTTGAGTTTCATTCATCTGTCTTTCACCTGCGTCCTCTTCTCTCAGCTATTTTACACTTCAAAATAAACCCAAGTGAATTTAGTGCAACAATTCCTGAGCATAAATGCATGGATCCTCATGACAGTTGTCTGAGTGATGAAAAGTATTATTGTCTGCTTTTTATGTTTGATGAGTGAAGTACAGAGAGATGAAACTATCCGGCAGTAGTTCTGGATAGCAATAACAGTCTGAACTCAAATCTGATTTGCAGCACAAAGACTGTCTTGCAGAAGACACTTTTGAAGAAACACCTTATATAAAATATTTTTACAACTTAAAATCAGATTAGGTGCTACTTTTAGGAGTAGAGTGAAAGACGGAGAGTGAAGTGGTCTGTGGAGAGTTTCAAAGAAGAAACAGAGAGTTTGTAAATTAACGTGATGACAGTGTATTTTAGGAATCCATTGTAATTCTGATTCTAGTTCTGAGTTTGTGACTAGAGCAAGAGTTTTTCACACAAATGTTGAACTATGAAATTGGCACTGCAATTACTGTCATGTCTTCCTCTACCTATTTGCTGTTCCACCGCAAAGAGAAGCATTTCAGATATAAAAAATCAGGAAGAAGGAAATTGTAGCTCCTTTGACTTTATGTGTATACCACAGATTTCCTTCAACTTAGTCAGCACAAATATACTCAGTCCACTGAGAAAGTTAGAGGATGAAAGTTGCTTACTTGTGGAGAGATTAGGTGAGTCAAATCTAGTTTGACATTGTTTGATTTCATTTCACTTTCCTGGGCATGAAAATGCAGATTTCTTTGTTTTTCAGCAGTGCGTACATTGGGCATTTCATATTATTAAAACATTTCCAATTCATTTATGTTTGAACAATGAAAAATGACAGGGGTGTAATAAGACTAAGGCAGACCACAAACAACATAATTTCTTCTACTTTGACTGGGCTTCAGTTATCATTAATTTGTGTTTAAAACATCCAGCCATGCTATGACCACACTATAAATGTACCCTTTGATTATTATTTTAATATATGAACTTTAGAAAAGCTGTTCCCGTTGCTCCCCACTCTGCACTCCCACTCCTTTACTAACGGAAAAGGGAAAACTGACAAATGATACCAGCCTCCTGCCTGTGTCTATGCTAGGAAACAGAGCTTAAAAACCCAAAAGATCAACTTCAGACTTTTTTTTGGTAGGTATTTTCTTAATCGGGAGATTCATCCTCAACACAACACAAAAGACTACAGCAGGCTTTTTGACCTAATGGCTGCACAAGAGGCAGAAAAGAGGTAGTGAAGATAGAGAAAGGGATTTTACTGGAGAAACTTGTCCCTGGAAAATGTATTGTGGTATGGCAGCTCTTTCTAGATATGCAACACATCAGTAAAAAGGGAGATGAAAAATTACCCTTCTGGCTCATGCAAAGGGTCAGAGCAATGAATTATTCAATCCTCAGCTGGTGAGCCCACCTGGGTCACTAGGTTTTAAAGGGATGTTCACTGCACTTCAGAGTACAAGGCTTCTGTGTGCTTGCCCATCACTTTAGATGCAAAGGTGCAAAAAGGTCCTTCTACTTGTCTTCTGTTTTAATATCCATGTTTAGTCACAGTCCTGCCTCCTGATGAAATATCTGAATCCACCAGTAACAAAACAGTATTGCTGAAATTTTTTTATTCCACTTTTGTTTTACAAACTCTGACTTTTTGCTTTCTGCTTGCAATTTCACACTCATATTTTTATTTAATATTTGAAACATAATATATATTTGAAATTTGGCATGATTACTACATGTTGATTCTTTCCTATAAGCTGAGTGCATTGCTGTAAAACTAGATATGAGCACTATTCCTGTCTTGGAAAGCTTACATTTTAATTATAGACAAAATCCCACAAGGAGAAAGAAGTAGATAAAAATTTCCGCAGCTACATAACTGATACCATTTCATAGTTTATGACTTAGAATCAGTCTGCCGAAGAGGCTAGCCTCAACTGCAGGAACTAAGACCTCATAATTAGGCTGTCCATTTCAGTCCTTTATTCTGTCTGGTGTGCCTTGGTTAATGGTACCAAATACCTTCTTGAAGTTGGGCCAACAATTCCTTCTGATCTTTGCCAAGTAGGCAGCAGTCAGAAACAAGAAGGGTAAAGCATTAGCCAAACTACAATGATGTAGGTAAACTTTCTGTCACTGCAAAACTTGTCGTTGACTTTTGAATTTAGGATTCTGAAAGAGAGGAATTAATAATTATGTCTCAGGGGCAACGTAAAATATTATATGTAGGGTTTTAGATGGAATTAGTAAATATAAGGAGAAATAGAAATGTTCTGAATGAACTTGTTTTATCCACAGAAAAATAACTTCTGCATCCTTCTCTCAAGCTATTTAGTAAAAATCTTGAATATTTTTCTTCAGTAGTTGATTTTTAAGACAAATCAATTTCTGATTTTCAGTCTTCAACTAAAAAACTTGAGGAAATTGACTAGATTATTAAATCAAAAAAAGGAATCATCTTATTATTCTGTTATTTTGTAGAAATAAAGTTGAAGCTGCCTTCTTGAAAAGTATACATCAGAACAGGAAAATAGGGGGAAAAAATATACAAGAAAAGCACTTTTCAAAATAATATGACCCCACAGCTGATTGTTTCAAAAAGAAAAAAAAAAAAAAATCCACTTAATTTAAGAGAGTAAATAGGGGATGTCATTATAATTAAAATAAAGAGAATGAAGTGATTTGGACTTACCTGAAATTCAAAGTGTATATAATAATATGAAAATATAGATAAGGCAACATTTTTTACTAACTTGGGGTATGTGTGTGTATGTATTGTATAACAGGTTTTCGTTATTATTCTATCCTAAGGAATGGAAATCCTTGAATGTATTCCCAATATTATAAATTCCATGGCTTCAGACCTAGAAGACATCTTTTCTGTTGTTAGCATAAAATCCTACCCGCATAGAAATCTTCAAGAAAGTTGTCATTGCCTTAAACTCTTTGAATATATATACATTACACAATGAAGAAAATGTAATCTGGATGAGGATATCAAGAATTTTTTTTTCCTAGTGGTAGTGGACCCTTGAGATAAATGCTAGTGTTGGTTCTGTTTGTTTGTATAAAATTATGCCTGAATAACTGTTTTTATATTTTTAGAATCCATTTTGATGAGCAGCTTATCTGTCAGACTCATCCATCAAACAATACTCAAACAAACTATAAGTATGCAGACTCTAGTTATATAGACTACGCTTCTGTTTAGATGTAGGAATCATATAAATATTCATATAAATCATATAAATAAAATGCATTATTTAGGTAGTTGTGGAAATGCATAACTGTATGTTTGAAGGTTTAGTGCTAAGTACTCTATTTGCCTGTTCACCTTTTCCTTAAGGTAACAGTGTGTATGTATCTAATAAATATTTGCAGGTGAACAGAAAATTATTTTAACATTTCCTGCTTAAGTGTGATTTTTCTACTTAGTAGTGTAGGCAAACACTATGGAATCATGGAATTTTTCAGAGTTGGAAGGGACCTCTAGAGATCATCTAGGCCAACTCCCCTGCTAAAGCAGGATTGCCTAGAGCACATCACTTAGGACTGCATCCAGGCGGGTCTTGAAAGTCTCCAGAGAAGGGGACTCCACAGCCTCCCTGGGCAGCCTGTTCCAGTGCTCTGTCACCCTCACCGTAAAGAAGTTTTTTCTCATATTTGTTCCGAACTTCCTATGTTCCAGCTTGTGCCCGTTACCCCTCATCCTGTTACTGGGAACCAGCGAAAAGAGGCTGGCTCCATCCTCCTTCAACCCACCCTTTAGATACTTGTAAATGTTAATAAGGTCTTCCCTCAGCCTTCTTATCTCACTGCAAATAGTGTAAAAGCCTACTATGCTGGCTTTTTCCTTTCAACTTCCTATGGACTTGCAAAAAATTTAAAAAAGAGCATTCTTTGTTAACATGAACATATTCTTTTTTGTTTTCTTTGGGTTTGTATAAGCTGAAATGCTATTCAATTACACAAGAACATAAATTTCAACACTAGTGAAGCTGATTAGAACCTATTCAGTCATGCTGCAGTGTGATCAAATTTGGTCTGAAAGGTCAGGCTGAAATAGCTTCCTATTCCTCCATCTGATGTTTATAATGTCTTAGATTAAATCCATCTGAGAGAGATTTTGCTTAGACAGAATGTCATGTGTATGGAATGAAAAGGATGACAGATTTGTTGTTAAGAGAAAATGCAAAGAAAAGGCTTTGTGAGAAGGAGAAAAGAGTTTGGAGGATGATGGTCATCTCCAAGATGTCCAGAGCAGATGCAAGGGAAAAAAAGCTGAGATACTGGGGGAAGGGGGGAGGAAGGGGGAAACAAAGGAGGGATAGAAATGACAGAATTACAGACAGCTGGTCAATGTTGCAACGTGCCAGAATTTTAATTTTGTTGTTTGTGTTTGTGTTCCTTTCCTTTTTCTTCAAAATAATCAGTTTTCCTTTATAGCTGTATTTATAAGTATTCTACCATTTCTCCCTCTGTCTTTGTTCTACTTCTCCAGTTTTTATGCCTTTAGGTAGAAAACTTTATCATTTTGAGAGGAAAAAGGATTGAGCCATGTACCATATTCTTCCTGCCTAAACAAGAAGCTCCTGGAAATTTAAGTTCTTCAGGGTTTTGTATTGGACCTTTCTCTGATCACTATTACTGGGAATATATTTTGATTTGGTAAGAAGTATTACCCTAGCAGTTTAAACATTAAGGACAGGAAAGGCATCTTTCCCTCCCTTTTCTTCTGTGCAAGCGTCCATGGTTTTATCTGCATTTGTCAGTTATTTATGTAATGGTTCATTGCTATACCCAAATCAATTATTATCTTTTCCTAGATAAATTGTTTTTCTTTTTTCTTTTCTCTTTTCTTTTCTTTTCTTTTCTTTTCTTTTCTTTTCTTTTCTTTTCTTTTCTTTTCTTTTCTTTTCTTTTCTTTTCTTTTTTCTTCATCTTTTCTTTTTTCATCTTTTCTTTTTTCATCTTTTCTTTTTTCATTTTCTTTTCTTTTTTTCATTTACTTTTTTCTTTTCTTGTCTTGCCTTGCCTTTTTTTTTTTCCTTTCCCTTTTTTTTTCCTTTGCATTTGAAAGAAGGAAAAAAAGAAACATAGTCAGATATTACACAGCTAATTCTTAAATAATGAATATTTCTTATACTATCACACCTGTTGTCTGGGGTAAAATTTTTAACTTTAGCCACCTACACCATTACATTCTCCAGTATATATTGACCAGAAACTACAGGCAGTATGATGGTGAGATGTTTCAGTTTTTGTGTTTGCATGTCACTTTTGTAATTAAGCATTAGTAAATTCACATGTAATACTTTTAGAAGTAGGATGAGGAGCACTGTCCATAAGCTATATGGATCAATTGCCCTCAATGCCCACCTTGGAGGGACTCTTTAAATGTCAGAGAAGACTGTTAGCAACAGCTGACTTGATCCACAGGACTCCTCTGCTTTGTCAGTAGCTTAATCCTCTGTGCAAAGTCTTTATCTGGATTTGTGTGGGAGACCAGTAGTTAGCATTCAGTAAGTAGGCAAGGCTGTTCTCCTACAGCGATGACCTCCCTGACCTACTAGAGCATACCAAAAATTACACTGATCCATTAGAAAGATTAAGACAAAGACAATAATGGCTCCTGTGATTTATCTTTCTGTTTTTATGAAAAGTTCACAAGTTTGCCAAAAATGACAGACAGGAATAGATAATCTCTGCTTTTTATCACCCAGATCAGACAGACTTAATGTTACCAATGAAAAGACAAATGCCGTGCTTCTATTTGTGGAGGCCGAACAAAGAATAGATCATCTTTTTTCCCCTAGGAAACATCAAGTTAAAATTCTTTACTTTGAGGACCAGAGTAATAATTCAAGTGACATTTGGCAAGGTGAAATGAGTAGACAATTATTATTACTAATGTACATTTGTCTCAATATTTGACACAGCCAAGGTCAGAGAACATTGACCATTTCCTCTACAAAACTATTCTTCTGACACTCTGAATGTCAGAGTATGTGACAAAAATTTCTAGTCACACAAGGGAATTTGTAGGTAATATTAACAACAAATGTAGATGAAGCTTTATTTTGTTTTTATGCTGAGAATTTATCCATCCTTTTCTTCTGCCAAATCAATGGAGTCTGATTATAGAATTAACTGCTGCAATCATCACATATTTTGTGAAGGTCATGGTTGGATAGTTAGAAACAGCAAAGCTGCACAAATAATGTATCAATGAAAGGTGAAATGGCAAAGTTGTGTTTTATCCCCTGTTAGCAAAGAGGTTAAAAAAAAAAAAAAATGGAAAGAAATTTTTTTTTTGGTTTTGTTTTTTTTTTTTGGTTTTTTTTTTTTTTTTTCTGCAGAGCTATGAATTTGCAAGCAATTGAAGCTCATCGGGGTGCATGACACTGTATAATAAGAGGACAGAGGAAGGAAAAGTTAATATTTACCTTGCAGTTTCACGTAGTTACAATCTGATCCTTGTCTGGAATATGTGGGAACAAGGAAATATTGTTTTGTGGTCATTTTCTAATTATTATATAGAAATAATCTTCCAGATTCTGTCCAAGAATAATGTATTATTCTATTGCTATTTCTTTCAAATGTACTAACCTATAGTTCTTCAACAAAATAATTCGTTTTAGTATATTTCTCTGCTGTGTTTTGAATATTATCAAATGGGAGACCTCACAATCTCTCTGGGCAACCTGTTCCAGTGTTTGACCACCCTCATTGTAAAAAAAGGTTTTTGTGTTGTCTTTAGATTGAATTTCACATGTGTTAATTTGTACGCATTGGCTCTTAGTCTGTCAGTGGTCAGAGAAGAGTCTGGCTCCCTCATCTTTATTCCCTCTAATCAAGTATTTGTACACATTGATAAGATTCACCCTGAGACTTATCCAGGTCGAGATATCTCACCTCTAAACATTTCCTCATATGAAAGATCTCCCAGTCCCTTGCCATCTTTGTTGTCCTTTGCTACACTTGCTCAAGTAAGTCCGTATCTTTCTTGTACTGGGGAGCCTGGAACAGGACCCAGCACTCCTGATGTGTCTCACCAGCACTGAGGAAAACAGGAAGGAACAACATTCTTGATGTGCTGGCAATGTTCTTCCTAATGGAGATCAGAATGCCGTTGGACTTCTTTGTGGCAAGAGCATATTTGCTGACTCATGCTCAACTCGTTCACCAGGATACTCTGCTCCTTCTCTGCATAGTTGCTTTCCAGCTGTGTGTCCCCCAACATGCACTGGTGCTTGGGGGTACTCCTCTGTGGATGCAGGACTTTGTGCCCTTCCCATTATTGAACTTCAGGAGGTTCACCTCTGCCCAGTACTCCAGCCTGTCCAGGTCTCTCTGAATGTTGGGACACCTGTTTTCCATGGCTTAGGCCCTAACTGATCAAGATCTGTAGTTCTGACAGTGACTAAGATGGATCAGTTTCTGAATTCTCTTTTTCCAGCTTGGTGTTGGACACCTACTTGAAGAAAAAGTAGAAACATCAGGGGAAATACCTTATATCTCAATTAATAGTGAGAGAACCGCAAGAGAAAGGCATAGACTGGCAGATTAGAAAACTTGAAGACATTCTAAATATTATCCTTGTAAAAGAAAAAAAAAATAGCATTACAATCTTTCATGTGCATATTTCACTGTACTAGTCTTTCTTCTTTGCCAGAAAAAATCCCCAACCCAGTAGTAGATTGCAGAAAACTATCTTACCAGGCAATTGCATTTGTTATGGCACAAAAACTGGTGTAGTTGCACACTATAACTTCTGGCAACCCTATGTTAAAATATTACCTTTTTGACTTGTCTTGCCCCAGTTTGCCCATTCTTTGGAATGTGGATAATGGGATGTGAATAATTGCATGAAGCATTCTGAGACGAGTAAGTTAAGGGAAAAAAAAAACAACCTCTGAGTAACATTCTGTTGTCTTTACCCAATTATTCCCTACTGACCTCATAATAGCACTCTCTTGTGCATCATTGAGGTTGGTTGTTTGAGGAAGAAGCAATAAGAACTGGTAAGAATGCCAGATTCTCAATATGGGTTTTAAGAGAAAATACAGAGATTAAAACACTAATGAATTCTCTGATAATTCCACCATGCACTTTTTATTTATTTAATCTTACATAGCCAAGAAAATTGACAGAAACAGCAACCCAAAGCTACTTTTGTATAAACTAGACCTCCTGAATAAGACTTACATTATAAATTTTCACTCACAGCACCATAAAAAACATAAACACACACTGTATATTACACAGAATTGGTTTTCAATCTCTTATGCCCCTTAGTACTTTATATAGGAACAAATCCTCACTGTAGACAACTCACGTAAAACTTTTAGCATTCAAAGATCAGACCAATTTTGCACTTCTGTGGGGAAAATGATTCTGAATTATTTTATACTATTGAAATAATTTGGTTTTATTTTATTATGGCAGTACTTTAAAACAAGAAAGAGAACAGCAGAGGAATAGACTTGATATCAGACCCACCTGTCATAAATCCGAGGAGTTGCATGTAAATCAAAAGACTGAACGTAAATCAAAAAGTCATGAGGTACATGGCTTTTTGCCCTTTTTCTGAGTCCTTGATCTTGGAGAAAAAGTAATAAGTCTGTATTTGTCTGGTCTGTTATTCACAGTTCAAGAAACCAAAGAGCCAAACCATCTACCACAAGACACCTTTAATCAGAGACATACACAGTGGGTGACTTCTGTCTGTACAAACAAAGGAAGAAGAAAGGTCTATTTACAGCACTAACTGTTCTCATGAATCCGGTTTTTAATCACTCAATTCACACTACAGGCACCAGAATTTTTGTATCCTAATAATAATTCTGCAGAATTTCATAAGGCTTTTTTTTCAGACCCTGCTAACTTTCAAATTCACAAGATCATTCAATCAGAAAAACTTCTTTCTGCCCTATGACTGAATGTGTTCTTGATCAGAAATGAGCAATCACTGAAAGCATCATATAAAATCTTTTCAGGGTGGATGTACTTCAATTTGGCCAATGGACCATGCTGTAGCACCACTTTTATATCTTGAAACCTTTATGACTGCTGCTAGAGAAATCAGAGCTGCAAGGCACTCTCGTGTTAAGTTAAGCTAAAACATCCATCCCTAGTAAAGGACAAGGATAGGAGGAAGGAAGCCCTAGCTAGGTCCTACCACAGGAAAAGTTTCATACCCTTTGCAATTGGATCATATCTGACATTTACTAACCATTTCTCCACTCTGGTTCTCAGTGTTACCAGGAGTAGCACAAACATGCCAAGGCTCAAGAAAACACAGAAAGGAATATTATTCAGTGGCTCACAACATTATGGTCCTTATTTTTCTGTATGTGTGATGGATTACCCAGGGATTTGGGGTTTTTCTGCCTTTTAGTATAAAGACACACCATTCTGCAGTGTGGACTGTCCTGTGGTGTCCCCAGTTGGTCTAACACAGACGTACGTGCCCTCCCTTAGTGGGTTTAGTGGCCAATCCTGGACAACTGGAATGTGCAGGCAACCTGACTGCAAACTGACTACCTTTGCAAACAGTGTGGACACGAGATAAACTACAGGATTCTCAAATTCATGCTGAGAAACTGATTCAAGAAAAAGAAAACTCCTTTGCTGATAGTAAAAGTTCAGCATAGAAAAAAATACAATGTAAGAACTCACATTTCAAAAATGGGCGCCTGAATTTCATGCCCTAAACTTTTAATTTAATAAAGAATATTTCAAAAAATATTTAACAGGGTCACCACAGGAAAATACACAGCAATCCCTTCTGAAGTTAGAATGTACAAAATGAATAATTTCAAGGAGATTACATTTTTCTGACATTGCAAGTACATTTCTAATACACATAGGCCATTAGTAAAGCATTAGTTCTAAGCAAATAGTAAGTTCTGATTTAAACTGGGCCACACTGAGTGTGAGCAATTTATAAACCAAGAAAAGTAAACATGCTCAATATCTCTTTTAAAACTATACTTCACAATATACTATCTATGGAAAAATAAGAAACACTTTCAGTAACAATTATAAGCATGAAATAACCCATAGCTACTGTACTGTATTTTTTTTTAAATTAGGCTTATCATCTTGCTTATTTTCAGCGTTGATACAGTACAATATTGGTTTTTGTTAAACGACATAATCCTGTCTGAAGAATTTGAATATGGCAATTCAAGGTAGACAGCCTTATTCAGTGATAAACAACATGTTCATTTTCTGTTCCTCAATGAGTACTTTCAGAATCATTATGTTATTCAATTCCCAAATCTAAAAAAATTTTGTGGAATGTTACAGCATCACCAATTATGATTCAGCAGCCTGATATAACTGAGTATGTTCTCCCAGCATTTACACAATTAAACATGTGACTCTTGCTGATGCCAGTGGAAAAATCAATGGATGATTAATATTATGGAAATGCCAACAACAGACTGAGAGGATTGAAAATGAATTTCTGACAGTGGGGAATGCTCCAGGAAAATATAATAGTGAAAAATGAATAAAAATAGCAGTTATTCTCACTGAACTTTATTGACTATCAGGAACAAAGGTTTGCACACTGACTAAGGAAAAAGAGACAATCTACAGTGTGTCATAGAAAAATAGCAACTGTAAGGGAAAAGCTTTTAGAAACACAGGAAATAAACTTATTTATATAGTATTCATCTGGAATAACTGCAGCCATACCTCAGAGGAAAAATTATGATTTTTAGGTAAGAAAATACCATTTAAAATGTCTCATCACATGTAGTAAAGTTACAGCTTTCATGAATTTTTGTATAAATGTTCACTTGTAAGACAAAAAAAAGTCCACATATTGATAAAAGGATTTGGGTGTTATTTTTCTATCCACAATGCACCTATAAATTGATTCAGGAAAACCTGTTAGTTTTTTTTATTTTCACTTGTACTTGAACTTCCTTGGGATTACATATTCTCCTCAAAACCACTTTGACTTAGTGGAAGTAGAAAACAGTCATGTGGAGATATTAAAAAAAAAAAAAAAAGTCAGTGCTTTTCCCCTCTTTCATATCTGAGTAAAGCATTTCTTAAACTTTCAAATAATTAGATATCAGCTCTCTAGGGTCATCCAGGAACACATTTGCAAGTGGTGGAAATTCGCATACCTTGACTCAAGTAAACTTGCAAGAGCTGAAAATTTGTGCTGAAGTATAAAATATAATCAAAATATGGCAATATCAAACACATAGGCCAATTATGCACTGCAAACTTGATAAAGTATCCTTATAAATTTTTCCGTAAGTAATTACTGATACCTTTCTACGGACGACTCAAAATGTTTTACAGCAACCTATGTCAATTGCTGGTGGTAGGAATAAAAAGACAGTCCAGAGGGAAGCCAAAAAACTCTGTGCTGGATCCTTATCCTCTTTACAGCTTTATTCGTGATTATTAGGACAACTTTAGGGTTTCTTTCACAATCAGCATGGCCTGCCAACTTATGAGAGAGACCTACTGTGCAGAGTTGGCATATTCCTAAATATGCTGTCAGGAGTGAAGTGAAACCTGGCTGGAAATGGTGGGAGTTACAGGTCACTCGTGAAAACGAGTTAAACTTCCTTATGAAATACAGATATGTAAAACAGAAGAAAACCTTGGCCAAAATCAAGCCCTGTAGAAGACAGGACTGGAAGTGTGAGCCCTGTATTCTACAGGACTTTTCTTAGAGGATGGTTGCAGATACAAAGGGTTTGACAGTCTCCAAGGCAGTTGCATATGCCAAAGAGAACAGTGCCATTCCAGACACAATGGAGAAGGCAGCACCAACACCAGCCAGAAAAGCATGTGCTCTATTATGCCTCATGAGGAGAACAGAGGGAGCTTCTAAGGTAAAGTGGTGGCTGGAAGCAACTTCGAGCAAAGAAGTTTTTTTGTCCCTTGTAGTTCAGGGAAGCTATGCTTTATGTACCTCCTGTAAAGCAAAACATCACATTAAAAAAATCTCATAGAACACACAACAGTAATAAATATAAAGAGATGATGTATTTGAACAAACAGTTATGCTACTTTTTCTTTATTGCAAGTATTGCAAAGCAATAATTTCTTCATATACCATATCTATAACACACAGTTGAAGAAGGGGTTCATAAACTGCAATGCCTAACAGATAACAGCATTAGACAGTAACTAAACTCCTCCGGGCTTTTACTGCAATACCTTGAGGTTGAAAAGAGGTCTTTAATTTAGTATTCTCCACTTGAAATATAGCTGAATTTGCTAATAGAACTGCCCTTCCCTCATTAATAACCTTACGAAACACTTCTATCTAACAAAGAAACCGTACAATTGTATAGTTCCCTCTTCACACTGTGGTCACAGCTATCCCTACTTGGAACCAGCTGTAGTGGCTAAGACAACTTTACTCACCCTGGCATCATGTTCTTCATAAACAGAGAGCATCTGTCAACTTTTGCAAATAAAGAGGAATCTCCTCTTGCATTTGGAGATGGTTCGTTTCCAAAAGAGGTAGGCACTCTTCCGTTCAGCTCCCTGAAATGGATGTTGAATTAATCAAATGATTTAAAAAGTGTTAGCAGCTGAGGTCAAAATGCCTGTTCATGATATGAACTGTCACGGTATGCATTTGGTGCCTACAAGTGTCACAAGAGCAGTTATAATAATTTATTTCTCAGGTAGCACTTCCAAAAAATACTGTTGGTGGATAATGTCATTATCCATAGAAATTTCTCATAGAAAGAAAGGCAATAAAGACACTAGCAAGGACACATACTTCATAAAATCTGTCTGCTAAATCAATTGAATTTAGTTATAAAAATGTAAAACCATAGTAACCATTTTTAGTGTGCTTTATCTGACATAATGCAATATTACTTCAAGCAAAAGATATTTTAGTCATACTTGTTCAAAGAAGGTATGTTCTTTTCCCCCTACAACTTGCCTCCAAAACCAAAGCCTTTGTTTCTATTTTTCAGATTTTTGTTTAGTTGTCTATATACTTGACAAAACCCATTTTCTTCATGTTGCAGTATGGACATTGTAATTTCATGAACATACATGAATAAACTCATAAGTTGACACAAGTGAACCAAGTGTAAATTTGTACTGTATCCAGAACAAATAATATGAAAGATAACATTAATCCAAGAAGAGGACATAGTATTTGATTCCATTTTCTCTCACAGTACCTGAACTGTGGTTGCAGTGCAACACATTTTACTCCGTTTCATTGCACATATCTCAGTTTACTCTCTAAAGATCAAAATTTCTGATAGGAGCAGTACAGAAATTCAAACAGGCAAGTAGTCACAGTAGTCTTTTAAACTGTATTTCAAATAAAATCCTAAACAAACAAAACGAACAAAAAAATCCCCCCAACCCCTATGTTTCCCTACATCTCTTCTATTGCTCTCTCCTTCCACAGTTCTGAAATCACCTTATGAAAGAGATCAATATCATTTTCTCTTCTCTTTCTTTGAAAAGGGCTCTGTGGCAAGTTCAGGTGCCACAAACTATCTTGAAGTTTTTGACTGTTTAAGCCAATTACCCAAAGATTCTTGTTCCGAGGCGTGCTCCCTGAAATTGTCTTTTGCTGACAACCTTGTTTATTTCTCCAAACCCTGGTTATATTGTGCCTCCAAAAAGCATTATTCAAACTCCTTGAACTGTTCTCTTCCCTATGCATGTTGTCCAGGCTTCCATTTGTTTTTCTTGTCTTTTCCTCACCTCTGCCTTTAATGTTCCTCACACCAGCAGTAAAGAGCGAAGGTGAGGGATGATGTCTGAATTAATGGCAACTTGAAGATTATTCCTGAAGAATGCTGTGAAAAAGACTTGCTCAAAGGATGAAATACAGAACCTGGAAGATGGATTTAAGTGACAGGCTCCAACTTTTATGGAGAATGATGGTTTCCCTAGCCTTTCCTATATTGAATTTTTTTTTTTTTTTTTTTTCGTAAAAACTGTTAAAAACAAAAGATATGTGATCTTCAGATATCTTCTTAATGGATCTATGCAGTCCAGACAATTACTGAGATTCTCTGAATGCAGGGAATATGTTGAAAAAGGTGTCAGATTTGTTTAGGTCTATGACTAAAAGTCTGTTTACCCTCTTTTTTCTAAAAATCCAAATGCTAAACTTTACTGAACAATATCCCACTGTGGTTTCATTTGGATGGGTCTGTTATCAAGTTTACATAGTTATTCAATAACTAGTATAAATTTCATAATTTTTATGTCTCTCTGTTCTTTTTTGTCTATTTGAAAAATGACTTTCTGTGCCTTTGAAATACTAGTAGGATGAAACAATGCATTAAAAAAAGAGGTGTAGGTCTCTCTGATAGGCAGGAAGAGAGCCAAGGAGTGCAGAAAAATCTGCCTCCATATGTTGCTCTGACAGTGACAAGATCCTGGCACCTCTTTTCACTTGTTTCCCTCCATCTTCATTCCAAGACAGTGTGAACTTCTCTGCTGAATGTTGCAACTGTTGGTACAAAACCATTGATAATGGCCAACAGAAACAATTATGACTATAGGAACCCATCTACTGGCAGTTGCAATGTTATTTACAGTACATTACAATTTAATTAAACATCTGCTTGCATTTATCCCTAAACAAAAGGACTGTTAATGTTGTATCCTGAGAAAATTAAACATGAATGCAGGGATGAAAAGAGATTCCGTGCCATGCTCATATTAAAAATATGTGCAAACTGACTCTGTTTAAATAAACTTTTACCACTGGCTTACCACATACCTTGAGTCTCTTATGGGAAGGGATCATGCAGCCATAACAACTGACACTTGGGGAAGATTAACCGGGAAGACAATTTAGTATCTAAATCCTAAAATGGGAGAAACTCATATTTTTAACAAGGAATTTTATTGTATATTAAACTGTCAAAAAGGATCATATTTTGGCATTATGATTTTGATAATGCTATAGCTTCCATCAGTGTACTAAACTTTCTGGAATACACCTACACTTAGACAAACTACTGAGAATAAAAACATTATGATTCATTGTTTACTATTGGATTTTGTGAAAACATAATATGGCACAGGACTGATTATTTTTATATGCCATGCATTCACTGGTGTCATGGTTTGGGCTGGGTTGGCCAATGACAAGACAACAGATGCTCTTCCCTACCTCTTGCTCCAAGGAGAGGAAGAAAAGTCATAAAGACATTTATGACTTTAGAAAAAAATAAACTAATTTAATGAAATATTAAGAATAAAATAAAAAGGGAAATAATGAAAGAGATACAATATGTGCAAATATATACAAAACTGTATCAAACTCACAGGGAGATGTCACCAGCACACACTGGGGAAGTTCCCGACTGAACTCAGTGACAAATGGGATCTGGTTTCCAGATAATAGACAGGGTCCTCCTCAGACATCAGTCATTGAAGAAAGAGAGCCATTGAAGAAACTATTGAAGCAGAAGAAGAAACCCAGAACCTTTGATCCTTCAGCTTTTATACTGAGCATGGCAGATGGGATGGAATAACCTATTGGTCAGTTTGGGTCACTTGTCCACTCCTCCCCATATGTGTGACCCCTCCATGGAGTAAACAACCCAATCAGTGACCCTGGTTGCCCCAGAAACAAGTATAAGCAAGAGCCTCTACCACTGAACAGCAAGTTGGCTCTGCTCCACCCCAAACCAGAATAACTGGTAATCTCAAGAGACAGTTGTGTTTGGAAGTAAGTTTTGGGTAGTGAAGTTTGCAGTTATTAAAAAGTAATTATATGCTACGATCAGACATGACTGTTCTCAAATTTTTTTTTCTAAAAGAAAAGTAGAAATTGAGTAATACTGTATGTGACAAAAAAAAGCTTTTGTCTTTTTAATAGTATTATGCCCCATGAATAGAGATCACAGAATCACAGGGTTGGAAGGGACCTCTGGAGATCACCTAGTCCCACCCCCCTGACAGAGCAGGGTCACCTAGAGCAAGTTGCACAGGAACACATCCAGGCGGGTTTTGAATGTCTCCAGAGTTGGAGACTCCAACACCTCTCTGGGCAGCCTGTTCCAGTGCTCTGCCACCCTCAACGGAAAGAAGATCTTCCTCATGTTTAGGTGGAACTTCCTATGCTCAAGTTTGTGCCCTCTTGTCCTGTCCCCAGGCACCACTGAAAAGAGCTTGGCCCCATCCTCCTGACACCCACCCTTTAAGTATTTAGAAGTGTTGATAAGATCCCCCCTCAGTCATCTTTTTTGCAGGCTGAAGAGACACAAATCCCTCAGTCTTTCTTCATAAGAGAGGTGTTTGAGTCCCCTAATCATCTTGGTAGTTCTCTGCTGCACCCTCTCCAGCAGTTCCCTGTCCTTCTTGAACTGGGGAGCCCAGAACTGGATCTATGTCTGTAAACGTATATGTGTGTCCACATGTTTGTGTGCTTGTTTAAATATAAAACATTTCAGCTATTCATTTATAATTAGCCAAGAAATTTCTGGTTTGGAAAGATTTTTTCAGAATAAGACAATCCTTTTACAGCTATTTGGAATGTATTTGTCTTGTTGGTCAGGCAGGCAGACAGCAGAAAGGAATTCACTTGAGCATGGAGGCACATCCAAGGACAGACAACTGCAGCAAGAACAGCAGAGAAACATGGCATATATGAATACTTTGCCAGCCAATACTCAGCTTTGCTTTACTGAGTCATGACAATGAGCTGCTTTTGACCAAGGATGTTTTAAAATTTACAAGTATGATTTCAGCTGAGTTCCTAACTTAGGTTTAATGAGGTCTTCAGCATATTTGACCCATCTCTTGGTTTCAGGTGGTGAGCACTGCATCATGAACTAGCTTCTTCCAGCCAGCAAGGTGTTTATTTTGTTACAGGCTAGGAAGTTTTGCAGACTGATAAGAAGGAGTCATATTCAGGAAACATTTGAAACTCTCCAGAATCAGAAGACTCTAGGGAAGATTGCAGATAGCCCGTCACCACATGTCACCTGGTTTCAGTGCCAGGTAGTCTTACTTTAAGCATGCTACTGGGGGCTGTGGGGAAGGAGGTAGGAAAATGATTTGCATTTATAGAAGCATTTTTTCTTCCTTTTTCATGAAGATATATCATAGTGCTCAAGAGAATACTTTACAGTATTGGAATTGTAAACTAAGCAAATAGAAATGTCTTTGATAAATTAAAAAATTCCAAAGTAAAAGCAAGAACATTTGGTGCATATTAAAGCTGAAGACGAAATTCAAACTGTAACTGGGGGATGACTCCAACATGAGGTTGAGGTGCTTGTCATAGATGGAGTGATACACTTCACCCATAAGAAAGAAGTGGCAATATATCTATTGACATAAAAACAGTGATTTAACAAAATTTGATAGTAAATGTGACAGCTGTTTAACAAGATTTGATGCCGAGGTACACTTGGGTATTTACTGCATAGGGGACTGGGTCAGAAAAAACTTTCAGGGAGACCCTCCTGTTAAGTCACGAGATTCAGGAAGGACCCTCTCACTTTCTAAACTCCTCCTCAGAGATTCAGTGTGGCTGGATCCAGTCCTAGTCCTGGACTTGGTCAATGGTTTATGTGTAAAGTATTATATGTGCCAAATCAATCCTTTATATAACTTAGCTAAGATTTCAAAGTTTATCAAGCTATTAGTCACTTACCGAGGATCTATTGCAGCAAGGAATCTCTTAACCTTAAGGAGTAACCTTGAGGAGCCGTCCCTACTATAGGGGAGATCCTGGCGCGCAGCCTGCTGCTGTGCAGGAGAGCTCAAAGGGCTCTTGGGCTACTCACTATTTATGGGGTAAGATGTCTGTCTCATAGTCATATTTACATAATGATTGTAGATATTAGTTTCTTCCAAGTTTGGCTTGAGTCAGGCATTGACCAGCACTGTGGTCAGGTGAGTGCATTGCCATAAATTAGCCCTTGGATATTGTGCTATCTGTCTCCCCCAAATCCACTTTGACCAGATGCATCCATCATGACTGCCATTGGTGGTTATTGCTCAAGCAGGGTTATAGGAAAAAGTCAGGTCGGGGATGGGGGGGAGAACACCGTCACAGAGCTCCATGCCAATGCTGACATGATTGGTGATGGTGCAAGTATATGTAAGGAACTTTCTTTTGACGCATCTTTGCAGACTCCTTGTAGACTCTGTCCAATGCATTGTTCATTAATTTATAGATATATATATTTAAGAAGAAACATGTGTTTAATTTGCCTTAAGGAGTACAATAAAAAGTCCCCAACAAAGACATCAAGTCTTGTTATAATACCAGACAGTTCTGCTTGCATCTTTTTGATGGCTCTTATTTAATTAGATACCTTTTCCTATTTTAGTAAGGGAGATCAGAGTGGATAATCCAGCAGAATGGGACACAGATTTTCTAAGGATTACCCTATCCAGTGACATAAACATCACTGAAAGTTTTTTGAGCCCCAAGAGGTCCGGGTTCAATATTTCTGGAAGCTAAAGAGCTGAAGGGTCTGTGCTGCCTCTTCTGGCCATTTGATTAGAGTGGCAGAAGGGATACATGGGTAAAACAGAGCATTTTTGACTAACAGGAGACATCAAGAAAAAAGGTAGATGAACAAACAAATCTGTGGCTTTTTTCTACAAACTCTGTTATCGTTATCAAACACTCTTAACAGCCTGCCCAGGGAAGTGGCGGAATCATCATCCTTATTTAAAAGATGGGTAGACGGAGTGCTTAGTGACATGGCTTAGTGATGGATTTTGTCAGTGCTAGGTTGACAGTTGGAATCAATGATCTGAAAGGTCCCTTTCAACCTAGAAAATTCTGTGATTCTATGATTCACCTCTGAGATCAACAGAAGCAAGAGCAACAAGAATTGCCATGGATAACTTTTTTATTAATTGCTTCTTTTTTTAAATTATTTTACTACTTTTTGCTAATTACTTCTTCATACAGTCAAAACACTCAAACATTTTGATCTCCCACCCCAAACTATCTAATTTTGTTCACATTTGACAATTGCGTCCATTGGTTACAAGTGTGTTCTACTCGGTAACATCATACCTAAATCATCTTATAGTTGGGTAAATCTTGTCAGCGTGTTTTACACATGCCTGAGTATGTTGGAAGAACCTAGCTTGACTTTACTGGTGACTTTACAAGGCACAAGGTGATGCTGGTGTTAAAACAGCCCTATTGTCTAGTCTTAAAAGAATTAAAATGAACACATAATGCAATAAAAGATTAATTCTTAAGAATCTAATTCTTCAGAATTAGATTAATTGATTAAAATTAAATTATACAAGATTTTGTTTTGTTATTAAGATCGGGGTCCAGATCAGAATGGAACCTAACAACAACATCCTGTCTGACTTCTGTTTTCATACTTTCCATAGTCAATAGTGCTACAAAATTTAACATAGTCGACAAATATAGTCAACATGAGGAGAGTGACAAGGCAGATGATTGTGGGTTACAACTCAGCAAACCGCTATCTGTCATAAAGGCCAGGTAGAAACTGAAAGATAGGTCTCAGCACTAACACAGGGTAGAGATTTTGTTAATTAGCAACGCTCTGCCAATAAAGAAAAGACTCATAAGTCTTTGTAAGTTGAGGCCTGCTGAAATACTTGCTGCTTTCATTATAGGAAGAACCAACTCAGTCCTAAAGGACATGCCTCTAAGCTTTAGGCAAACAGTAGCAGATACATTTCTTTAACAGATCCTGTTAAATGACTACTAGACTGCCAGCTAGCACCTTTCCTTTGTCTATAATGTTGTAGCATGCTGTTTAAAGCCTTCTCTTTGCCCATGAGTTTTTCACTGATACATCCTGAAAACTATGACACCAAGGTCTTCTCCTGAAAGCCTCAATAGATCATCATCTACAAAAAGAATTATGTTGGTACTTGAAACAGAGAAAATGTTCCTATATGCTCAGAACAGAAAATATTTGACTGTCATAAATGCTACACTACAAAGCCTCAACTGAGTTTCTGTTTTTTCTAATGGTCACTGTTTATGCAAAATAAACCCAGGTAGAATATATGGCGACTTTGCCTCTTGACTCCTACCATGGGCTAAATAGGCCTCAAGCTGAATTTTCTCTTCTTTTTGCAAGCGATCTCTTCAGATGAGCACTATAATCTTCCCTACATTGATGCACTGAAGATCCTCAAGCAACGTGGATGGATCGATTTAGGGAAGCTTAAACTACATTGCTTGCACTGTCTCTCTAGTGCAGATAAAGAAAAGAATTTCTAATAAAGAGTTTTCTGATATTCTCATTGTGAATTTTTTGTAAGGTTGTAAACTTACGTTTTATTTTAAAAAGTAAAAAAGATTTTTTAAGACACAAAAGCTGTAGAGTTTCTTATCACAAAAAGATTTATACCCCATGATCGAGATTTATTGCTTTTTACAGATGCTATTGCAGCTGAGGAGATGGGAATGGTAAATGGTTTGCCACATCTGTAAAAGAGAGATAACTGGTTTGCTAAGTGTTTTTTATGTGCAAAGTAATGGATCATATTAATCATCTCCAGCCTAAAATAGAGATTTAAGAGGGTTTTCACCTAATATATATAATCAGCTATACTGTATCATATAGTGGTAAGACATACACTAAAGTGATCCTTTGTGTGTGTGTATGTGTTCACACATGCATATTCACTCATGGATTTAGGGGCAAGAACGGGAAGGACAAAGGAAAGTAACTAATCCTGTTCTTCTGAGCCATTTTTTATTCTTTTCTCTAGGAAAATCTTCACCAGCTCATTGCTGTCTGAAAACACTGAATCTTCTCAAATGTGATAGAGGCTTGCAATATATTATCTACATGCTCAGCATCAAGCCTAGTGCAGCCTTGGGAATGATGTAGGGTTATTATGAAATCCTTCCATTCAGCACTGAGAAAGCTTTCTGTGATTATGTTTTTTTCCCGTAAACAGAATTTCTAAATTTAAATGAGTTATATTTCAACAGTAATGGCATGATAATGCCCTCATGATTTTGAAGGGTTTAACACTACCTGGTCTGTACAAAAGCTTTCTTTGCAGAGGGAAATGGCTTTCTGCAATTATCTGTGGAGCCTGCATAAAACTTGAAAAACGAGACTGACATACTGTCATTGAAATCTTAATTCTGATGCAGGACTTTTTCTCAGCTTTTTTTTTGTGGAGTCAGTCCTTTTCCTAGGTGTACTGCAGCAATCCATCTTAACAGCTGTAAATACCTAAGATCAAGACTGTGAAGCAAGAGGAGGGTATGGTGGAGATATGCCAGAGTCAATGAAAATGGAAAGGTGATTTTTGGTTAATACTACTATTCTACTACTATGTCTGCAATAGAGCTGGGTCAGATAAGAAGACTGAGGTTTTAAACTACTTTGACAGTTAAAGTATAGATGTCCTTGCAGGAGGGCAATGCTGTTCCTGCCAGAATCTCAAAATGTTTTTCTAGTCCTCCAAGAAACCTGTCTCAAGAATGATTCAAGATAGTCCCTTCTCATCCCCCTTGTATTGCAAGCTGGGGATGAAGGGATTGAGAGCAGCCCTGCTGAGAGGGACCTAGGGGTACTGGTGGATGAAAAGCTGGACATGAGCCAACAACGTGAGTTTGCAGCCCAGAAAGGCAACTGCATTCTGGGCTGCCTCAAAAGAAGTGTGGCCAGCAGGTCAAGGGAGGTGATTCTGCCCCTCTACTCCACTCTCGTGAGACCCCACCTGGAGTAATGCATCCACGTCTGGGGCCCCAAACATAAGAAGGACATGAACCTGTTAAAGCAAGTCCAGAGGAGGGCATAAAAACACCTCTTGCATTCTTTCAGTACCTAAAGGGGGCCTACAGGAAAGATGGGGACAAACTTTTTAGCAGGGCCTGTTCCAATAGGACAAGGGATAATGGCTTTAAACTAAAAGTGGGAAGACTTAGACTAGATGTAAGGAAGAAATTTTTTACAATGGGGGTGGTGAAACACTGGAACAGGTTGCCTGGAGAGGTTGCAGATGCCCCATTCCTGGGAACATTCAAGGTCAGGTTGGACGAGGCTCTGAGTAACCTGATTTACTTAAAGGTGTTGGAGGTTGGACTAGACGACCTTTAAAGGTCCCTTCCAACCCAAACTATGCTATGATTCTATGAGATAGTGACGAATGGGGTTTGGGGATTTTTTTTTTTTTTT
>VXBH01009365.1:149691-187568 GCA_013400035.1 Rynchops niger
AGTGATCATCCCCCTGTACTCGGCACTGGTGAGGCCCCACCTCGAGTACTGCGTTCAGTTTTGGGCCCCTCACTACAAGAAGGACATTGAGGTGTTGGAGCGTGTCCAGAGGAGGGCTACAAAGCTGGTGAGGGGTCTGGAGGACAAACTTTATGAGGGACGACTGAGGGAGCTGGGGTTGTTCAGCCTGGAGAAGAGGAGGCTGAGGGGAGACCTTATCACCCTCTACAACTACCTGAAAGGAGGTTGTAGAGAGATGGGGGCTGACCTCTTCTCCTTGGTGACAGGTGATAGGACAAGAGGAAATGGGTTCAAGTTATGTCAGGGGAGGTTTAGATTGGGTATTAGGAAACATTTTTTCACTGAAAGGGTTATTAACCATTGGAATAGGCTGCCCAGGGAGGTGGTGGATTCACCATCCCTGGAGGTGTTTAAAAAAAGGGTAGATGGGGTACTTAGGGACATGGTTTAGAAGTGGCTTTTGTCAGGGTACGTTAATGTTTGGACTTGATGATCTTAAAGGTCCCTTCCAACCTCAGCGATTCTATGATTCTATGATCATCTGGCCAGGATGCTGGGCCACTTTGTTTGGACTGTCCTTTTGCCAAGAGAAATTGGGCCAGATGGTCCTTGAGGCCCCTTCTGACCTGGTATTCTATGATTCTGCAATAATGCATGACAATCATCTGTTCCTCATTGCAAATTATTCTAATCTACCTTTTGACCAATAGCAAACCTCTGTTATTGATTTCTAGCACATTTTGCACNCCAGGATGCTGGGCCACTTTGTTTGGACTGTCCTTTTGCCAAGAGAAATTGGGCCAGATGGTCCTTGAGGCCCCTTCTGACCTGGTATTCTATGATTCTGCAATAATGCATGACAATCATCTGTTCCTCATTGCAAATTATTCTAATCTACCTTTTGACCAATAGCAAACCTCTGTTATTGATTTCTAGCACATTTTGCACTACATCATAAAAAAATCTCAAAAAATCTATTTGACCTTGGCAATTACTATAGCTATTTTGAAAGAAGTTTATGCTGTAGCTTCTGTACTTCAGTACCTGAGTCAAAGACATTATTTTTTTCTTTCCCATATCTTGAGAAGTGTGTTAGAGAAATTAATTTCCTGTACTATTGATCCAATTCTAATTATTTATCAAGGTGCAATTCACTTACAAGTTGTGGCTTGGATTGAAAGCAATCCAGTAAAGGATATGAGACAAGTTATCCAAAATTTAATTCCAAACTGCAATTGCAATCAATGATTTATTTATTTTGCTTGGAGAGATGAAAAGAAATGGGATGGTACATCCTTAAATCCCATTCCTGGTTGTATACTATACAACTGAAATCAGGGAAGGGAAAGTTGGAGGAAAAACAGTAAGCTTTTAGAGCAAGTTTGAGGAGAAAGAGATTAATTCAGAGAGGATGAATTAATGAAAGCAAAAATTGTTGCAAAACTTATTAATGCAGTGAGTTAGGAAAGCTTCATTTACATTAAAAATCCTTGTTAAGTGAAAAAGCACTAAAAGGCAATATTTCCCCGAGAATCAATTTGTAAAGAAATAAATATAATAACAGTTTTAAATGCAATTACTTCATTCTTCCCCCACTGTGGTTATGAGTTTACAGGTTATGTCTGTTAAATATTAACTGTAAAGAATCTAAGCCAACAAATATCCACATTACTAACAGTATATATTTTAGAAAACTTAAGTAAATGCAAGGAACAAAAAAAGTAACTGGAAAGGTCTCAATGTAATTATTATGAAAACCTGAATAACGTCGGCCATTTTGCTGAAATGGCGGAGCAGGGAGACTTGCAATACTTGATCCAGCAGTTTGGTACTACCCTGGGTATTAATTCAACTGGAAAGAAGTTATTTTCTTCCCTGTAAATTATTCTGCACAAGAGAGACAACTGCAGTTACTCTGCAAGAAGAAAGAGGAAGCAGGGGTTTTCTCCCCTTTTTATTGCAAGTTACCTTATATTGCCAAGGTAAATACATAAAATTCAGATTTGGGGAAATGAATAAGAATCCTCACTGGGACATTCAGTAGGATAGAGGACTGCTAACCTGGAATGAGTGAAATGGTGCTCTGAAAGGCTGACAAAGCCAGTTACATGGGCAGCACACAGGTGCTGGAAGAACTATGCAGTCAAGGCCAGAGAAGAGAGGGAAATGGAAGTGCAGAACAGATTGCAAAATAGATGTAAAGCAGGAAGAATGCACAATGTCTGTGCTCTTAGAAAAAATGTCAGGACTACGACATGAAGTGGGGAACCCGCAGTTTTTAAAAGAGTCTGTAAGTGGATCCACAGCTCTGGGGAGATATTTTGTCCCCAGCAATACAGAGGAATGAAAATTTCAGGATATCTCTGTTCAGCTTCGAAGATAAACACAAGCATACGTTATAAATACATACACAAACCACTTAGCAAAACTTATTGGAGAAATTATTTGCCTTGTGTCATGGGCATACCTCTTGATTTTATTGTTTCTAAGGGAAGACAGTCTCATTCTTTAAGTCAGTCTGATGAATCCCTGAACTATGTCAGAAATTTTACAACCATAAACTCATATTCTGAAATATCTTTTAATTATTTTCAGAGATTCCACAGACAAGTGGAACATAATGAATCATGGCACAGAATAACGTCCACAGTCTTCTATCTTGCTTAATTACACTTCAAAAAGAACAAACAAACACACAAAATAAACTCCGAGTTTCTTAAATGTAGCAAAATTATGAATGCAGTATTAAGATTCATTTTTTTCAGCACTCAGCTATACGAAATGCTGATGCCCTAGATGTCACTTCAGCTCTGCTTTATTTTGTTGGTCTTTTTGTGTGTGAGAACTGATACTTCATCAGATCCAATGTGTTATAACAAAATTATATTATTTGTGGAATAAAGCGTCAATGTCTCTGAATTAACAATACAGATAGAAAGATCTTTTTTGATTTCCAAGCTTAGAATTCCTCTTTGGAGTACAACTTACATGAAGAAGTTTTGTTCTCTGTTTTGTTGCTGTTGTTTTACTTTGCTATTTTATATACATGCTTATTCAAAAGTCAGATGTGCAACATAAACACTAATCTATATGAAAAAAAAAAAAGCCTAGAAAATACAATATGTTGTTTTTGAGAAGAAATGTAATCCAGAAGCATGAGATGAGCAGATTCAACTTATTTCCCCAGTAGCTGGATATAAGCTATCTTATGTGTAAAAATAGATGAATTTTCATATACCTGTCCTGTAGAGTTGGGGGACATACTTTTTCTTTCTCAGACAACTTAATTGGAAGTTAAGACTTTTTCAATATCCTGATATAAAAGGGAAAAGGCATGTGTACTGAATTTCCAAGCAAATTGTTTTACTTCTATATGTTCTCCTGCTTTTTGCAGAAGCAGATGCTTCCAAGATTTCAGGATGTTACTCAGAAAGATATTTAGTAGATCATAATTTTAACACTTCAGTTTCTACCCTCTTTAGAGTCACATGACATATTATGCGTTTTCAGTTTTTGTTTTACCATTATAAATATAATATCAGAACAGCTTAGGGCTTTTCTAATTTATATTACTTCTACAACTTACATTACTGCTACACTGATTATTTATTACAACCTTGAGAAGCTTATTGGTCTCTTCCTGAAATGCTTTCTCTGCCAGAAGGAGCAGGAAAGTCAACAGAGAGAAGGAATCTGGTCTTCTTTTATTTCTTTTATGAATCACACCAGCAAAATCATCAAGAATTGAAGATATAGAAGAGCACTAACGCATTAGGGCGTCCTCAGCACCTTGCCACAGTGGTTGTAAGAGCTCAAAGTTCATCACAAAATGAATAAGGAATATTTTGTAATACAGTGGTATCCTTAAAAAAAGTATAAACTTAAAAGGAGCTCTCCTCAATTCTTAAGACACAGGTATCATAAGAACAAGAATTTTCTCCTCATATCTAAAATTTCGAAAAACATCCCAAGAGGAATGCTTGACTAGCCAGCTTAAGAGGAACTTCACGGAATACAGAGACCTTGAAAATATATGTTGGAAAGGTGAAATAAAGACAAAAAAGGTTTAGCTTGAACTGTCTGGGGCTTCTGCTGTCTTTCTCTGCATTATGATGAATGTTATTTGCAGCTGATACCCAAGCTTTCTCAGCACCCACAGAGACACACTTACCATAGGTGAGGTGAGGAAAGAGGTGTTGATTTCTGTGATTGATTTCTGTTCCTGTAAGATACAGGATGAATGTAGGAAGCTTCTTAGGAGGGGACATTCATTCCTTTCAGCTCCTCTTTAAATCAGGCATACTGGGTCATCACAAGGAGTTCAACGAATCACCATGCTAGGTTTTGGAAGAAACTCCCCAGAAGGCATTATTGCAATATGCTGGGTGGCCTTTTTCTGTCTCGTTCTTGACATGCACAGGGCTTATCTAGGAGATTTATGTTCCAATGTTGCAATTCTGGCAGATGATATTAGTGATTTAGGAAGGACCTGTTGGGGACCTTAAAACTCTTCACTCTTATACTGAAAAATCAATACTGGTGCAACTCTACTGGGGATTTCTAGGTGATTTATTCTTACTAATTAACAAAGTTGCAGCCTCTGTTTCCAATTGTTTTCATGGTTCAGATTTCACCTAGTGTTTCTGCATATAAAGAAAGATGGCTAGTAGGAAAATAATTGAACGTGAGTGCTGTCTGCTTAGCATGCAAGGGATGTGAATAGCAAATGTGGAGAAATGGAACATGCGCGCACACCCAAAAAGGCAAACCCAAAACTGATTTAAAGATACATCTCAAAAGGACAAAATATTAATATTTAACACTTCCCTAATTATTAACCGTGACTAACTGTGACTGTTTTCATATAGATGAACACTGCTCACATTCAGCCAGATTCACCCGATTTATGGGATATTAACTGGGCATATCTTGTCAGCAACCATAGACAAACCGCAAAAGAAATCATTATTTTTTGACATTAATGGCAACAAAATTCAAATAATTTAGAGAAGAGTCATGCTGCTTAGTACTTACTGATTCAATTTACTAAATATTACATTCAAAATTATGTGCATTTCCAAAATTGTTTTGGAAAGCTATAATGTAAAACCACATTGTGGTATGAGTTGATTTTTTTATTCCTCTTTAGTCTTGAGGCTGAACTCAAATAATTTTATTTCTTTATTTAATTAACATGGTACAATATGCACTTCCTGGAACAAACAAGTTCACATTGAAAAACCTTTACAGATTAACTACAATAGAAGCCTGGGAGTGCCTGTAATTTAATATTGAATTACATTTTTAAAAGACATCCCTATGTGCTTTCCTTTTAAATGCCAATCTCTTTAACAAATATGCAGAATTTTTCATTGTTTTCTGGGGGAGAACAATGATATCTTCCAGTCTATGTTGAACACTGACTTAAAACAGTGGTCAGGAAAATAAGTAAACAATTGTGATGCAAGTTATAATTATAAATGCACAAGAAACTGTGTACTGCAGGGAAAAATTGCTAAGTTCACGTTTTAAATCAAACAGGCAAACTTGACAAGGATATTAGATATACTTACAAGTTCATGAGTCCTGATGGGATGCACCCACAAGTTCTCAGGGAGCTAGCTGATGTCACCTAAAGGCCACTCTTGGTAATCTTTGAAAGATCATGGTGGTAGGGAGAGGTGCCTGAGGACTGGAGGAAGGCAAATGTCACTTCTTTTTTCAAGAAGGGCAAGAAGCAGGACTCAGGGAACTACAGGCTGGTCAGCCTCTCCTTGATCGCTGGGTAGGTGATGGAGCAGCTAATTCTGGAATCCATTTCCAGGCACGTGAAGGTCAAGCAGGTGATAAAGAATAGTCAGCATGGCTTCACCAAAGGGAATTCATGCTTGACCAACTTGTTAATCTTCTATGAAAGAAATGACTGGCCTGGTAGATGATGGGAGAGCAGTAAATACTGTCTATGTGGACTTCAGTAAGGCTTTTGAGACTGTCTCCCATAAGATCATCACAGAGAAGCTGATGAAGTATGGGCTTGATGAGCAAACAGTGAGGTCGACTGAAAATTGTCTAAACAGACAGGCAGAGTGGTGGTGGTAATCAGTGGCACAAAGTCTAGTTGGAGACGAATAAACAGCAGTGTAACCCAGGAGTCAGTAGTGATCCCAAACCTGTTCAACATCTTCAATAATGATTTGGATGATGAGGCAGAGCGTAGCCTCAGCAAGTTTGCAGATGACACAAAATTGGAGGATTACATGATACACCTGAGGGTCATGCTGCCATCCAGAGGGACCTCAACACACTGGAGAAATGGGTCGACGGAAACCTCATGCATTTGAACAAAGGGAAGTGCTCTTTTCAGTGGTACACAGTGACAGGACTAGAGGCAATGGGAGCAAACTGAAATACAAGAGGTGCTGTCTGAACATCAAGAAACACTTTTTCACTGTGAGGGTGACCAAGCATCGGCACAAGTTTCTCAGAGAGGATTATCTCACCCTTGGAGATATTCAAAAGCCATCTAGACATGGTCCCAGGCAACCTGCTTGAGCAAGGTGTTTGAACAAGATGATCTTCAGATGTCCCTTCCAACCTCAAACCTGCTGTGATCCTATTATGCTGTGAAAGCAGTTCCTTGAATTATTAGCACCACATAATTACCTAACAATCAGTGTCTGCAACCAAGATTGGTGTCTGCAATAAAACAGATAAACCACACTACAGAACACTTACAAACTGCTAGTAACCACTTACAAATTTCTGAACTATAGCTAATCCCCAAAAGCTCTAACAGGCACACATTGCTGAGCGCACATCACACACCCCAACATCCATAGCAGCTGTGGGTTGCAGGCCCCTTCACCTTGGTAATTCCCTGGCTGCTGTTTAATCCTGCTGATGGCTGTCTTCCTTTTCAGCATTATCAGTTTTAAAACATACATCCCCACAGTTCAGACAGTTTAGGTGCTCCATTCATATGCAGGGGTTGTGTTCCCATCATACCATCTGCTGGTATCGAGGCCATGTGGGCAAAGTGGGCACTCCACAGCTACTCACAGTGTTCATCCCTTATTTCAGCTCTTTTGTTCCTTGTCATATTTTACATAGCCACTGTAAGGTAACCCTTCATACAGGTGTATATTCTTCAACTGTAGCATGTGATCACTTTACATTTTTTTTTTTACCAAAAATGAGCATTTTACAAGAACATTACAAAAATTACTTTAACATTTATATGATAAACACAATGATTACTGCAATCAGCAAACAGCAGCAGGAGTAATAGAGACAGCAGCTGGTTAGGTGAGGTTTCAGCTACCTGAGACTCATGTTGGTGAGGTCCAGGATAATAAGGTTACACCATATTTTCATAGCTGCCTGGGAACAGAAAGAAAACAAACTCTTAAGGCCAAGACAGAATCAGCTTTAATGATCTGTCTCCCTAATGAGTGTTTTAATGAAATACCCTCTGCAAAAATATCCCCAAAAAAACCACCACCCTTACTTGTACTTCAAGAACAAGCTCATTTTTTCCTTGTTGTCATTGGCTGCCTTGTATCAAAGCCATGGAAAGCAACAGTTAAACCTCGCTGTGTACCCTGATAAATAAGCTCAAAAAGAATCTGAAAGCAGTGAATAGTGTCACCATGTAATTTTAAACCCACTGGAAATCATCAAGGCCAAAAGCTTGTAGTTTGGGATTCAATCTAGCAGGACTGCTAGAGGGACAAGTTATTTTTCCATGCTGAAAGCCTTAACTATAAAGTGTCACAATCTTTAACTATTGCAACGCTGTCCCACACCCCGGGATCCCGGAGCTATGTGCAGTGTGCCCGGGCACACTGTGTCTGGGAGACTAACCACCTCCAAAAGGGATCCACAGACTAAGCATGTTGGGCAGGGGACCAAGCAAGTATTCAGCACTGAGGACTGCTGAGTAGTTTGAATCTTGCTGTTCTTGAGTACGTGAATCTGCCTTGACTGGGAATGCAGCAGACAAAACTTGCTGAGAAGTCCGATTCCCAGTCCTCATGGTAGAGCTCTGGCAAAGAATTATTTTTTTATTTTTTTTTTTTTTTTTTAAGCCACGAGGGGTCTGGAGAACAGATCTTATGAGGAGCTGGGATAGTTTATCCCAGAGAAAAGGAGGCTGAGGGGAGACCTTGTTGCTCTCTACAACTAACTGAAACAAGAGTGTAGCGAGGGGGTGGTCAGTCTCTTCTCCCATGTAACAGGCAACAGGACAAGAGGAAATGGCCTCAAGTTGCACCAGGGGAGGTTTAGATTGGATATCAGGAAAAATTTTTACACTGAAAGGGTCATCAAGCATTGGAATGGGCTGCCCAGGGAAGTGGTTGAGGCACCATCCCTGGAGGTATTTAAAAGACAGGTAGACGTAGTGCCTAGTGATACGATTTAGTGATGGTTTTTGTCAGTGTTAGGCTGATGGTTGGACTAAATGATCTGAAAGGTCCTTTCCAACCTAGGCAATTCTATGATTCTATGATGTAAAACATGAAGACAAACTGTCTAGTTTTTTCAGGGTTTTTTGGGTTTTTTGCCCCCTACAATGACTGAGGCAGTTATATTCACTCACTGAGGATATTAGACAGACAGATGTAATTACTCTTTGAAGGTCCATTAATGCCCATAAATCACTCAAGGCATGAATAGATATAGATAGTAGTAAATGGATATAGGAAGACTAATGCAAGCTGTTGACTTCAGGGCCCCTCTGGAGGCAAAGAAGCCTGTTCTCTGCTGCTATCCACATAGGAAAAAGTAAGCATTCAGTAGAAGTAACCTTTGCCTCCTCACAGACATTCCTTTCCCCATCCAGGGCATATGATGTGATCCCTGGATGAGTAAATCCATGACTGCACAGCTGGGGGCTCCCATGCCACTCCTTGCTCACTGGATACACCCTCTGATGCTTCAAAGGCAGCTGCAAAGGAAGGGAAGGCTAAGAAGTCACCCTGGGCTCTGAAACTGCTTGCTACTTCTCTGTATGCTCTTTTAAACTGCAAGGTTTTTTAAGTCGATTTAGCACTGAACCACTTTCCCTCAGTCATAAAGCTTCTGGGGGCCAAGACAGACTCAGGAGTTATGCCAGTGAGTGGCATACCCTTATTTGGAGTGTTCAAGGTCTTGCATCAAAACTGTGTGCTGCTTCTCACCCATATGTATTCTGGAGAAACCAAATTTGCATGAGGAATATGCTTAATCATGTCTAAATAACAATCCATTCAGGTAGCAACCTCCTCCCCGCCAGGTATCAAATATGTTAAATAAGTCTGACAAAACATACATGGCCTGGATCTCTCCAAAAGACCTCAAATATAGGCTTATATTTCAGATTTTACATCACTACAAAGACTATTTTATTGTATAATGCCAAAATGGAATTATGTAATCACAGATATGAGTTTCATTTTAAAAGCTAAATGAAAGGTTGTATTGCAGTAGCCTGCAATTCTGAAAATAATAAAATGCCAGTAGTAGAAAGACAAGAGTGTTTGGTGAGAAGCATTAGGCTAGTCTGATTAAATTTAACTTTATTGGTTTTAGGAAATGACATAAATAATTTAATCCCGCTTGGAAAAATAACAGTGATTAACCAAGCACTGTTTGTTGATGGCTGTCTAATCTATAGTTCACAGAAGCAAGTCAACAAAGAAGTAAATTTATTTTTTTTTTTTAAAATCTGTCTGAAAATATATTTTAAAAAATACCTGGGAATATAATAATCTGAATTCTGGCAAATATTAGGCTAAGACTGATACTTTCCTTGCAGTTTAGATAAATATTTGCCACTTTATAACACTTCTGGCTGACAGTGGTACTGCACTGTAACAGTGATGGACGGTAACTATCTATTTGTCTATCCACTGGGAAATATAGAGTTACCAAATTATAGTCCTGGGACAGGGAAAGGAATAAAAATGAAAACTCAACAACTTTCCCAAATGTCAAAATCTAAATTATAAATTGTAAAGCCTGCGTGTTTTTACAGCTCCAGATTGGCATGGGACAAATAGAAAACGTACGAACAAACTCAAAACACATATAGTTTAATAGTATCTGTTTTCGTAATGGATCAATCTATCAGTCAAAGTTTCCCCTTACAGAAAGCAGGCTGAGAACAACAAGGTGTGGGAGGTGGCATGGCAGTGCCAGAGCTTCATGTTCTGTAGTATTACAAACATTGCCGTAATGTTAAAGCTTGGAATACAAAAACAAAACCAAATCAATCTTCCCCCCAGCCTTGCCCAAAAACCCTTCAGGACGTTACAAGGGGTAAACAGTCAACATCAACAAGCACAGGAAACAAGACAATGCTGCTGCCACAGGTATTGCTCAGAAGCACGTGAAAAAGGAACAGAAAGCTGGGAAAACTCTGGACAGCATATATATCACAATGGTATGTTGAACTGTTTGTGTATAACAAAACAAAAATCTTGGGTACTTTGCAAGAGGAGTTATTATTCCAAAATTCTTGTACGCTAATCGGAAATGTTTCTAATTAGTACAAATTCTTATATTTTCATTAAAATTAGCAAGTAAGCAAAGCGAGGTATTTTTCATATTTTTAGCGTAAACTTGTTAATCATGATGTATGATGACAACTCAAAATTATAGCAATACATACAAGAACTATGGAAAGAAACATGGGGTTTTGATACAATGTATAATGTCTACAGTTTTCTCTTTTTCCTTTCTCTTTTTTATGTACCTTTTTGCTGAACTTGTTGTTTATTGTATACAATTTGTACACAAATAAATAAATTCTGCTTCAGCTTTGAGTCCACAGGTTGGTAAGCGTCACTAGAAAGGGTACATGAAATTGGGTGCTCTGGACTACTCTAACTCCACTGAAAAAATTGATTTATAGTTTCCTCTTCTAAAACTATTTTTGGTCCTATAATTGACTGTTCTTTTTTTCTAATTAATGCCAGACAATCTCCTTAAGTCCTTTGTTTTAATGTGTAAATTATTCTTCAAAGGTTTCTTTTCCACTTATAATTTAAAGAAAAATCCTTGTTATGCATAATGAATCTTTATAATCTGCTGTCAGCTTAATTGAGAAACGGTCATTTCTAACATTAAGGGTGCTTTAGGGAAAGTTGTTCTGAAGTATCACTCTTGAAGAGAATATGTTTTAGTCCTGTGTCAACTTCTGATTTATCATGGCAATTTAAGTCTTGAATTAATTGTATTGACATAAAATTAGAAAAAAATATTTTACTGTTTCCATAGACTAGACAATATATCAGATCTTGCACTCTCACTATGCATAAATCACATTTATTCTACGTCTTTTTAATATCTGAACTCAAGACAGAAAAGCATACATGAGTTATTTTAACTAAAATTACTTTCATCAGCACATATTACAGAAGAATTAAAAAAAACCAAGGAATCAATTCCTTCCAAAGAACAACAAAAAAAAAAATATTCCTGAACCCTGCTTACTATACTTTGTAGTATGGTACTATGCTTGTTGGGTAAAAATGTGTTTTCATGAAGAATTAGCACATTGAAAAAGATATGTCAGTGGAGTAACTACACAAAATAATATTAATAAAAAAAGTTTAATAGTATTTTTTAATTTCTTTTTTTTTTTTTTTAGAATAACAAGACATAGAATAAAAATTTTACCTTTCATCTGGTAAATAACTTTAAAATGTTATTTGTTTATTCATGCTTTCCACTCTCGGCTTGTGTCTGGCTGGAGTTTTAAGATTACCATGTCAGAAAAACTAGGAGGACGTCTCTATGTATCCAATAAACTGTATTTTGTAGAAGTCAAATAATTTTGTTAATTTACCACCACCTGGCTCTAGCTTCCCCTTTCTCTGTTATTGGAAATTTTAGGTTTTGTTCAAAAATTCAGAAGAAAAATCTGCTACCGCTAGAGAGGTGAGCAAGAGGAAGAAACCAAGTGTGCTTTGTTGGGCTCAAGATCTAGAAATCCTGAGGAAAGCAGTTTTGTTTAAAAAGCAGAGAGACGAGTAAGGGAAATATTCACAGTGCCAATTTTGGCTCCTAAAAGTTGCATAGGTGCATGGTGTAGTCAGTGGGGAAAATTGGGTAGATTAGCAAAAGCGGCTCCTAAATTTGAAGCCTAGACTTGAGCAGTACGAATGTGACCTCTGTGTTGGACAGGCAACCAAGAGTACCGTTGTGTGTCTGGGGAGAGCCAGGCGTGAGCAGCCTAAGGTATATGGGCAAGATGAGGAGGCACAGGCACATCCCTATTATATGCACGGAGACCTGTAGCAGCCCAGAACAGAAGGACTTCTGCCACAGGACTGCCATGAAATCCACCTCCTGCAAATGCTTTACTAGAGTACTAAATTAAATTATGGTGTTACTATATCCCGACTAACAAGTGTCATCTTTAGCCAAGTTATAACGTCTCACTATAGTATTCGGCCATAGTAAATGACTCCATTTGGAGATACAGAAACTAGGTCTTGCTTAGTTCTTTATTCAGATAATGGTTCAATCAGCATTTTGAATGGAAAAAGTAATTTTTGCATATATATATAACATATGCATGCATAGGTTTGGACTTGAACATTAATTTATCCCCCCTATCTAAAACCAGAAAGTCTATAAACCTCCTAAATATGTTCACCTAGAGATCTATAGAGATTTACAAAATAGGGAAAAATAAAGACAAAGAAAAAGGGAAAGAAAATCCAGGTGTTGATGCAAACATACTAGAAATATGTTTCTAGATATGTCAACTTATAAATCACTTGTCTTAAAGAATTTTTTCAGGATATTTTTTTTTTTTTTTACTGTGTTCTTACAAGAGAAACCAAGTTACTCTTTCCCATTACAGATTTAACTACAACCATGTATATATCTGAGATGCTTTTTTCTGTTTTTGTGTCCCCTTGTATCTATTAAATACTGTCATGGATGCATTCTGTACCATTACATTCATTGTGAACCTGTTTGCAAACAGAAACATCCTGGCTGGCTATAATCCTTTCCCGCTTTTTACTTTAGCTTTTTTACTTTGTAAGCTCTTCAAAGATGAACAATGAGCTATTGAAATAAACCTGTTTGAATTGGCCATTAAATACTAACATGATAAAAATACAACACCACCGTAGTATGCATCAGGTCATTACTGTTAAGAGAGAGACGAACAAAACAATGTGTCAAATTTTCTCTTGTAGCAAAGTTAGTTTAAAATGGGGAAGGANTTCCAAAGAACAACAAAAAAAAAAATATTCCTGAACCCTGCTTACTATACTTTGTAGTATGGTACTATGCTTGTTGGGTAAAAATGTGTTTTCATGAAGAATTAGCACATTGAAAAAGATATGTCAGTGGAGTAACTACACAAAATAATATTAATAAAAAAAGTTTAATAGTATTTTTTAATTTCTTTTTTTTTTTTTTTTAGAATAACAAGACATAGAATAAAAATTTTACCTTTCATCTGGTAAATAACTTTAAAATGTTATTTGTTTATTCATGCTTTCCACTCTCGGCTTGTGTCTGGCTGGAGTTTTAAGATTACCATGTCAGAAAAACTAGGAGGACGTCTCTATGTATCCAATAAACTGTATTTTGTAGAAGTCAAATAATTTTGTTAATTTACCACCACCTGGCTCTAGCTTCCCCTTTCTCTGTTATTGGAAATTTTAGGTTTTGTTCAAAAATTCAGAAGAAAAATCTGCTACCGCTAGAGAGGTGAGCAAGAGGAAGAAACCAAGTGTGCTTTGTTGGGCTCAAGATCTAGAAATCCTGAGGAAAGCAGTTTTGTTTAAAAAGCAGAGAGACGAGTAAGGGAAATATTCACAGTGCCAATTTTGGCTCCTAAAAGTTGCATAGGTGCATGGTGTAGTCAGTGGGGAAAATTGGGTAGATTAGCAAAAGCGGCTCCTAAATTTGAAGCCTAGACTTGAGCAGTACGAATGTGACCTCTGTGTTGGACAGGCAACCAAGAGTACCGTTGTGTGTCTGGGGAGAGCCAGGCGTGAGCAGCCTAAGGTATATGGGCAAGATGAGGAGGCACAGGCACATCCCTATTATATGCACGGAGACCTGTAGCAGCCCAGAACAGAAGGACTTCTGCCACAGGACTGCCATGAAATCCACCTCCTGCAAATGCTTTACTAGAGTACTAAATTAAATTATGGTGTTACTATATCCCGACTAACAAGTGTCATCTTTAGCCAAGTTATAACGTCTCACTATAGTATTCGGCCATAGTAAATGACTCCATTTGGAGATACAGAAACTAGGTCTTGCTTAGTTCTTTGTTCAGATAATGGTTCAATCAGCATTTTGAATGGAAAAAGTAATTTTTGCATATATATATAACATATGCATGCATAGGTTTGGACTTGAACATTAATTTATCCCCCCTATCTAAAACCAGAAAGTCTATAAACCTCCTAAATATGTTCACCTAGAGATCTATAGAGATTTACAAAATAGGGAAAAATAAAGACAAAGAAAAAGGGAAAGAAAATCCAGGTGTTGATGCAAACATACTAGAAATATGTTTCTAGATATGTCAACTTATAAATCACTTGTCTTAAAGAATTTTTTCAGGATATTTTTTTTTTTTTTTACTGTGTTCTTACAAGAGAAACCAAGTTACTCTTTCCCATTACAGATTTAACTACAACCATGTATATATCTGAGATGCTTTTTTCTGTTTTTGTGTCCCCTTGTATCTATTAAATACTGTCATGGATGCATTCTGTACCATTACATTCATTGTGAACCTGTTTGCAAACAGAAACATCCTGGCTGGCTATAATCCTTTCCCGCTTTTTACTTTAGCTTTTTTACTTTGTAAGCTCTTCAAAGATGAACAATGAGCTATTGAAATAAACCTGTTTGAATTGGCCATTAAATACTAACATGATAAAAATACAACACCATCGTAGTATGCATCAGGTCATTACTGTTAAGAGAGAGATGAACAAAACAATGTGTCAAATTTTCTCTTGTAGCAAAGTTAGTTTAAAATGGGGAAGGAATATTTTTGGGGAAAAAATATCCCACGAAGTGAGATATTTCAGCAGCACTGGTTTTTTTTTATGTGAATATATTTGTTTCTGTTGTTAAAGTTCTGTTCTCAGACAGATTGAGTAGGAAAAACACCTACAACCATGCTAAAACACCTCCAAATACTAGTTAATTTTTCAGTCAAATTTTACCTGCACAATCAGTAACTAATGATGTAATGTAATAACTGTATTTTTCCCCTGTGCTCCCTAGAACACAAACCGTAACAGAAACCAATCATTCCCAAAAGTATATTACAACTTATTCTTTGTGCAAAAGTTTCTTTGTTTTGAGTTTATCAAAAGATCATTTAAAAGGCAGTAAACCGATACAGCAAGCCTCATATCTGAAATTAAGGCTGCAGATAGACCCCCTATGAGGACTGTAAATGACTTCCAGATAGCTCTGCATAATAGCTCTGTTACCAGTGGGGTCTCAGAATAAAACTTACTGTTCCTTTTGCATTACTCAGTAAGGAAACATGAAATAAGTTTTACTTGATACGGTAAGGTTTATTTTTCTAAGATAACTTACTGGAGTTTGGAAAAAATTACATCTTCAAATATAAGTCTGATTCTTCCTATTTTGCACGGAGAATAGGATCTTGACTTCACAGAGTGGTCACCCTCTAGCATCTGGCTCTATAATGTAGCAATGTTGCCAAGTACAGTAGCTTTAATATCAAAGACAGACATCAATGAGATGGCAAAAAAGTCTCAGAGAAAGGGAAAAACGTTTCTCTGGCATGTATTAGAAAAAAATTAACTGGAATATGAGGACAAAGTGGAAAAGAATGGGAAATTAGTATGTTTTAATAGGAGATGTCCAAACACTTCTAATCAACTATTCAAGTCACTGAAGCCTAGAATACAGGTAGCTACTTGCTGTTGCCTCATTGCCAATTGCCACTTCATAGCATTTTTTGCAGCCCATGTTGTGACACAGCCTGTGCACTGCACGGTGTAACAACAGGCATTTAACTGAGAAAATTAAGAAGAAGAAATGAAGGAACGGGGAAGGGAGGGAGGGAGAGTGAGAAATGCTCCTTTTGATGCAAATAAAAGCCAAAATCCAATGACCAAAATTTTCATGAATGTCTAGTACCTCAAATGTCTCTATTTTCCAGATTCTTATCAATAAGGCCTTGAAGTAACCTGAATAACCTGATGTCTTCTGGATGCAAATCTGTTCATGGTCTTAACAGAGACCACAATGTTATCTATAATGCTTCCATTATAAATATTGTGACTATTCCTTTTCCATTATATCTATTTCCATGGATTCACCCAGGAGGATTCAGGCAGCTGGCAGGAGAGCTCACCAAGCCTCTCTCCATCATTTATCAACAGTCTTGGTCAACAGGGCAGGTACCAGGTGACTGGAGGGTAGCTAATGTGACACCCATCTACAAGAAGGGTTGGAAGGAGGATCCGGGGAACTACAGGCCTGTCAGCCTGACCTCGGTACCAGGAAAGATCATGGAGAGGATCATCTTGAGTGAGCTCTCACGGCAAGTGCGGGGCAGCCAAGGGATCAGGGCCAGCCAGCATGGGTTTAGGAAAGGGAGGTCCTGCTTAACCAACCTGATCTATTTCTGTGACCCTGTGACCCTCCTTCTGGATGCGGGGAAGGCTGTGGACGTTGTCTATCTGGACTTTGGTAAGGCCTTTGACACCGTCCCCCACAGCATTCTCCAGGAGAAGCTGGCAAATCATGGCATAGACAAGGGTACTCTTCTCTGGGTTAAAAACTGACTGGATGGCCGTGCCCAGAGAGTTGTGATTAATGGGGTGAAATCCTCTTGGCGGCCGGTCACCAGTGGTGTCCCTCAGGGCTCAGTTTTGGGGCCGGTTTTGTTTAATATCTTTATCGATGATCTGGATGAGGGGATTGAGTGCACCCTCAGTAAGTTTGCAGATGACACCAAACTAGGTGGGAGGGTTGATCTGCTTGAGGGTAGGAAGGCTCTACAGAGGGACCTGGACAGGCTGGATCGATGGGCCAAGGCCAACTGTATGAGGTTTAATAAGGCCAAGTGCCGGGTCCTGCATTTCGGTCACAACAACCCCAAGCAACGCTACAGGCTTGGGGAAGAGTGGCTGGAAAGCTGCCCGGCAGAAAAGGACCTGGGGGTGCTGGTGGACGGCCAGCTTAACATGAGCCAGCAGTGTGCCCAGGTGGCCAAGAAGGCCAACAGCATTCTGGCTTGTATCAGGAATAGCGTGGCCAGCAGGAGCAGGGAAGTGATGGTGCCTCTGTACTCGGCACTGGTGAGGCCTCACCTCGAGTGCTGTGTTCAGTTCTGGGCCCCTCTGTACAAGAGGGACATTGAAGTGCTGGAGCGTGTCCAGAGGAGAGCTACCAGGCTGGTGAGGGGTCTGGAGACCAGGTCATATGAGGAGAGGCTGAGGGAGCTGGGCATGTTTAGCTTGGAGAAGAGGAGGCTGAGGGGAGACCTCATTGCCCTCTGCAACTACCTGAAAGGAGGTTGGAGAGAGGTGGGTGTTGGCCTCTTCTCCCAAGTGAATAATGACAGGACCAGAGGCAATGGTCTCAAGTTGCGGCAGGGGAGGTTTAGATTAGATATTAGGAGGAATTCCTTTACTGAAAGAGTGGTCAGGCACTGGAACAGCCTGCTCGGGGAGGTGGTTGAGTCACCATCCTTAGAGGTGTTTAAGAAATGTATAGATTTGGCATTTCAGGGCATGCTCTAGTGGCAGAGATTGTAGGGGTTTTTTTTGTGTGTATATGGTTGGACTCGATGATCTCAAAGGTCCTTTCCAACCATGAAGATTCTATGATTCTATATTGTTTGCAAAATATCAAAATACATTTCTGTTTTTTAAAAACTAATCTATTAAAGTAAAAAATTATATTTTTTACCATTCTAGACAAAGCACTATAATTAAGACCAAGCCTTATAGTCTTATAAAGTTGTTTTCTTCTACACTGGATTCATTAAAAATTAATGCCCTGATGGCATGTTTTTTTAATGAATTTAAATCAGTAGAAAAAAAAATAATGCCAAACATAGTGAAATTTTTTCTCATGGTTTATATAAATACTCTTAACATACAACAAAAAATTATTTGCTTTGCCCAAGAGATGAAAAGAATGGAGGAATTTCAGGAAGGGCCATGTAAACACATCTGGTTGAATGCCAGAACATATACCTAGTCAAAGCAGAAACAATTCAGAAATAATTTGAGGCTAAGTTCATTATTCTCTTAGGATTTATTTATGTTTCTGAATCTTCTTCTGTATTCAGTCCCAACCATAAAATCTCATCAATTATGATACAACAAAAGGAAATTATAACAATCTCAGCTCTGTCATGCTTTTGGAGTCTTGCTTGGTTTTATGGGCTTTTTTAGGGAGTGGATTTTTTCCTTCCAGGATAACCCCTCCTCATTACATTTTACAGTATCTTTCTCAGTCACCTGTTCAGATTTTCTGTCCCTCATATGTATCTTAGTAGCAGAGAGACAATTTATTGCTGCTGCAGAGGTATTAATCAGGTTTATTATGACGGCACCTCCCCTGTGGTAGTCAATGTACACACTAGCATAATGGACAACCGATACCTCACACAGCTTGCTATCAAAGTAGACAGTAAGAGGACAACATTAGGGAAGAGATGCTACCTTTTTGGGAGCACTTTCCAAACTTTTGGTGAGGGAAGAAGAGTTTTAATTAGAGTGCATCACTGAGAAGGAAGGAAAGGAGTGGGAGTAGTAGAGAGACAGATATTGTAGGGAAGGAGATGAAGAGGACAGGAGAGAGATAACGGTAAGAGTACGTAGGGTATGTAGAGTATAAATGGAGTGGAGAAGGAGAAACAGAAGAGGTCTTGAGAGAACAGAAGCCAGCCCGAGGCAAAAAAGTACAGTTAAAGCTGATGAAGTTTCCCTAAAGTGCTAGCATCCCTGTTTTAGCTACTTCTGCCTCTGAGCAGGGTCTTCTTTAGCTTTTCCTTATCATATCCTGCACTGCCTCATCCAGAAGACTGGGATGGCTGAGGACAGTAGAGCAGGAGGTTATGGCTACCTGAATCACGATAGTGTTGGCCAGGCATGCTACTATTACCATTGCTGCTGTGTGTTGGCCTAATTTTGTATAATCTGCTTTTCATGCATTAACATGCTGATTATTTCAAATAATTTTTGAGACTGAAGTTTATAAAAAAATATGTGCTCTTAAATCCTTCGGTATTCCTAAGGATCCCTTGCTATGCTATGACATGTATCAGATTTTCTTATTACTCATTGGTTTCATCACAAGAATAGCTGGTGTAACTTCTGGTAGGTTAATGTTAGCAGTATTTTATCAGCACACCTTTCCCCTTTGCGTATTTCAGCACTTCAGCTGGCCTATCAGTCATGTCACCTTCTTAGAGGAACACTCCTTAATTCCTTTGAGGTATTTCACTGGTGTTTCCCTGTTGTCCCCTATTACCTCAGGAGCCCCTTGATCATCTCTGTAAGACATCAAGTGTGCTGCAGTGTAGCCAGCATGCCTCAGAGCAACAGTTGAGGGCCCTCACTAGTACCTACCCAGTCCTTCTAACTCATCCCACAGGTATGCTATATTTGCATGCAATTCATGGGGAACAGCTTGTTTAGGGTGGGGACTCAGCTCAGTGAAAGATCAATTTTTCAAACATATGTTTCTATTTAACTTTTCAGATGACACTTAAAAATGTAGTTGTGCAGTACTCTAGCAAAAAATAGTTTATGAGAAGTGTGAAGCACTGTTAGACCTTCATTACCCATGTCAAGATCCACTTGATTGTGGATGGATTAACTGTTTTAATTCTTCTAATGACATGACGTGTAAGAGGTCGTAGCTTTGCATGTCTACAGAAGAAATGGACGCTTTGTGGGACTTTGCAGTCAAGCTTTGCTTGTAAATTTTATTATACCTCTGTACCCATGACCATGACAGTACTTTTGATAATCCAACACTTAATTTATTTTTAATAGACATATGTGCATTTTCTCTTAGCACATTTCTTCATTGTTTCTTGTTAGAAACAAGAGAAATACAGGATTTCTCTTCCCTGTAGGGCTAAAGATTTCTGTGTGACACCGAAAAATGTATCTTTGCTTCAGCTCACCCACTTGTGTAGGACATGTAATAAATATTACATTCAGACAATTCAGAACTGAATCGCAAAAAAAAAAAAAAAAAATTATTTTCATTTCCAACTTGAAAAAATATTTTGAATTGTCACTATTCTCTTTTTCTTTCCATGAACTTTCAGCTGCTGTTGATTGTCTCAAGAGTAATAACCAGCATGCACAAATACTGTTTCTATGATAATTTCACCTTTTTCACTGAATTGTAAAATTTGCAATTAGACCCATTCCAAAGATTAGGTAGTTTTGCATCTCCTTCTGGGTTATATTTCTCTTACTTTAGCCAATGAAGATTGCGAACTGGGAATTTTGCAATAAAATGCAATGCACACGTTTTATAACATGCAATATACATTCAAGCAGTCTTAATTTACACACAGTAGTAATGACTGGAATTTGATTTGAATGTTATCTGCAGTAAAAAAATGTTTTGTGCAGTACTCAATGAATAATGTATATTATCGATCATATTCTGGAGTTTTGTGTTTATCTCCAGAACTGTACAAAATTCAGCAAGGCAATTATTTCTTGCAAATTATTTGCTCAGCTTGTTTTCAGGCTTTCTAAAGATTGAGATCCTGATATTTTGCAAGAAAATGTCTTTTTTCAATAGTTTTCCATCTTTAATTTTACAGGGTGTGGAAGGACTTCAATCATATTACTTGCAATCCATGTTGTAAGTAAGAATGTGAAGAAATACAAATGGATAAATTAATTTTGAAGAGACAATAATCCCAAATCATGTCTGTTGAGTGACAACGCCTCTGTCAGTCTCTCGAGTAAACCTTACCTAGCAATAATTGGATACATAGGTGAGAAGACACTTGCTAAACTTATGAATTCATTTGAAATTACCCTTTCAAGGTATGTGTGACTAAGACATGTCTAACACTGTATTTCTTTCCTAATTTGGATTGGAAAATATGTTCTGTAAATTGTAATGATATAGAAGCATCTTGATACTCTTAACTCATAAAAAAAGTTCTTTATAAGCAGTTAATAGGAAACACTCACTATCCTTGGAGTGAAGGGTGGACTTTGGTTGACACAGATGATTTACCATACGATGACATTTTAAAAGTTGCCATAGTCTGAGAGAAAGGAGAGAAAGCCTCTGGAGAAAGGTCCTCTACAAATCACATCCACAGCTCAAGGATCTGACAATTCCATTGCACTTCCAGGACTAGACTCCTTTTCAAAGCCAGAGGGAAAAATACACCTCTAACAGTGCTAAAGTCAGTATATGGTATTAGCTTACCATATACATTTAAAATGTAATTTATTATTGTTAATACACACAAAAGACAGAAAAACTGCAAAGGTTTCTTGAAGACAAAAGAAAACAAGCTAGAAGGGAAAAATAAACAGACAGACCAGAGAGACTGTGGGTGAAAGTACAGTAGTATTAGGAGAAAATGGTTTTCCCTCTTCTGATCAGTATGATGATGGCATCACTATTTTAACTTGCTTATTTACCATTTATTAAGTGATACTGTATATTGTTACATACCTGTCTATGTAAGAAAGCAGTGAAAATATATAGAGCAAAGCAGTCAGCATGGAGGACTCCACACCACACACAGCTATGGGGTTCCTGCTGATGGTCCCACAGGACTAGTGCTGAGGAGCATCTGCAGACCAGTAAAGGCCCTCCAAGGTAATCTTTTTCCAGTTCAGCTTCATATGACCTGTAGTTATCAAAACTGGCATGCTTTGGGTCGGGCAGAAGCTGGAGGAGAGGAGATGTCCTTCCTTGGGAACTTGAACTAAGCATGTACCACCAGAGGAACTTTGGGCTGGCAGAAAGACTTTTTTCAAGCATCATTCAACTGCGAGAAAACTTCTGGAAAGAACAGTAGATTTTCCTAATTCGAGAGATCTATAAACAAGCCTTAGAGGTCACGCTGAGGATTAAACTATGCTGGCACCCAGAAGGGGCCATTTATGCCAGGAAGATCTTGAGAATGACTGTTCTAAAGAGCAAAGCAAAAGAAAAGACTCATATATTGCATGTGTATAGTAAACAAGGAACATGATTTTTAGGTCTTTGCTCTGTTTTGCTAGAAGAAAAAAAGTTTTCTCTAGTCAAAAGATTGTTTGTTCTCTTATTAGTTTGTCATCTAATCAAACAAACCTTTAGAAAATGGAAGCCTTTTGATAGTCTTAAGGTTTGTTTGTTTCATGGACAAAAGGTGGGGCAGATCCAACTCAAGACCAGCCAAATACAAGTCTCCTTGTACTCATTACTGTAAAACAAGTTTCTACCTATTTCTTCCCCTTCTGAAAACACATCATCTTCAATGAGCTGGGAATGTTATAGCTGTTTTTTAACCCCAACTGCACAATATATAAAAATAAAAAAACCCACTAAGTGTATGTATGGTATATACACTCATCCAAAGAATTATGGAATTGGCTTCATTATTTTGTGTGCAATTCTACGGTATTAGACAGAAAGAAGCAGGTGCCAAAAAGGGCTTCCCAGAAGGTCTTGGAATTAATGCAAAAGACTTTGAGATCTATGTGTGAAAATATTTAAATGATTGCTAGATGTTATTGTATGTCTACAATGGACAGGGCATGGGTTATGAAATCATAAGTAAACTTGCTACATGAAGAAGGACAAGTGAAAAGAATTGATGACATATACAAACAGAATAAAGCAATTATCTGAATAAATAATGAAGGGCCAAAGACTAAAAGGATACCAATGAATAAGAAGCAATTTTTTGCATAGATTTAAGGCAAGAGAACTAAAAGCAAAGGGCAAAAACCAGGAAAATCTGTTTAAACAGTCTCTGGTCCCTGGAGGATATAAAAAAAAAATCCAAATGGAATTTTTTATATGGAAGAAAAGTTATCCTACATGAAATTTAGAAACTGACAGAATACAATTCTGTTTACTTACATAAAAGCGAGCTACACTACTCAAACAAGACTATATTGTACTTTCTATAAAACAAATTTACAGTAGCATAGGAAAATAACGCAGACAGATCCTTTTATCTCAATTTTTATGTTGAAAATCTGAAGCAATAGATAAAAACTTGAACTCTTCTTTGAAAGCCCTTAATTACAGAATCTATTGACCATTTTTTAAAGAAGCAGGATGGAAAATAGAATTAGTATCATAATATGCCAGTCATAATTGTCATTGTGCAATTCATAATGAATTCTTCTGCCTAAATTTATTTATTTTATAAAGTTTGCTTTTCATCAAAAGTCAACAAACATTTAAGAAATAAAAACTTGAAATGTTTTTACGTTAGCTTACTGTTATGATTTATGGCAATCCAGAAAGAAACTCTTGAAAACATGAAAAAAAATTGTAATAAATGTGAAGTTTATCTCAGCTCTTTTGTTGTCACTGGATGTAATTGGTGTAGGGCGCATTGGTAATGCATCCTTATGCTAATGTGTAATTTCTTGGGATATTTCTGTTTGATTGTTTTTAATTTTTATTAAAAATAGTTAAGTGAAAATATCTTAGTTACAGTGACCAATTTTGTTTCTTAAAGAGACTAGGACATTAGTGGTGTGTGTGTGTGTATCCATGTATGTGTGTATGAGATCAACAGGTGAGATGAAATATTAATAGGTTTTCCCCCACACGGGCATGAACTCTTAAGTGGCCAGTTATCACTCAAAATCATACTATATACATAACTGAAAAGTCTTTTGGTTTTGGTTTGTTTGTTTGTTTTGTTTTAAATTGGGTTAATGATGGATATTGAAGCGCACCTGCAGCCTTTTAAATTTTCTGTAGTTATGCTGAGGTCCCTAGGTAAATATCCCTCGTTTATTCCTTTTCAGCAGTTAAATGGACTTTCTGCTAGGCTCTCAAAAGAGCAACAAAGTAAAACCATACTTTCTGAAAAGAATTTAAAGATTCTTTGTGCTTTTTGTTCTGAATTCTGGAACAACCAGACAGCATCTCAATAGCATTGCATGTGCAGCTGCAGCATGTCCCTGGTCCTCAGCTTTGAGATATGGGTCCCTTTCAGAGCTCCAGGACAACATTTTTTCCCTGAAGAAAAGAGTTTACAGAAGGATGGTGCATAACTGTGTATCACCTTGATGTGGAGTGGAGGTGAGGCTGATGTGAGCATCTGTTTTGGGGACGAGGGGGAGAGCTTTAATGCCCCAAAGAACCCACAGAATTTGAGAAACAGAGGACAAAGCCTGCACTTTAAAGAACCAGAGTGAACAACAGGGAAGAACAAAATATAAGGATGGCCATCAGGATTCATAATATATTTGTTATATGTGGCATAATATATTTATTATGTGTAATATATTAATTTGTTACATTATCCAGAAGATATCCGTATATTTGTAACATATTAGCCAGTAGATGGAAACAGCAAATGCCCTGCTGCTTTGGCACTGTGCACAGGCTATTTGACTTTTTTTTGGTATTCAATTTCATCATAATTTCTGTATTTTGTATGCGTGGATCCTGTTTCAATTAAAAGCAGAAGACTCCTAAGAACAGAACAGACAATTATACATACTAGGCTATTTAAATAAAATCAGATTATTAAAAATATAAATAAATAAAAATCCTGTATTAAAAAAGGGAGATTGTCAGCTGACATTTTTTTTTTTGGGGGGGTGGCATTTCTGGGTAGAAAGTTACTTAAGTAAAACTGTATTATAAGGTGCATCATAGAGACAGAATTAACACAACCTTGTAACGAATGTTGACAGTTTCTGTATCTTTCTGTCGTTGTTACTGTTATCCAAGATTTCGAAGTGATTGTAAATCCAGGCTGTGAAAATTCTTTATAGCTATTGCCCTGGTTTGGCCTCAGACGGCAACAAAGAACCACGTGCCGCTCGCGCGGGTCTTCCCGATACGGGAAGGATCGGAGGAGAAAGGAACGGCCAGACTCTTGGGGTGAGACAAAGGCAGTTTAACAGAACAGCAACGGGAACAAGAAAACAACAACAGTAACACGGACAGAGGAATATACAAACAGGATTACGGAACCGCCGCTCCCTGCAGCTCCCCGACCGGGCCCGGGACGCCCCAGCCCGCTCCAAGCGGCGACTTCCTGCCCCCTCCCCCGGCAGCTCCGGGTGGGCATGGCTCCCATGGCATGGAATACCAGGGAAAAGTAACCCTATCCCCGCCGGAACCAGGACAGCTATTCCCTCCAGTATCTAGGATGAAACTGCCAAATCAGAGCACGCTGGCTTTGTAAACTGTCTGTGTTTACTTCATGACAGCGCACAAGAGACAAGTTTTAAAGTTTCTTAACTTACAGGGTATTTTTAATCCATGTCGCTGTAAGTTCAGGTATTCAGTATTGGTAATGAGGTTATAATAATTATTCATTTATTTGCCACTGACATGCTGACAACATATATCTCTTACCAAACGCACATGGCAAGCATTTACATCCTATCCCAAAAGACAGGTTGTCAAAGGTTGAGCTCCTACCAACTTTACTCACCTTGAACAGTGTATTTACTCAAAAAGAGTCACAATATTATGAAGGGATGTCTAGTGGCAAGGATGCAGATGATAATGAAAACCTGTGGCAGGTGAGAAGCCTGCTTGGTGAATGAAAAATTGGAGACTTCTGCCTCATGCTTTTCCTCATGTTTTTCCTCTGCTTTGGGAGTCAGCAGTTTCCTTCTCCCTCCGAATGAGGTGCTCTCCACCCATTTCCCCCCGCCTTTCTCTTATGCCCATGATTCCCCAATGGCTGTGCAAGCAACCTGGGAGCCCCATGCGGTGGTTGGCATTGCCCATGCTACCTCCACTGGGTGGCTGGGACTGAGGAACAGCAGCCGGCGTGGCAGAAAGGGGAGGGCAGCCCCTCAGTCTGACTGCAGCACCTAAAACTCTCACAGATGGGGGTGTTTGCCCCAAAGCTGTTAATATTCTGCAGAAGTTATCAATGATGAAGGTATATTAAGGTGACTATCAGCTGACGGCAGTGTGGGGCAGCATGTGGGATCTCCACCCCACAATGCTTTCTCACCAGCACCTGTGTTGGTGTGGTCTGGGGAGCATGAGGAGTATCTGCCAGGACTGGAGAGCCCACGTAGGCCTTGGAAGTGGGGTAAATCAGGCAACCTGTCCTCACCAGAGAAGAGAGGGGTACCTGTGACACACACCTGCTGTGGGACTGTGTGTGAGTGGAGGGAATGCACAGCTCTGAGTGTGTCTGTGGGATGACAGCCTGGAGGCACTAGTCCTAGAAGGTTTCTTAGAAAGTTTTGCTTACTAACTCCTTGTAAGAATCATGTGGTGTGGTTTACCTGTTGCATTGCAGATAGTGATCTTGAAGGTATTGTTCACTGATTGCTTGTTAATTATGTGCTATTCATAAATTAAGTAGTCAAGATTTCATGTTGACTGGATTTAAAACATGTAAACCGAACAATTTTTCCCTGAGATTCATGGGATTTTTGTGAATAACTTGTCATTTCTGTGACCCCTTTCTTTCTCTTCTTCACAAAATCTTGCTTGCTTTTTTGAAGCAATGCTAAAAGTCTTTTTTTTACTATCTTTCTCTTTTTAAAACAACATGAGTCAAAGGTGCCATCAAAGGTGCCTTTTGTGCAACTTGCAAATACAAGTCCCTCCTGAGAAAGTATACACAGCTATACAAGTGGATCTCCATTTACACATCTTCTAAAGGCAGCTAAAATATCCCGTCTAAGAAGATGGTAGCTGAATCTCTCACCAGACATCCTGTTCCTCTAAATGTTATCTTCTTACCTTCAAAAAGCAGTTCCATCAGTCCCTGAGCTGATGGAAATGAGAAACACGGAGAAAGGAGTATATGAGCTGAAATTAGGTAATACCTTTTAGCAACATCTTGAGTATCACACTCTTGCATGACCTTGTCACATAGTCACAGAATTATCTTATTATCAGACATATGCTTAAAAAAAATAAAAAGTAAATAATTTCTTCTCATCAGTGAGACCACTACATGGCTACATTGGTACTTTTATATGCAATCTGAATAGACTAGTCTGCAAGTAAACTTAGCCATGTAGTTCTGCAAAAAAGAACATCCACGCTTGCTCCAAATACGCACCTAACATCTAAAAAGAAATTCTTCTCAGGTTCAGTGATGTGAAAATTTCTCACTAGCTGTCTTTTCAATTGTACTCCTAGGCTAACGTTTCTTCTGAGCCAGTCTTTTTCATTTAAAGCACAGTCAAAGGCTATTATTATAGGTATGCATAGACCACAGTTCTCAGATCCCTAGACCTTGACAAAAACATTTTCTTCCTAAAACAAGACTGTGGATTATTATTCAGTGAGGTTTATGCCCGTGACAAATTTCAACTGACAGACCACGGCAGTTCCAGCAAATAATACGTAGCTTTAAATATTGAGTTATTTCTTTTATTTATCCATTTCTATTATGAAACATACGTGTTGAAATTCCCAGAGGAAAAAAAAAAAATGTAGGAAATTTCAGCCCCATTAACTGAAGTCCTCCACAAGGTTAAAAATATCTGAGGCAGGGTTTTAATGACAAACTTTGCCAACACTGCTGTCAGTTAAGAAAAACCCATGGAATATACACATGTAGCACATAATCCTTGTGCTTTTCCTGGGATAATTTATCTCTATTTCGGGGAACAATCTACATTAGCAAAAACATAGTTTTGTTAATGTGATCTACAACCAATAATGTTACGTGACACTTTATCACCAATGATGTATTAACGGGACACTAATAAACACAGGAGTATAACTCCATTACCATTTTGTAATCTCTAGAAAGGAGTTTACTTGCTCCTCTGCAAGGATTGAATAGTTCCTGAAATTCATCTACATGCAATGGTTAGGACCACATTTCATTTAACCTTTCTGTCATATTTGCCTTCATTGACCACTTCCTTGCTTTTAATACTAAGGAAAGTTATTTAATCCACTAAAATATTTCCATTAGATTCTCCTTCCATGTGACACTGTGGACAATTACACCTCCTAGGAAGGCAAGTACTCATTGTTTAGAACTATGTCTACTGCCACTGGAGCACAAAATATTCTCAGTAGCTTGTCAGTTGAGGTGGATTCAGAAAGATTTTAAATGCAGTGTTAGTTTTCATGTTAAGGAATTTTGCTGTCACCTAAGATCTGAGATAAATTAATTTCAATAAACTCACTGATACACTGGATAAGCTTAGAGTCTCTGTCTCTTTGCTTGTTTGGATATCTGATGGTTTGGGGTTTTTTTGTTTGTTATGTTTTCTTTTTCCAGGTCTTTTATACTTTTCCTGGGTATTCTCATCTAAGAAAACAATCTTTAATTTGTAAATCATAGAATCATAGAATGGTTTGGGTTGGAAGGGACCTTAAAGATCATCTAGTTCCAACCCCCTGCCCTGGGCAGGGACACCTCCCACTAGGCCAGGCTGCCCAAAGCCTCATCCAGCCTGGCCTTGAACACTTCCAGGGATGGGGCATCCACAGCTTCTCTGGGCAACCTGTTCCAGTGCCTCACCACCCTCACAGTGAAGAATTTGTTCCTAATATGGAACCTAAAGCTACCTCCTTTCAGTTGAAAACCGTTACCCTTCATCCTATTGCTCCAATCCCTGATAAAATGTCCCTCCACACTTTTAATGTTGTAACCCTTAAAGTACTGGAAGGCTGCTATCAGGTCTCCCCCAAGTCTTCTCCAGGCTGAATAACCCCAGGTCTCTCAGCCTCTCTTCATAGGAGAGGTGCTCCAGCCCTCTGACCATCTTTGTGTCCCTCCTCTGAACTCTGTCCAACAGGTCCATGTCCTTCTTATGTTGATGGCTCCAGAGCTGGATGCAGTATGCCAGGTGGGGTCTCACAAGAATGGAGTAGAGGGGCAGAAAAAAGTATATCTAGAATTTTTTTTTTTTCCAGTTGTCAGGTCTTCCCCTCCCTTCTTTACAGAAGGCTTTAGATCTTTTCACCACTAAAGAGTTCAGAGGTGAAAATTCTCTAGATGCCCAGCAATGATATGTCTATTTTGTGATCTTAGACAAAATTTGCTCCTGATTAATTACCATATTCCAGACACTTCACCCTGAGAAAATTATTACCTATGACTAGTAATAATATGGTTCTTGGTATCCAGATGTACTTCATGAAGGGAAGTCATTCATTACAGAAAATATTAGTACTCCAGCTTCATCCCAAGCTACTCGTGCTTCAGCTATCTAAGAAAAAATTATGTTTCCTAATAATAGCAGAGTAAGGGATGTCTGATCCTTTCATTTCTAGAGGTTTTAAGAATTATTTTAGCGGCTTCAAATACATTGGGCTTTCCTCTTCCCTTTTACATTGGGCAGGTCTTTCTGGGTTGCTAGAAAAATAGAAGATGATAAGATGTCATAACAATATCTTTCCTGTTTTGTTTTGTTTTGGTTGTTTGGGTTTTTTGTTTGGTTGTTTTTTGTTTTGTTTTGTTTTTAATGCTGAATTACATAAACTTTTTATGTCCTTTCTTAGGAAAGTACAGCACATACCATTACATGTTGCTTTAAAAATGGAAGCCTCACAGTAGAAGGCTGTTGGATACCAGTGCAGACATATCAGAGATCACAACATCAAAGACTGCTGCAAGGTGTGCACTGTTGTGTCTTTGTCAAATATATAAAAGAAACAATGGAAATCAGATAGGGTGAAGTATGCTTTAGTCTAGGTGACAGGTAATGAAGTTTTGCACTGGATTTTCCATGGCATGTTATTCCTTCTAAAGTCTGTGGTCTAGCCTGGAGGATTGATGTGTGATTATAATTACAGCCCACAAGAAATGGTTTCAAGTTTGCAATCTACCTTGCTTTGTATTTATTATTTTGCAGCTTTAATTTTCAGGGGCTGTGTGTTTCCAGTGACTGTTACACGTAGCATAAATTACATAGGTGGAAGAGAGACACACTGTCAGTGCTCTGTGAAGAGTAATTTGCCTGGTATGGGCTCACAATGCATTATCTTACAATGCTATAATTAATCAAGCACCTTTTAGCAAGTTAGTGTCAACTGCAGAGCAAAGGACTTTTGTCAAATCATGACACGCTAATCATCATTAGTTATATAAAAACCTTTAAAATTGCAGGGGCAGACTGACATTACTTAAACAACATAAGTTCTACCCCCGTGTGCACCTACTCAGCTGAGAAGACTTATTCACTTCCAGAAATAAGTATTTTGCAGTATTAGCAGAAGATTCATAACCTAGTCCCTTAATTCTCAGCTTTTTGTTCTGAAATGCATGATTGCTCACAAATTGCAAATTTTACTTTTCTTGTTTCAGAATATCTAACTGTTTATTGGTGCAGTAAGGTAAATCACTGACAGATGTAATTAGACAAAATATACCTCTTACTTACAAGCAAAAATGGTTTCGTGAATCACCCACAATTTAAATTACTGCACAGTGTACAATAATAGTAACTGAAGTCTGACTTCAGCTCAGTATACAACAGATTGTGTCTGGCCTGGTGTATGTTCCTCCACAGCAAACAAGGGGGGGGTATTGTCAGCAGATGCATAGCTATGAAAATCACTCATTAACACCAGATCATTAATTCCCCTGGCACGAAGGCAGCAGAATCATAAGTGCAAACAGATTCTACACCTGTGTTAGCCTACACATCTGAAAGAGATGCACAAGAGATAAAAAACTGTACTAGAAAAATGACTGCCACTGTGACTGTGTCCTCCTTTTCTTGGGCAAACAGAAGCACCAATCAGACTGCAATTCTGAGTCACAGCTTAGTCTTTGCTCTCTCTTTGGTTTTGGACACTTTCATTTTCTCATGCACAAATAAAAGCACCTTGAGGGGATCCAACAGCCATACTAAGGCCTCTTTATGAGAAGACGTGTTCAAGATTCTGAAAACATGATCTTCAGAGGAATATTAAATTGTATCTCAAGAACAGAGATGTATGAAATCAGAAGATATTTTCAAAAACTTTTATCAGTAACTTTCTCTGGTTACCAGTTAATCACGAGAAGAATGTCTAATTTTTTCTTTCCAAGTGCACTCTAAGAAGACAAAGAAAAGAAAAAAGAAGGGCAGTGTACTGTATGAAGAGGAAAATAAAAGAATTAAATCACAGTGACATGAATGTGTCTATTATTTGTGTTTTCTTATTCTCCTATATGCATCTGTGATGCCTCTCTCATTTTAATGAGCTTCATATTCTCTGTTGGATCATATAAACAGAGTCATCGACAGGATTTTTCTGGTGCAGTATATTGTTCACTTGCAAGAAGTCTGAAAAGTGGCACTCAGCTCACCTGTGGGGTAGGATCAGGGAATGACCAGGGTAGAAGGAGGTCTCTGGTACTTTGCCTAAGGAAAGATGGACTGTAACCTAGAATTGCCTTTCCACACCCATGTCAGACTTGCCCTAGTGCTGTGTGGATGAATGCATGTGAGAGCGCCTGGGAGCTTCCCTCGATGTTTTTGTGTATGTGATACTGCAGCTCGACGACACCAGAAATGCTAGGGAAGCTCTGGCTGCATTGAAGATGACTGGGCATTTTTGACAGGAATTTCACATAAGTATTTCAGAGAAAAAGTTCAAGTCACCCATTCTAACAACAACAGCAGCAACATCAGAAGGAGCTGAGCATCACAATGTAATTCATAAATACTGTACAAAGCCATTTCCTTTATGTAAATAAAAAGTAACCCATGTCTATCCTGAAAATCTAGTCACCAGATGTCAACTAAAAGGAGCCCAATTTTATTTCCCTTCTTATATGCTTTTAAGACAGGTGTCGAGGTCATAGTTTTCAATGCCTGCAGTGCCAATCCTACAGTTTTATTAAGTGTCCACATCAATGGTTGGTGAAGAGAGAAAGGAAGAACTGAGTGAAAGAAAGAAAGGGGTTGGGGAGGAAACAACGTTAATATTCCTAAGTCACCACAGTCATCCCATCAAGAGAGAGCCCTCCAGAGATCACAGCCTTGGTGTATTTATTTTCTGCAAGTTTATATGTTCCAAATTGAGGTAGAGCAGAATTAAGTACTAGGGCAAGACAGGTTAGTAAAAAGGGCGTAGGCCATCACTGTCAGAAAACGTCTAGAACATTTTCAACCACTCTTCCTCTTCCCCTGTTTCTGAGAAGAGAATGTATTTGAATTTCTATGTTCAGTTTACAGTCTAGAGAGCATATGAGCACAGATTAGTGGGCATTTTTTTCTCTTGTCTCTCTTGCAATATTGAACACTTTTCTGAGAGTTTTTTTTTGCATCAGCCAACAACGATGCTATGTATCTTAATATAGGGTAACTAAACAATCGATACAGGCATTTTCATGACATAACATCTGTACTTTTCTTTGTTTTACTAACAGTTTGCTTGTTTCTCTTTTGTTTTTTTTTTGTTTGGTTGGTTGGTTTTTTTTAACTAGTCACAGCAGCACATGGTGTCTCAGTTTCTTTGTACTTTTTGTCAGATGACTAAATGCAGAAAATGGTCTGTGGCATAATGTCAGTGTAAATTCAAGAGTATATTTAGAAAATAGATTGTTCACTTTTTCCATTGCGAAAAATCTACTAGGAGGAAAGAGAATGGAATTACAAAGTATCTGTTGAGGAACTGCATTTGCATTCAAGTTATGCAGCTAATGTTATTTCATATGCAAGTGTTAAAAACACAAGAGTTAAAAACACAAGCTGATGTGATGTAACAAATAATGTGAAGTTATCTGTGAGTTGCATCGTTCTTTTCTTTTTTTCTGTGTATAGAGGGTTTGTTTTGCGTACAAAGCACATCACAAATGGCTTGCAGTATCTGGATGTATGCAGTAGTAATTAATTTCTGATGATAGAACTAAAAACTATGGCAATCATGGGAAATTTGTCCCTGATCCTGTGATTCTGTAATCAAGTCTTTTGGAAATCTTCATCCCCTTGCAAATACATGTCTAAGTTTTCTGACTGTGGATTGTTGGGGTTTTGGTGTGGTTTTTTTTTTCCATCCATAATACAGAGGTAATGAGCATATGCTAGTCTCACAGCTGTTGTAGATTAATTGATGGGTACTCTGTTTGGAAAGTCTGATGTATTTAGTATTATGTTCTCTGAGGCTGAGAGAATCATATTTTTTCAAAATGTATTACAGGTAGTGATTGCCCACTTTATGGTACATTAATAGTATGTGACAAATGATATCATTGCTGAAACATTTTAAATTCTGCCCTGAAGTTTTCCAGTATGTTGATGACTTCTATGTTCTCTCACTGTCGGTATTAGTAAAAAGATACTGACAATTCTATCCCAGTAGAAGAAAAATCAATGCAAAAGCAATATAATTTATAGACCTCTTCTCAATTAGATAATTTGCTGCATTCTTAGAAAACTTGATAGCACTGATTTAGACAGGAAATGAAACTGAAATCTCATGTCACTAGATTAAGACACTTTGCTCACAGGACACTCTTAGGATCAGCTTTAATTTTCCACGTACTCTGATGAAACAGTCGGCACCATCCCTCACCTGCATATAAACTACCTTTGTATTTTTCACCCTTGTGAGACTTTGGAGAATGTGCCTACATGTCCAAGACAGATTTGTGTGTTTTCATATAAATTTGATTTATCCCAAAAAGCAGCTTTCAAGAGCTATACCACATCAAGTCACTACTTTGAGAGCTCCTAACTGTTTCTGTCAGCTCTATGGCATTTATAGGCCTGGGTGTTGTTGCATCTGAAGGAGCAGTGGTAGAATGGAAACAATAGTTTACTGATTTTTGATCGTGGCTTGTTTATAGGGTCTTATGAGATGTTCAGCACTGAAACTATGAATGATACGGCTTTCTTGTAAGTGTCATTAAAAAGCTAGGAGGATTAATGCAGATATTCAAAAGATATTATGAGCATCACATAAGCTTTGAATGCTAATATAGATGGGGAGACAGAGACTCATGGGCAGCAGATCAAGCTCCATCTGGTTTACTTCAAAATGGAGATTGTCAGTGATGCAGGCAATTTTATTTTAATGGTGGAAAGATATTTCCTCCAAACAAATTAGGAAGAGTGGATAACATATTGGTTATGAAAAGTAACTCTTCTGGAAAGTACAGGATGTCATATGAGTAATAAAATATCCCAATCTGATCTGCTGTGGCATTAGACATACTATTATCATCATAAAATGTAGTTACACTTAGTATGGTGGAAACTACAGGAAAGTTTAATCTCTACAAGCAGGTTTATGAGAGTTTCTCTAGTAAATTCATATCATGCATAATTTCCTGGAGGAGAATAACTAAAAATGTAATTCTTTTGCTAAACCCTTTTCCCATATTCCACCTCATTTTTTGTATTTCTGATTTTCTGTTTAATAACAAGATATCATTTAAGGATTATAGAAGAAATACAAAATATTTTTTCAGGTAAATACAAAGCAAAATGTTTTTATTTTGCTAAAATTTATTTGAATTAGCTAGCTTTGTTCAATATCTGCTTTTTTTCAGTAACTGTAAACAGTCAAAACCAAAATCAAATATAATCTATGTTCAGTTGCCATTCTCCGTCTTAAGTACAATATTTCTTCATTGACTTGTTGGATATTGATACAATGGCTGTTGCAACACTATTTCACATTGACTACATTTCAGTGATTAATTTACAAAGAATACAGCATTCCTCAGTTAGTTTCTGCACTTCCCTAACATGTCCAGATCCCTGTCTCTCAGATGTGTTTTTCATCTGAATACATTTCAGTATATACATACACAAACAAGCACCTTCACTTTGACTTAGTCATTGAAAGTTGACCTGCATTTTTTCCTAAAGTCTTTTAGAGACCAGTCTTAAAGCTGCAATGTGTTCATTACATGGGGGCATTTACCTGCCAACTGATCAATACTTTTGTCTTATATTATTCATTAATCCAACTCTGTAAAGCACAGGTTTCTAATTAAATGTAGAATAGCACTTTCCCACTTAAATCTTGTGGGAATTATGTTTATTTGTTATGAATTTGATGTGCTAAATGTTTGTGAAGCACCTGAAGGATCAAACTCAAGGACTTAGATTCAAAGACCTACCCTGCCATCAGTCAGTCCAAATGCAGTAGGTGTTTGACGTGTATATTCCATGAAATATGTTCCCAGATGGAAAATACAATTATTTAGCTATTGAATTAAGGTAATGATATCTCTGTTTTTCATGTTTCTTGTGATGGAGCTAAAACTATTGTCACTCAGAAACATTTCTTTCTTCCATCAAATCTAATACAGCTCTCGACCTCCATTCTGTACACTAAACAAGTTTAAATGTTGGGGTAAGCCAGAATGACAGTGCAAATTGGGCATTGCTTAATAGCTGGAAACTTGGAATATCAGAAAGAGGTGGTGATAGAAAAATTGGTGTTCAGAGTGATACTAGTTCTTTATTATCGCCACCAATCTCCATTTTTCTAGTTTGAATTATCTTGTTTAAAGACAGGGGCATTTAATGAAAAAGCATCCTCGCTTGCCTGCTTTTAGCCTGAAGCAAAACCTCGTGACAACATCAAGTCAGCATTCACTGTTGGTGCAAAATTGCTTATCTCCTTTCTTTCTGCCATTAAAACAGAACAGATTTCCAGCAATCTATGGGGGAAAGCAATGCCTTTCAAGAAATTCCTCTTTTCGTAGATTTGATGAGTACTCCATACGAGAGACAAAGCTACCAGAATTCAAGCAAAGCACTCTACAAAGAGCAACTACTTTTGATTTTCTACAGTATGTTTCCATAGTGCTTAGCAGAAAATTTTCTTGTTTTGTTACATAGATAAGTCCTTCCTTCAAGCAGTAAGACGCTACAACCATATTCTTCACAGGTATAAAAATGTTTCCACTACTCAAATCTTTAAAAGCAAATTCTAGTAATAAACATATCTGTTTCAATAGCATTGGCCTTTGACTCCACTAGCCTTCAATTTACATTTCCTTCCCAAGTTTCCCAAGAGCCACGAGTTGCCTTCATGTTCATACTAGTTGGTTTATTTTTATCAGGTGATCATCTTCCTGAGGTATGAACAAAATGGACTAATTACTTAAAGGAATACATATTGATAGAGGGGAAAAAAAAAAAAAAAAAAAAAACCAAAACTTTAAAGAAATAATTTGCTTACCAGCTGTAGACTGACATTTTCTCAAGGCTTGTCTAGAATCACTGAATCATAGAATCATCTACATTAAAAGGGACCTAAAAGATCATCGAGACCACCAAACACCAAAACTGACCCTGAAAAGAAAAATCGAAGGGTCATTTTTGTAGGTGACTCCCTGTTGAGGGGATGTGCAGATCGAATCCGCTTCATAGAGAGGTCTGCTCTCTCCCTGGTGCCCAGGTAAAGGATGTCATAGGTAAACTTCCCACCCTTGTGAGTCTTTCAGATTACTACCTGTTTCTGATCTTTCAGGTGGGAAGTGATGAGGTAGCAATCAGAGGCGCACAAGCATTTGAAAGAGATTTCAGGGCCTTAGGGCAACTGGTAAAGGGATCAGGAGCTCAAGTTGTGTTCTCCTCCATCCCTCTGACATCAGCGATGGACAAGAGAACCAGGTCAATTCATGGCTCCGGGACTGGTGTCATTGACAGGGTTTTGGATTTTACAAGCACAGCTTGGTATATGAAGCACCAGAGCTGTGAGCAGCTAATGGGATGCACTTATCCCAGAGGGGGAAAAGGATTCTGGGGCAGGAGTTGGCAGGGCTCATTGATAGGGCTTTAAACTAGATTTGAAGGGGGAAGGGGTCAATAATTTCATGCTTGCCTGTGACAAACAGTGGGGCAGCACATCAGGGGCAGAGGGATGGAATCCTAGTAAGGGCTTTCAACTTGTTGCCCTGTGGCAAGCCGGAGACGATGCACTGGGACACCCCAAGGGAATCAAGGGGGATTCACACAAGAGGGTGACATGGCCAGCCCAGCTGAAGTGCCTCTACGTGAATGCACACAGCTTGGGCAATAAACAGGATGAATTAAGGGCCACTGTGCTGCTGGAAAGCCATGACTTAGTGGCTACTACTGAAACTTGGTGGGATGATTCCCATGATGGGAATGTAGGGATAGACGGATACAAGCTCTTTAGGAAGATGTTGCCCTTTAGGTTAGTGACCAGCTAGAATCAATGGAGCTCCATATGGGGAAGGACGATGAACTGGTTGAGAGTGTAGGGTTTAAGATTAAAGGGAAGATAGAGGAAGGCAATGTTACAGTAGGGGTCTGCTACAGGCCGCCTGACCGGCAGAGCCAAGCAGATGAGGCCCTCCATAGGCAGATAGAAATGGCTTCATGTTCAAAGGCCCTGGTCCTCGCGGGGGATTTCAACCACCCTGACATCTGCTGGAGGGACAACACAGCTAGGCAACAGCAATCCAGGATGTTCCTGGAATGCATAGATGACAAGTTTTTCCTCCAAATGGTAGAGGAACCAACAAGAAAAGGTGCTATGCTGGACCTTGTTCTCACCAACAGGGAAGGGCTGGTGACCAACATGAGGCTCAGGGATAACCTTGGCTGCAGTGACCACGAAGCGACAGAATTTAAGATCCTCAGGGAACTAGGAGGATGTATTCCAAGCTTATGACCCTGGACTTTAGGCACGCAGACTTTGATTGCTTCAGGGATCTGCTGGACAAAGTGCCGTGGGACAAAGCTCTAGAGGGAAGGGGGGCCCAGGACAGCTGGTCAGTATTCAAGGAT
>VXBH01009365.1:188530-260514 GCA_013400035.1 Rynchops niger
AGGATGATCAGAGGGCTGGAGCACCTCTCCTGTGAGGACAGACTGAGACAGTTGGGGTTGTCCAGTCTGGAGAAAAGAAGGCTCCAAGGAGACCTTATAGTGGCCTACCAGTACCTTAAGGGGGCCTACAAGAAAGCTGGTGAGGGACTTTTTAGGATGTCGGGTAATGGTAGGACTAGAGGGAATGGATTAAAACTAGAGATGGGTCGATTCAGATTGGATGTTAGGAAGAAGTTCTTCACCATGAGGGTGGTGAGACACTGGAACAGGTTGCCCAGGGAGATGGTGGAAGCCCCATCCCTGGAAGTTTTTAAGGCCAGGCTGGACGGGGCTCTGAGCAACCTGATCTAGTGGGAGGTGTCCCTGCCCATGGCAGGGTGGTTAGAACTAGATGATCTTTAAGGTCCCTTCCAACCCTAACTATTCTATGATTCTATGAGTCCAACCATTAATCTAACCCTGCCAAAGCCACTACTAAACCATGTCTTTAAGCACCATGTTTACCCATCTAGATTAGAAGTTAGCCTCAATTACTGTGAAAAGGACAGATCCTTGTCATACTTGTTTCTAAGAGACTTACCCTCTCAGAGTGAGCTCAGGGACAGAGAATCTCCACTCCTTATAGAGGCAATTGTCTCAAAGGTCTCAGCATTCAGTGTCATTCCTCTTCATTTTCACCATTCAGTACTCATATCTTTTGGCACCACCTCCCACTTCAGCAAAGTTTCCAAATGGGAAGGTCAATATTTCCAAGCCTAGAAAAACAACACATTGCAGGGCAGGCTTTGAGTGCCTCCTTAGCACATCACCCTGGGTATCTATTTGCTTGAGTTTGGTGAAATGTTTTTGAAAAGCATGGAGGAAGACAGAACTTCCATCCAGTAAAAATACAGTGTAAAACTTATTCTCATTAGTTATGAAATAGCTAATAATAGCCATAGCTTCCTGTCTCATTTTTTAAAAAACTAAGAAAGGCCTTCAAGCCTTATATTACATTAATCACAGGAAAAAAATTCTACAAATTAAAAGCAGGTCGAAGAAGGTGATTCTGCCCCTCCACTCTGGTGAGACCCCACCTGGAGTATTGCATCCAGGTCTGATGTCCTCACCACAAGAAGGACATGGACCTGTTGGAGCGGGTCCAGAGGAGGGCCACAAAGATGATCAGAGGGCTGGAGCACCTCTCCTATGAAGGCAGGCTGAGAGAGTTGGGGTTGTTCAGCCTGAACAGAAGAAGGCTCCAGGGAGATCTTATAGCAGCCTTTCAGTACCTAAAAGGGGCCTACAGGAAGGGTGGGGAGGGACTCTATCAGGGAGTGTAGTGATAGGACGAGGAGTAACAGTTTTCAACTGAAGCAGGGTAGATTTAGATTGGATATTAGGAAGACATCTTTACTGTGAGGGTGGTGAGGCACTAAAACAGGTTGCCCAGGGAGATTCTGCATGCCCTATCCCTGAAAGTGCTCAAGACCAGGCTGGATGGGGCTTTGAGCAGCCTGGCCTAGCGGGAGGTGTCCCTGCCCAGGGCAGTGTGTTTGGAACTAGATGATCTTTAAGGTCCCTTCCAACCCAAACCATTCTATGATTCTATATTAAATAACTCTTACATCTTTTCTAATATTTATTCAGTAATACAAAGAGGAATTTTGTTTTGAACCAGACTTGAATCTTTTTTACTTCCACTCAAACTGCTAATGTTTCTACTATGCTTTTATGTATAAAGCTACATTTCAATTATATCACCCTGAGATGTGAAAAGAATTGTGGGATTTGGTGCATACAGTTTTGCTAAAGGCAAAAATCTTTTCTGTTACCTTCTGTCTCTAATACAAGATGCAAAAAGAATTGGGGTGCCTATCTGAAGGAGCAAAATGTGCAGTATAATCAGTTCAACCCCTTCACTATAAATAAAGGGTGGATTTTCACCATTCTTACAATTTTAACAAATGTTTGTGACTTTTCTGTTTATTTATACTGACAAATGTAGATAAATAATGCATAAGTCTGGACATAATCACTGAATTTATAGTTACTGAAACCTAGCATACATTGTATACATGGTTTAGGACACTATTTGATATTTATGAAGTCCTAGTTTTTTATGAATATAGAAATTCAGTAATTATTGCTGTCACTATCTGCTATTTCTATGCAATGCACTTTAACTTACAGGAATATGAGGGTTTTGGTTGCATTTACAAAGTGAGAGATGCTTACCAGCTATTCCTCTGGGTTTATGCTATTGTTTTTTTTATTAAAAATTAGTGAGAATCTATCATTTTTCCTATAATTTTAAACCTTTTTGAAAATGCCTGATTAAACTGATAGTATCTTCTTACCAATATCACCGGCCCACTTATAATATATTATATCGCTTTGTATTATTTCTATAGTTCTTATTATTCTTTCTTAAGAATGATCACCACCCACAATGACTACTGAGAAAACTTGCTATTTCATTTTCTAACTATAATGGTTTTTCAAATGTTTGGAGGGCATGTATTCTTCATTTAAACCTTTTAAAAGTGAACCTAAATTTTGAGGCCTGGGTAGAAGCTCAAGACTGATCTTGGCACATAAAACATGTTAAGTTTTGAAATTCTAGGAATGCCTGGGCATAATTATATTAGCATGATTCAGTTGCTAATAGTCTCCGGACTAGGATGGAGCAAGAAAAGAAACAGAAAGAGGTAAGCCAATGTGGCCTGAAATAGTGCTTATGAGACAAATGTAGTCTTTTGTTTTTCTATATTGATTCCTTCCTCTGACTGTTACCAGATATATCTGATGCACAGCAGTCATGCAATATCTCCTCCTTTACACTTGCATGTCATGCTATTTAGTCATTCAGTCCCATGCAGAGAGATTTCCTTGACACATTTTGTCGGGCAAGGACTCTTAATGCCACCTTTAAAAATGCTCCAAATTGACATTTGACCCACATGTTTAGGAAAAAAAGGACCATTCAGAAAGTAATGTAAGTAAAGGAAACTTCCTTTCTTTTTTCTCTCATCTTCCTACATCCCACTGCCTGCATGCCTTGCATTACACCAAGAGTAAGTAACTATGGTTTACAGTCCCATTGTAACACTGTGAGAATATCTACTTAAAACTTGTCATTGACAAACAAAATTTCCAATGTTCCTTGGAAGCAACGATGCTCATATTCTATACTAGTAGAAAATATCATGTGAAAGTTGGACTGATTCAAGCAAATTAAGGACATACTACTTTTTATTTTGTAACTAGTAAGTAGAATGTGTTGATAAACCTCATGACAGAAGAAACGGAAGGAATTTTAAAGTCCTTTGAACATCCATATCTTCCCTGGATATTACAGAGAGTGGACCTGCTTCTGTTTTCCCAGCCTTGACTGTGGGATCCAGGAGAGCTTCTCAGCTCTTGGGTCTGAAACCACATTGTTCTGTCCCCACAGGAGGATGAGCTTTGGACTCACCTGTTGAAGCTAGGTCTGCACACTATACTTGACAGGACAAATACATCCCCAAGGCCCATTCTGGACTGTGATTCAGCTTTTCTTTTTCAGCTGGTGAATGATTGTCAGGTTTCTACCCAGTTTTCCTTCTTAATATGGAAAGTTAATTATATTTTTTTAAAATGAGATATAAGTTACCTCTCAGAAAGCTGTTGAAAAAGTATGAATCATTTCCTTTTGGAGCAACACTTTTTAGAAAGACAAGAACCTTTATGCCATTGCAGGAAGGAAAAATCTGAATTCTTACTTTGAAGCTTATACATGAAGGGCAATTAGATGTTCTCTCAATTAATGAGGCGTGCTTCATTGATGGCTTTGATATAAGAAGGCTTATAAAACTGTCAAAAATGATTCAAAGAGTATATTTTGCAACAAGACCATGACCTAAACCACCCATCATGTGTAAGGTTTACTAGACTTTCTACACCTCAGTTATCAAAGGAACTAAATATAAATCTAGCATAAGGAGCTCTTGCTGTAGAAAATAGTTGACTTGACTCCAAAATAAATTCATGAAAGGGCAGATATAAAAATTTTGGAATATAAACTTATAACGGAGAAATGAAATACTGAGCTGAGTCACTGACAAGACACCTAAATCTTCATGAAGGTGCTTACTGCCATTTTATACTTAGATATGTAAAAAATAATTTGTGTCAATAAACTAATAAATCATGCTGAAGTTCTATATAATTAACTAAGAAACTAACAGAAATAATACAAATTGAAATTATAACAATTTCTTAATATTATTCTCAGGCTACTTGAAAATTCCTGTAGGTAAATGAGGGTAGAAGATAGATTATTGTATCAGCTCTAGTTTCTGTCCTTTCACTCTGAGATCTTACATGGTTCTGAGCAGTTCTTTGAGGCTAAAATCACAAAAAAGATCAATAAAAACCCCTCTCCTGACAGCCATGAATCAAGTCAGCTAAATATTCAGGCAAGTCATGCAACTGGTCCTTCATTAGTTTGTGAACATGAATTGAGAAATAAGATAGACATTGGCTTGCTGCAGTAATACAGAGATCAGTTATGTTTCCCCAAATATAATTTGATCTAATATTCAGGGACATATTTGAAAACATATTTACTTTTCTACTGGCATATTTATATATCTATACAAATATGAGGCAGCAATTATCATGTGAAAACGAATATATTCCTTTTTAATGCCCCAAATTGAGTAATTTACTTATCTTTTTTGTCTCAAATAATAGCCTATTAAGACTATATTAAAAATTAATTGATTCATCATTAAATTTATATATCTAAAATAGTGTCAGCTCTTGATTTCAGTCCATTAGATGATTTCTGATCCTAAAAAAGGATACAGCTTCTAGACATCAGCAAGTAACGTAAAAGAAGCTTTAGAAAGCAGTTATTGCAATCTGAAACCACCGCATGCTGTGGACATTTTAAAATTGGAATAAATAAACTTTGAGGTTATTTTTTCAAATAACTTGTTACATTTTAAATCAGAAATAGTGTGTTTAAAAGTAACTGAAAAACAGTTACTTATCAATTTATGAAAGTTCCAAATATACGTAAAGGTTGCAAAAAGAAAAAAAAAAAGGTTTTGATCTGTGTTACTGTTACTAATACCCTTGCCTGTATGCATATATGTGCCTTTTTTGTGGGGAAGGTAAATGTGAAAAATAAATATGTAGTTATTATTTCTATCATGCTACGTAGAGGAAACAGTCAAAATTAGGTTTTCTCTTCTACATTCACCAAATAAATTTGTATTTGTGCGCTTGTAAGTGTCTACCCAGAAGAGACATACAAAGAACTCAATATATAGAGATCTTATGATGACTCTTTATGCAAATAATTATTATCATGAAAACCCTCAGTCATCTTGAACTTCTTTGTGTCCCTTTGGATTCTTGGAAATCTGATAGTTCACAGTTCTGATGGTAAAGAATATACCAAGAACAGCATTTTAAAATCTGTTTTGATGTTTCTGTTTCAGCCCTTTTGGGGACAACAAATTTTAAAAATATTTGCTTTAAGTTTGTTATGATTTTCTGGCACTGATTTAGTCAGGTCTCGTGGTTTCTCCCATCTATTGTGGTAAATAAAAGAAAATTGATTTGCCCTGGTCTGGCAAAACAATTAAAATGTGTGCTTAAATGTAACTGGTCCCACTGAAATCATTATTACTTTACAAAGGAATAAATTACATGCTTAAAAAGAAATATGCATTGTAACCTAGCTAGGCTGTTATCCAAGAAGAGATTTTTACTTCAGGAAAACTTTAGTCCCTTTCATAAAATCAGATAAAGCTGTTCAAAAACCCCACAGCTTGGCTCTACTTCTTTAATTAATTTTTGTCTTTCTCTCCACAAAACCTGAAATGGAATTATTTAATGCATATTTACTCTTGACAGAGCAAAACAGAGTCCATCAGAGGGCAATGTTGTTCATTATTTATCTATTTTTGACAAAGTTGCAAAGCATTGCTGAACCCAAGTTAAGAGAAAGTGATTCATCTTTATTTTTAATGCCCCAGTTTCCCAGGCAGTTCCAGTTTAAAAAAGGTCTCATCTAGGCGGAGAGAGGGAGAGAAATGGAAACGGAGGAAGGAAAAGAAAAAGAATGTTTCCATCTGTCACTTAGAGGTTTCTTCTAACAGCTGCTGATTTGACTAATGACAGTGGCGTAATTACCATTTCACACGTGTTTGATAATGTTCTTTGTTTGGTCTGCCAGTTGTCTTGATGGAGTACACTCAATGGTGTTATTCAAGAGTGGAAACCTGCTTATTTAAAATCCGTGCTTAGAGCAATTTGAAGAGCATGAGCTCCCTATAGGAAACATTCATGCCCTCGTTGCAAACATTTTTTTGTAGGTTTTTAACTTTCCCTCTGAAAATTCCACTGCTGTAAACCATAAATACACCAATGCTATAGAGCTTTTCTTGAGTGCACAAATGCCTTTTAGCACATATCAGTACAAGTGTTCAAGAAGGCATAATCATTAGACTGACATTCAAATTATTTTACCAGTGCTTTTTGAAAGAAGAGATAATAAGAGCCAGTGTACTTCACCATGGCTCTGATCCAAAGCTCATTGAATAGGTGTACTTATGCCTAGATCTATAAACAAAGATACTATCTGTATAAGGCTCTCTTCAGCCAATGAAGATATTTTTCTATTAAATCATAAATGCAATCTTAGTAATGACTCAATTATTCCTTCAAGACATTTAATAACGTTTCCACTGTCCCATGAGAGGAAGGTTCCCATATTTCTGACCTGCTAGGAAGTTAACCAGAAGTTTAATTTAAATTCTTCACTCACTGTCCCATCAATGAATATTCTTACCAAATAATTAGAGTACCTTAGAAATGTAGTGTTAACAAAGAGCTATTTAATTAGAGTTCCTCAGGAAGCATTTTGACAGCATGAAAAAATAACTCTAGCATGTTTTCACCTTTCTGTGTTCCAACCTACATTAGCTGATTACAAAAAAAAATTAGTTAAAACAACACTAGGAAATAGAAGAGCACCATTGTCATGAAATTGTTCTCCAAATTGAATTCTATTTTTTGGTATTTTGGACCAATACAGCATTAGCAAACTAGAATCAAATTAGAAAAAAAACCCAAACAAACAAACAAACAAACAAAAACCACAAACCAAAACCACCAAAAAGTAAAAGGTCATTAAAAGCTGGTTTCTTCAGTACCCAAAACATAATACAAAATATAGACATATAATTAGGGGAGCAGTATTGTTTAACAGCTCTGAAATACAGATCAGTTTCTTAAAGATGTAAATTGTTAAGTGACTAGCCATGAAGAATCTTCATTTAAGTTCAGATACTGAACAAATCTACTCAGACAGGTTCTGAACACTTTGTCTAAAGTCACTTTAAAAATTCTGAAAAAAAAATTACTGGATGCAAATTTGGGATAATACATGTCAATTATAGATTGAAAACATTCCTATCAATATTTTCTCCTCTGTGTAGATTCTTAAGCCACCCTTATCACTGTAATGCAATTGCTTCCCAGTAGAGCTTTAAGCACTCTGACTAACATCTGTCACTTATAGTTCATGATCCCTCCCATCCTCTCCCAAGGGAGTGTGTGTAGAACAGTGTGTCATTTTGCTACGATTTGATTTGGGGGAATTTACTTTTCACATATTGCTATACCATTACTTAGGCATGCAGATAGAGAGTCTGTCAGAGAGTTATCGTCTGTCTCATGAAATGACGTGCATTTAGTAGTTTACTACACTAACATGAAATATCCCTTATAAAGTATTCTTATCTATTTTGGGGTAGTTGAACTGTAGCTGTTACAAAAGTCAATTGCTCAGCCAATGTGTTCAACAACATAAGAAATGGCTGGAAGTCTATAAGGCATCTGTATGTCTCTTAGCACCTTTGGCATTTTTACAACACAGAAGAGTGATTATAGTATAATTCCAGTCCTTTGACACTTCATTCACTGTAGTTCAAATTGATTAGCTTTTCTGGCTAAGTTACTGGGTTCCCTCCAACTTTTATGATATCACTAGTGATGCCATCTGTCCCAGGTATTTTTCCTCTTAAAGGCTTCATGACTTTATCTTCTTTTTGAGTGCATAAGGTAAGATTTTTTCTTCACATCTCATTTTATGTCATAGAAGGTGGTGAAACTTGTCATGTTTGTCTCTATGCATTCTTGTAGAGCTGCTGGTAAAGCTCATCTGCTCTCTGCAGGATGCTATCTCTCCCTCTGTAATTACTCTTTCATCACTGTCTGAGAGGGACATCTGGTGTCAATTATCTGTTTTCTTCTCATCTTGCTACAGCTGTTTCTTTTAAGAGTATTTTAAATCATTTCTATGTTGTACCATATATTCGAATCCTTTGTGATCTTCCATTTTCAAGGTCATGCAGAGATTGTAGTTGCAAGCAATCATTCCTTCTCTCTTTTAATTCCATTTCTTTTATCATGAGTGTCCTATATGTGTTTGCACTACTAAACTAATCGTGATAAAACACCAAATAGATATCCAAAAGTACAGTTATAATGAGATTTCTTTTAGAAACTCTTTGGCCTAGTGAAAACTTGATTGTAACTTGAGAGGATGAAGTTACATCAGGGCAATCAGATCCTCATCAACAGACTGTAAGTAATTGGTACTTGATGTGTTAACTGTCCTTTCTTCCTACTCATGTAATATTAAAAAAAAAAAATAGTGGCTAAGAATATGTAGATAAAATAATTTAATGCATATTCCAATCAGCCAGGTTTTCCCTAGTACAGTATGATGTTTAATTCCACAGTTTGCTTGATGCTTTTTTCCCAGTCTTATTGATTTTCAGCAGCAAAACTCACTTAATGTAGGACCTAAAAAAGTTGAAGTCTCGAGTCTGAAAACTTCAAGTAAAATACACTGACAGTGTATAGGGCCATTGATTCTAGCAGATTCTCATTCAGACATCCATTAGCAGAGTTCGTACCAGCAGACCAGATGACCAGCCTCTGTAACTGGTCTAATGTCTTGTTCATGTTAAGGATATCGAATACTGCTGATTCAACTTATCCAGGTCCAGAATTCTCTTACACAAAGTTGCCAGGGAATGGAGACAAAACTGATGAGAGAAAATCCCACACTGAAAGCATTTTTAAGATCTTCTCAACAGCAGAGTTTTAGATCTTGAGTAAAAAAGTCTGCTTACCTGAAATACATAAGAAATTTGAAGAAAACCCCAGATAATAGACAGTCAACTGTTTTGTTCCAGGCTACATGTGTGGTTGCAGGGCAATCATTGCTTCAAGATAAAAAGCAATACAAGCCTCTCCCTTAGACAGCTTATTATCTCCTTTTTGTCTTTTCTGTCCAAAAGGAGGAAGCTTACTATTATTAATATTCTTTTTTTTCTGACTTATATATTGCCAAGGACACGGGCTGATCACATTTCCTATATTTTGTTGAAGTGCTATATAATTACTCTGCTGAATATGCCAGGGCAAAGATGAAAGCCTTATTTATCTATTTTAGGTAAGGACCATTTGCACTCTTTTTGTGTGCCTAGAGAGGAATGATGAATAGGTAAGGATATATGCAGTCTCTGGTGATGAGAAGTAATGCCGTGGTGATCAGTGACAAACTTGAATCAACATACATATTTTCCCAAATTAGCCCTCTGCTGAGAGGAGTAAGGAGGCTTAGATGTCTCAAAGCTATTGCTTTTTGTGGTTTGCAGAGTATTGCTTTAGTTGAAGTTTGGTTCTTATTTTCAGGGTCCTATTTCACTTTAAATGCAGAAAACACAGGCTTTCAAGATGTACTGGGTTTGGCTGGGATAGAGTTAATTGTCTTCATAGTAGCTAGTATGGGACTATGTTTTGGATTTGTACCGAAAACAGCACTTATAATACAGGGATGTTTTTATTGCTGCTGAGCAGTGTTTACACAGAGTCAAGGCCTTTTCTGCTCCTCACACCACCCCACCAACGAGCAGGCTGGGGGTGCACAAGGAGTTGGGAGGGGACACAGCCAGGACAGCTGAGCCCAACTGACCAAAGGGATATTCCATACCATACGACATCATGCACAGAGTATAAAGCTGGGGGAAGAAGAAAGCGGGGGGGGGTGGAACAGACATTCAGAGTTATGCTGTTTATCTTCCTAAGTAACCATTGCATGTGATGTAGCCCAGGAGGATGCCTGAACACCTTCCTGCTGATGGGAAGTAATGAACGAATTCCTTATTTTGCTTTGCTTGTGTGCACAGCTTTTGCTTTACTTATCAAATTGTGTTTATCTCAACCCACAAGTTTTCTCACTTTCCCCCTTCTGACTCTCATCAGAGTCCCACCTGGGGAGTGAGTGGTGTGAGCAAGCGCCTATGTGGTGCTTAGTTGCCAGTTAGGGTTAAACCTTGACACAAGATAAAACCATTAATTCTCAGAAAGCTGAATGTCCCTATGTGAGAACCCAGAACGTTTATCATGAGATGATTGCATCTCTTCTATATGGAAACTGGAAAGAGCTGGCTTTCAACTAAGATTTTTATAAATATATCATAATTTCAGTGTTATTTTGCTAATGTCAAAATCAAGAGGATCGTGCCCAACTAATCTAATAGTGGCCTTCAACGATGGAATGACTGCATCAGTGCACAACGGAACAGCTAAGGATACCATCTACCTAGACGTCTGTAAGGTCTTCCCCCAAAGTCCCCCACAACTTTCTTACCTCTAAATAGGAGAGAGATGGTTTTGATGGGTGGACTATGAGATGGATAAAGAATTGTCTGGATGGCCGCACCCAGAGAGTTACAGTCAATGGCTTAATGTCCAAAGGGAAACCTGTAACAAGTAGTGTCCTTCAAGGGTCCATACTGAAATGAATGCTGTTTAAAATCTTCATCAATGGCATAGTTAGTAAAATTGATTGCACCCTCAGCAAGTTTGAGAATGACATCACACTAAGCTCCAGCACCTGTGTCGTGACAATCCCCCAGTACCAACACAGACTGGGGAATTAAATTGATTGAGAGCAGCCTAGCAAAGAAGGATCTAGGGATACTGGTGGATGGAAAAAATAGATATGAGCTGGTAATCTGTGCTCGGAGCCCAGAAAGCAAACTGCATCCTGGGCTGTATAAAAAGAAACATGGCCATCAGGTTGAGGGAAAAGATTCTTCCCTCTCTACTCAGCTCTTGTTAGACCCCACCTGGAGTACTGCATCAACTTCTACCTTCCCCGGTACAAGAAAGATATGGACCTCTTAGAGAACATCCAGGGGAGGGCTGTGAAAGTGATCAGAGGGCTAGAACCCCTCTTCTATAAGGAAAGGCTGAGAGAATTGGGCTTGTTCAGCCTAGAGAAGAGAAAGCTCTGGGGAGAACTTACTGTGGCATTTCAAAGGGGCTTATAAGAAAGAAGATGAAAAAGAACTTTTTACCAGGGCCTGTAGTGAAAGGACATGGGACAATGGTTTTAAACTAAAAGAGACTAGATTTAGACTGAACATAAGGAGGAAATTTTTTATGATGAGAGTGTTGAGATATTGGAACATCAGTTGCAGATGCCCCATCTTTGGAAGTCTTCCAAGTCAGGTTGGCTGGGGCTTTGAGCGACCTGATCTAGGGAAAAATGTCTTTGCCGATTGCAGGGGGGTAGGACTAGATGACCTTTAGAGGCCCCTTCCAACCCACACCATTCTATGAATTATTTTTTTTTCTTTTTCTCTTCTCAGGTAACTCAACTGGGCAACAAGGGGAGATGCATATGTATTTCTATGAACAGATTACTGAAAATGTATACTATACAATCTAAAATAGCGAACATTATTTAGTTTCTCACCTTCAGAGTATTCTTACATTTATTAACCACAATACCTAATCACTGACACCACTGCACAGCTGGGAGAGGAAACTGACAAATGTCATAAACTTCTTATTGCTTTGTAACTACTGATTTTAGCACTCTGATATTTAGCATATCTCTCATTTCTTTTTTAATCTTACAGACAACCTGCCATGGCACGGTACTGGGATTCAGATTTTACAAAACCTTTACAAAAATGAAAAGCACAAGAAATTAAAAAAAAAATATATTTTAGCTGAGGGGCTTACTGTTTTTCTGCTTGGTTTAATTTGGTCAGTGCACTCTTTGTGCACAGGTAGGTCTTTGAATCACAAAACAAAAGAAAAAAGTGGATCCTCCCCTTAGGATGTGAGATACCTTAAGCTTGAAGTAACCTTTTATCCAGGCCAAAGCTATATCTAACCAAATATTAAGAAATGCTAATCTTAATAAACATACTTACCTTCTGCTATCTCAGCCTCTTCTACAATTGAGGTTCAGAGTGACCATCTTCATTTCACAACTGTGGAATTAGGACATGGAAAGAGGTGAAGTAAGATGACTGAGTTTGTCCAACACACTAGCAAGAGAAGTGGGATCTGAAGCTTGGTTTCCTGAAACCTAAGTGGGTGTTTGCCAAGAGGCAGTTGCCAAAGTCAAAGCTTTTAAAAGACTCTTGCAGCTTCAGACCCATAGCTATTCTGGTGATGAAAAATACAGCATATAAACCAAACATATGAAATTAAACCTTGAAAGGGAATTCATTTCTTCCAGGAAACACAGGAGAAATGAAATTTTCCTACTACATAATGCAGCTCTCAGGATGTGTTTCTTGTGAGTGTTATGGAAATGAAACAGCAAAAAACACAGAAGAGATACAAAAATAGTCTTCCATTTTTTCCTAAACATTTTTCTCTGTAATAGCCAGAAACTTTTTATAGTAAAATAAATCAAAGCCCAGGAGGCTGCTTCAGTCTCCAGTTTAGCTGTTGTGCACAGTAGCCTGAGGCAATTGGGTTGCTCTAAAATTTAGTTTTTATTTAAAGAGCTAAATTGGAACCTACTGTATCAACTCCCAGTTCAGCTTCTTTAGAAATAAGGGTATACTGTAAAAGTTGGGGCAGATACACAGCAAAAATTCAAGCTGTGAAAAGAGAGATCTAAATTCTCTATCAGGGAGTGAACTCTGGAAATCAGGGAAAAGAAACATACAAAGACCAAACATTTTTCACCCTTTTGGGAGGAGGTGTTATCATTAGTAGTAATGGGTGGGCAACAGACAGCAAATTAGGCCAATTAGCTTCAGTTAGAAATCTTTCTATTCAAACCTTAACCAATTTCTCAGGTGAATGCTTTTAGAGGATTTTACCATATCACTTGACGTATAGAGGTGAGATTTGTGAATACAAAAGCTTTGAAGTCATTTTATAGTATTTTAAAAATCTGAAAAATATGTAATTGGGATGATATTCACTGGATTCAAGAGTTCTTTGTTTTGCAAAATAAATGGTTTATTCTGACACTTTCCTTCCCACACCAACCACCATTCCCAGTCTGGTATGCCTGCCAGAGGATTGCACATGTGTGTGGGAAGAAAAGAAGAAAGGGATGGAGGTGGGACAGCTGACATAACGTCTTGTATGCAAAACGTGCATAAGTGAGGAGCTGCCTGGGGCTTTGTTCTTTCTTGAGATATTTTTGAGCTGCAAACTGAGAGCATGCAGAGCAACTCCTTTGGTGGGTAGGCCAATTTTTAATTTTTTTTTTTTAAGCTGAACTGTTTTAGAATCATAGGATCATCTTAGAATCATAAGATCATCTTAGAATCATGGAATTGTTTGGGTTGGAAGGGACCTGTATCCAAGCCTGATATTATACCCCTCCCCCTTCAAACCTAGTTTAAAGATCTGTCAATGAGCCCTGATAGCTTGTGAGTGAAGACCCTCTTCCTCCTTTCAGAAAGGTGAATCCCATCTGATGCCAGCAAACCTAATGCCATGTAGGCCATCCCGTTATTGAAAAACCCAAAATTGTGTTGGTGACTCCAGCCATGTAACCATGTAGTAACAGACTGGGCCTGTCTGTTTCTTCGAGTGTCACTGCCTGCAACTGGAAGGAGAGAGGAAAAAATAACCTGTGCTCTAGATTCCCTTAGCCACTGTCCCAAGGCCCTGAAGTCTCTTTTGATCGCCCTTGGACTACACGTTGTGGCTTCATCACAACCCACATGGATGAGCAGTAATGGGTAATAGTCCCAGGGCCGTACTAGGCTAGAAAGTTTCCTAGTGATGTCCTTACCCTGGGCCCCAGGAAGGCAGCAGACTTCCCTATGAGGAGAATCTGTTCAGCACATTCTACCCTCTGTTCCCCTCAGAAGGGACACACCTACAACTATAACCTGTCTTTTGTTCCTCATGGAGGTTGTTGTGATATGGGGAGTAGGCCTTTCCAATGTTGGCGCACCTCTTGTATATGGATCATTGTCCACATCATCCATTGACTGCCCTTCCAGATCCAGAGACTTGTACTTGTTTTACAGAGGCTCCTGGGAAGGCAAGGTGAGCAAGGAGGGGGTTCACCTGCCACCCCTAGCACAGATTTGCCTCTATTGACTCCTCTCCTTTAAACTACTGCCTTCAGGCTAGCAGAGAGAGGATACAGGATCCCCTTTTCTTTGGCTTTTTCCCATTTGTTTTCCTGAAAAACCCAAACGGGCTGTTCCTGTTTCTGTCTCGGGGAGGGCAGAGTTGGTTCCACCAATCTATCTCTTTCTTAGATTATCTCATGGCCCTTAACCTTTCTACTTCCTCTTGTAGCTCTGCCACCAAGCTGGGCAAATCGTCCACCTGGTCACATCTCAAACAGCTGTTGTCATTACTGCCATCTGTTGCCAGCTAAAGACTCTGGCACTCCCTGCATCCCAAGACCTGGATGGCTGCATGTTTCCATGGGAGCTCTGTCTGGGTTGCCACATCCATTTTGCTGAGTGCAGAGGATATGGCTTTCCACTAGGTGGATACCATAGATAAACTCCTTCTGAAAGGATGACAACTACTAATTGAACTCACTACGTCCTTCTGTGCAAACTGACATGCCAGGCCCTGGCTGGCGTCCCACACACTGTTTGCCCGCTCTGGTGGCAGCTCTTCTGGTCACCCACGCTCCTCCCAGGGCTGCTTTTTATAGGTGTTGGGGGGGTCATGGTTGCTCTGGCAAGGCCCAGACCATGTCAGCATCTGCTGTGAAAGCTGCGGGCTTCTGGGGGGTCTCGCCACTGCCCTGGGGTTTCCTTACCTCAGGAAAACCCCCTGTGCACCAAGATCTTCCCTGCACTGCGGGTCAGGCTGGCTCCAGAGCAGTTCCCTTCAGTGACTGAGAAGCAAATGTTTTAGAGAAGCTTTTTTGTTTTGTTTTGCAAAGCCAGAATGATGGACTACATCCTTTTAGCCAATTTGGACAAGTATCTGCTTTGGAAAGGGTTGAGTCTGCTGTACAGGGAGTGAGGAGTTGAGAAGAAAATGGTGAATAAGGGAGAAGGGGAGGGAACAGGGAGAAAAGAGAGCTAAAAGACGCTAATCAATGTTTGACTTATCTAAAATAGAGAAATAAGGCAGGTTACAACAAAGAAACCAGGCAGTATATCTGTTTGCTACTGCCAGGGGTAGTTGCCACTTGTGACAGTGTGTAAACCATGCATTGGGACATTGACATTCAACCCTTCCCTTGCCTATACTTTGTCATTATCTGTTCAGGGACGGTGGGAGCAGGGCCATGTTTGAGGAGAAGAAAAGGACTAGATGGGAAAATGGTAAGTCACATATCTATACAGCTGTCTTCTGCCACAAGACCTGTTTAATTTATAACTCCCTTAAAATGCTTCCAGTATGCTAGAAGTTGGGGTTTTTTTTGTTTTTTTTTTTGTTTTGTTTTGTTTTGTTTTTGGTCAGGTATGTAAGTTCTGTTATGTGAGTTAATTAACACTTTGTAATTCTTCTTATTTTGACTGAATAGAATCAATAGGATTTTACAGTGGCTAATAGGCTCAAATGCATTGAAAAGTGTGTTAGTCCAGCTCTTTAATGCTGTATTAGTGCTCTATTAATTTTACTCGTAGTGCAAACCCTCATAACACAGATGTAGCTTAGACTGCCAGTGTTTTAGGGATGTGATGCAGAGTCAGGCAATTCCATTAGACCAAAACTTAACTTTTCAAACCTGGTTATCTTCTTTGAGGAGACTTATTGAACAGATGCCGAGAATAGCTTGCTATACCGCATTACAAGATGTGCAGCTTTGGTAAGACTCTGTTCCCTTTGAGTAAACTTTCAGCATTGTTTCTGTGGAAACCTTATTTACAAATTGCCATGTCTCAATATTTTAGGTCCTTTCCACATTTAGAAGCATGAGAAATGTACTTTATAGTACTAAATGGGGATTTTTTTGCCCTCTCTAAATGCTTTCCATGTATTTCTTCTTTTTTTTTCTTTTGATCACAGTTATATGAAATTATGCTCATTCTTAAAAGTAGCCTTTGTTACATCCCATAATGTAGTGAGGTGATACCTCCTTTACAATGCTCCACCACCAATGCTCACCAAGCAGCAGAAAGTCTCTGTGTATGTGAAGCTACTGCTTCATGCCACTCTGAATTAACTCACAGTGGGTGTTAGACATCTGCACATGAACAGAAACCTCCCAGAGGAAAATGTTTTCATTAGATCTCAACAGTCTCCCAGCCTCCATCAGCCTACAAAGCAAAATCCCTGTTTGATCTTGAACTCAGCTCTCTACAGGACAGGGCATGTTGCAGCACTGTCACATAGTAGTTTAACTCTCTGCACTGTTGTCATGAATAATTTGGTTTTGAATATGAATTAGAGGATTTTTTTTTTTTTTGCCTGCAGTGCAGAGTCATTCTTTACTTTTAATTAGCCATCACCTGCAAATAAATCCAATTTTAACAAGTGAATGACATCTATTTGCAAAGAAGTCTTTCTAATCCAGTTCACAAAATTAATCCTTGATTTGAAATAAAATCTATTGAACAACTTTAGAAATGTTCATTTGTAAAGGTTCTCTTGATTCAATTAGTTCTTTGGAGTAAATGAGATGGCATCCAAACACTTTTCAGTCTGTTGATTTAGTTCTTCACATGTCATTCTCTTTTTGTCATCCACTTTTATATGCAGACAAATTATTGTCCTGTGCTTTCCTAAACCTCATATAAATAAGTATAGATTAAGCAAGATATTCGATCACATTTTTTTGAAAAGTCTTTTAAAAAAGGCAGATCTGTAGGCATGAGAGAAAAGCAGGAAAAAAAGATATTTAGAATAAATTGAAAGCTGCCTTCTTGGTGATTTCATAGAAAAGCTTTTCTAAGTTGTTCCCTTTCAAATTATCACAGATAGTAATACAGCTGTTTGCAGTTTCGTGGAATTCCATTTCTGTATCATGTCAACAAAATCTTTTTGATCATGTAGGGTGATAATCATCTCCAACACCCTTCCCCCTCAACTCCAACGTGCATATATTTTGGCCAAAACTAGTAACTTAGACTGTGGAGTGATAAAGGAAGCTCTGGATGTGATTCATCCCACGTCTCTTGGAAAACTGTCTTAAGGCAAGATGAATTCATTTCAGGAGGATGCCCTTCTCCTTCCACCTAATTGATCTTTGACTTTAGTTGGCTAAAGGTAGATGGGATGAATCTTGCCTACAATCACTGAAAGTTTGATGTGTAACCCCTGGGTGTGACACACAGCCCATTTTTCTGTGGCACAGCTATGGGGTCTTCATTTAGCTTTTCTGAAGAGTAGTGTTGACCTGCAAGAGTTTGTAAATGAAAGCCATGCAAGATGAGAAATGCAAAAGTGAAGACTGAAATGAAATATTTGAGATGGTAATAACCTCATTGGGGTCTGGAGGGAAAAACTCTGACATGAAAATTCACTAAAAAATGAGAAAAAGACACAGAATTGAAAGAATCAACTAGGTGAGGTTAGGTTCAGCTCACAAGAAAGCTCAACATGACTGATACCTCATTGCCTGACTAACAGTCTCATCATGTGTCTGCGTCAGGAGTGATGAGTATGCAAATGCTTAGTCCATGCACTTCAATCAAAGCATCTATTGCATGTATTAGCCTGGAAATTCTACTTGTTCATAAATCACACTTAGTCCTGCTTAGAATTCCTAATCCTGGTGAAGAAACCCTAATAAAAGTGCCGTCACTGTCTACTAAGAGGAGAGGTAATCTACTAAAAAAGAAGAGAGTCATATGGCGCCATCCTCCTGAGACTGCCAAGCACAAAGACAACTCAATACTGCTAGAGACCCAACACGTGCTCCTATGAGCCCAAATCTGTCTCAACTGACTTAGGCCAGCAAACACTGGAGGAGTGGGACTGGCTTCCTATGTAAGTATGGATTTAAAACAAGGATTTGCAAACAGCTGTTTCCTATAAGAAAATGGAACTGTGGACGTCAAATTAAAGTGTTGCCTTACTGAGCAGGGCACTGCAGGGATATTCAGGAGTCTTGGGATCTTTTGTCTTTCTTATTACTCCTAAGAGAAGCATTAAGTTTCTCCTTGCATGGAAATGTCTGAATGAAACACAAACATTGGGAGAAGGAACTCAACATTCAGGGAAAAAAAATATGAAGAAGCATGGAAGAACTGTGAACTGTTGCCAGCTCCCACAGCTGCTGGAAGGCCCCACTGATCTAGTGGACATTGCCCAGCTGATCTGAGACATGAGCAGAGGGGGGAGCCAGAGCAGGTCCCACAGTCTCAGGGATCCTCGGGGACACTTGGGATTTTGTTCAAAGCCTCTGCCACAATTCTGACTTGTGGGCAAATCACTTAAATTTCTGTGCTGTTTCTCTTCTTATGCTTTGCCTTTTTATTGCCCGCTTAGCCCAAGAGGTGCTTAGAGGTAAGATTTATATCCCACTGAGTTTTGGCAATGCATAGTACAGTCCTGCTGCAATACAATAACTGAGTGATACTTTCATTTTTTGTAGCGTAAAGACCCATTTCTATACCTAAGTATAGTTCTGGTTAGCTCTGGAAAGTTCTGATACCAACAGAAATGAAAAAGGAAACTCCTTACAGTTTCCTAAGAGACATAAAATAGCTACTCTGTGGATTTTAGCCATAGGACAGTGATCTACCAAGACTTTTCCTTATGAGATACATTTACAACTAAATCTGATTATTTATTTCTGCTTTTATTTTTGCTAGTTGGTTGCTTTGTACGTTCCCTTTTTGGTGTAAGCTATCTAGCATCTCAAAAGTCTTTAAGTGGCTTGACTACTGAAGCATTAACTCAGGAATGTAAAAATACAGTCAACCAACTAAAACAAGAAATTAATTCACTGCTTGAGGTTTTATGTCTGAAAACAGACTGAATAGAGGGAGGATGAGAACGTGCCAAGGGGTTTTAATCAATTTCTGTAGCTTATTATGTGTGGGGGTGGTGTTTGTTTGTTTTTTTTTTTTTTCCTTTTTTTCCTTTTAATAATAGTCTTACTGGAATTCTCACAAGAAAATTCAAATGCATATTTGGTTTGCAGCCAGAGGATGAAATGGTCCTGATTATAATTTTACATCCGTTTTATGCTGGTAGAACCCAAAATTACTTAAACAGAGTTAGTTACTGCATGCCATCATAGTGGAAAGCAGACTCAGGTACAATATGTATTCTATTACTTGAATAGAGAATATATTAGCTATGAAAATGATTAAAAAGAATTTCTGCACAGTGCTATTACCCATACTATCTGCAGTCCATCTCCATCTGCGTATCTTAAATGGCCATTTTAAATCTTCTTCAAGTCTAACAGTAGCTATTTCCCACCCTACACATTTTTAATAAAAATATAAAATACTTTCTAAGTTGCAGCTTATTTTTGCTGCACTATTGTGTTCAGTCCAGGACAGATTTCCCTTTGGTATTTTTTCTTTCCTAATGTAGAATGTCACCAGATACAAACACATGGCCTGATGCTGTTTCCCACACACTGATATCTACTTTATTTTAAGATAACGAGAAGATCTGAGACATCCCTGAGGAGTTGTAGATATGACATCACATCCTTGGGAGTCCTAACTACTGGCTGAATTCCAGGTGAAATACCTTCAAGCCTCACAAATAGCACTAGATACTTATATGTCGGTGACTGAAAACCCAAAGTGAATGAGATAGATAGAGCTTATACTAGAATCCTTTATGGATCCTTGAGCCAGGAAAAAAAAGCGTGCATAAGCTCTATCTATTGTCTGCTTAATGGCACTCCAACTCTAAGCACAGAAAGCAAATGAGTATATTGGACACAGCACTTTTCTCCTCCTCCAGAATAAATCTGTAACAACAGTTAAATCGAAGAAGTTACTCACATGCAGAAAACCATATAAACTAGAATAGAGTTGAGCTCTTTCAAATGTGTAATTGGCATCAGAAAAGAAATAGAGTTAGAAATGCCACTTGAATATGAATTCTTATGATATCAGAGCAGTTCAGGAAAATTCAGTTTCAATGGAAAATAAATACCTCAAACATTGTTTCAAAATTATCTGATCTAGTTAATGGTACTCCTTTGAAACTTGACCTCTGTAAAGGATTACAAAGGCATGTTATGAGCAGATTTGCCCTGTAATGTTTAATTCCCTTAGAAAGTTACACTAAATGTCTGTGATAATGGAACCTTGGAAAGCCCATGGAACTAAAATATAATCCAAATTAAGCCCATCTGGGATATCTGAACCTGTCATTGAAAAACTGTCTTCCTCTCTTTTAACTGGATACCAGCATTATTTCCACCTACCTAGAAGCTGCAACCCAGCATGGGTACATATGCCATACCCTTTGGTAGCCAAAGCACTGAATACTAGTATTGCAGCACTTTGATTTGAAAAAGCACTTCCTACTTACCTTGATCTTTCCTGCCAAATAGGTGTTTTATATTTTATATTTCCTGTGAAAATAAAACAAGCCATTTTTGAGACAGTGACTTTTGACAGTATAACTTTTACCTCTTAAACTGTATTTTTGCCAGCAAATTCCAGATTCCACAAGGCTGTACAAAATGCGTAGGCTAGAAAGATTTTAATCATAATCAACCAGTCATAAAATTCATTGCATAAACAGCATCAGGACCATCTGAATGTTAATAAAGTCTTGCTTGCACAAACACTGCTGGAAAGCTATTCTAAACTCTCAGTATTGTGGTGATTACAAACTTTTTTTTTTCCCTGATTTGCTGTGTAAACCTGTTTATAGCCATTATATTCTTCCTTTCTTTCCTTCCAGTGTCAAAGTTACCCTTTGTTTTAATTCCTTCCCATTCTGGAATGCAGACCTCTCTTAATATTAAGATCAGCTGTTATATAGAGATGTCTTTTTTCTATTATTTCCAACTTCTGATCTTACAGTTTATAGAAAAATAATATTTTTATTAATCCATAAATGCATGTGCTTCCACAAAGAATCAAGTTGTGTGGGACAGTTTTCCAGCTTTCAAATCACTCAGTTCTTACTGTACACACCTCTCTTTCTCTGTACTTATGGTACCTTCCAACATCAGAGAAGGAACACTCCTATTTAACTATAAAACTTTAACTAGGATCAACTGCACCATGAGCAATATCACACTGATCTTCCACAGCCAAACTTTTATCCATTTTATAATTCTTAAAACAACTGATATTTTTTCACTCTAAGTAATAGTTTACTCAATGTAGTATAAAAAATGCTTTACTGCAGTCTGCATTTCCTCTGTACAGGAAAAATAAAACCAAAAATAACCCCCACGCACTTGTTGCCAAAGATAAAGTGTGCCGTATGACTGACTTTGCATAAAGCCATGTTTTTAGACACAGAGCCTGCTGAACTTCAGCAGTCAGCTGCAGATGTCAAAAGTCATTGTCTTTTTTACCTCTCTATTGTAACTCTCAAAGCATTTTCTTTGGTAACTGTATATAGTAGAGATAACCCCTGAATATAACACTGAGGTCTCCTGAAGGTTGTATGGCATGTAAAAACACTGAAGGCTGAGTTCAGTGTATGGTGCTTTTTGAACGGGGTGAAATAAGATGTGTTTACAGATCTTGCTTCAGACATAGAGGATTTTTCTTCTCTAAGCTGTTACTTGTGGTATCTTTCAAAGGAGTAGAAATGTTATATATAAAGGATGACTTTTACTTACTAATGAGAATCCATGTTGCCTTTAGCCAAAACAAGTTATACTTGTTATACATAACAAGTATATAATGTTATACTAACTCTTGCTAATGTTATACTTTTTTTTTTTTTTTTTTTAAATTGTAGAGTGGAGGCTGAGGGGGATGTTCCATGGCCTGGTTCTGCCTCCACCCCTCAAGTTTCTGTTAAGGTCCAATCATTCATCTCGAAATTCATAGAATGATTTAAGTGCAGAGATAAGCAATTCTTAGACCTTTGAACCCTGGCAGCTGGGTGTAAAAAAACCAAATTATGTATCTATACTTCCTATACAACTGGAGGAGAGAAACTGAATGGAATTGACAGGAAGAGGATTTAAGCGAAAGTTGTCTGTTGTTGCCAATAAGAAATACCGGACAACTTAATTTCAGGGACCAGGTATCTTATTCCAGTGTGATGTCTTATTCCAGGATGTAGTGAAGTGTCTTTCTATTTTAAGGGTTGAGTCCTGAGTCCTTTGCTAGCTTGTGAAGTTAGTTATTGAGTCTGGGAAAACAAAGGAGGTATTTCTTTCAGAGATTGTTGTCATTGCACCCTTTTCCCCAACATGCTAATGGCAAGACGCTTCTGTAATAGATGGACAGCCTGGACTCCAATTCCTTCCACTGCCTGAAGGATTTTAAAAAACACATTTACTTATCTTTAAAGCACCCTAGGCATCAGGTTAAAATTTGTTCTCAGGTGAAGGTTCCAAACCAATTCCAGTTTCCAAGACAGGATGAGCTGTCAGAGAATATTCCATGGGAGCCATGGCATAATTCATGGAAGATGTGAAAAGAATATTGTTCAAGAAAATTACCATGAAGTCTATCAGTTTTTGGCAATGTGTTCAAATCCAGATTCAGAACTTCAAGATTATCTTGGTCCATTTCTGGTGATTAAGGAATTTTGTTGTTGGTTGGATGTTTGGTATGGCATCTGGTATTATGCTACAATATGTTTGAACACTTTAAAATTAATTCTTAAATGATAAGGTATAATATTTCCTTCTAAATCTTGGCACCCATAATGAAAGAGCCATTTTAAAGGTAACAAGGAGGTGGAACAATCACATTTAAACACATCTTATATGTAAGCCTTGAAACAAATACATGTTGAATCAGTTACTTAGTAACACTTAAATCCTTTTTGTTCCAGTTTAATGATGATATTTATACTAAAATTTTGTAGATCAGCGTCTCTTAACTTCAAAAGTTAAGATAACAAAAAGCAAGATTCCTCACTAAAATAAATGAAATTAAAAAAATTAGTAGATGCAATATACTATGATTTAATTTAAACTCAAACAGACCTTTCCTACATTACAAAGAAAGATGGTTTTAATATATTTGGATAAAACTCTGAAATACAGAACTCTTCCCACTTACCCTTTGTTATATACCTTTGTCAACTTATTGCCCAAGGGTTCTTGAGGGTTAATGGTATTATAGGTGCAGTATATAAAAATAAAGAGGCTGGCAAACCCATGAGGTATGCAGTGGAAAATCAGGGAATCTGCAAAATCAGTTTTGTGCAGTATTACAGATGAGGAAAATCTATTTCCTCTATAGGAACATAACTTATAGTTTATTGCATTTCTACCAGAGATTGCATAGGGAAATTGTTGGATCACTCCAACTATATTCAAAAATAATAATTCTGTAGACACTGGAAAAGGAAAAGCCAGACATCAATATAAAAATTACCCTCTTGTCCTCCCCAAAAATTTTGAAAGAAAAGTTCTTGGATAATGGGCCTTTGGTACCACCTTGACAAGTACAAAGAGTCCCTTTAGTGTAGTAAATTTATTGCTATGGATAAGCCCCAATATTTAAAAGCACATTACTTGAAGAAGTTTAAATTGCTGGCATACAGAAACAATGGGATGAGATGAAAGAGAAAGAGGCTTCAGACAGAGGCAGCTTTCCTGTGGAAGCTTAAGTTCTTTAAAGCTGCTCCAGCTTCAGAAATGGAGGCAAATTAGAGTAATGTCAGGGCTGAAATGGAAAACAGGAAAGGAGTTTGTTCATCAAGCAAGCCCTATGTAATTATGCACCTAAGCATTGCAAATTAAGTTGTTCACAGGGCCAAGGAAGTGGATATCCAGAAACATGAAAGGTTTATCACCTGGGATGTTTAAAACTTATCAGATTGTGTCAAATCACATGGAAGGTAAAAGAAGAGACCAGATTTAATTGTTCACTATTGCTTTGAAATAAAAAGAAGATAAATGTATCTGAGCTCTGTCAACAGGCTTGCATGGCTGATTCTCACTCATATGCCAGAACCTGAAAATTCAGAAGTTTCCCAAAATTTGAGAACCTTTTATAACTAAGACAGAGGTGAGAGCCTGTTATTGGCTTCTGAAGACAAAGATTAAATATTTATTGAATGATATAGGAGACCTTCAGTAGGATTCTTTACACACCCACACTTAGGCATATGCATCTAAACCATTTTTGAAGCTGTGCTAGCCCACAGAAATTGAACAAGCTTCAGAACCGATAAGATTCCCAAATAGTACTTTGTCACATTCTAAATCATGCACATAACTCATGAAAGGCAAACTCTCAATTAAGAGTTTGAGCTAATGATTCTAGTCACAATAGTGTTGAATGGACAACAACAATGCAAAGCAGGGCTGGTTTCATGAAATCTTGCCAACCTTGTTATAAGCTAAGCAGGACACATAAAGCAGATTAAATATTCTTGTAGAACATAAAATCGGATTAAATATTTCCAGAATAAGAGAAGGGTCTCTGTTTCAGTATCACAAACATGAGCACGTGTTTGGTTTTTTTGTTTGAATGGGCTCTTATTTTAATCCCAATGGAACTATTTTTAGGAAAACCAGGCCTATAACTAACAGAAGTGCCTTTTGTTTCATTTGAACATAGCATTACAAATAATCGATACAAAAAGGCACTTTGGGCATATTTTTATGTCAAAATAATCATGTTAAAGTTGTGTGCTTGAAGAAATTATTATTTTCTTTGGGAACCTGTTTATTTTTTTTATTCCCTCACTTAAAATAAGGAAAATTATTAGAACTGGTAACATTCTGAAGGACAGAATGGACATTTTATGTAAAGGATTATTCTTGCTCATTTAACGCCATGTAATAAAAGGGTGAAACTTTTTCACAGAATAGTCCATTAAATGTTCACTGTAGGTTACCACCTCTCTAAGAGTTAGCAACTTATGTTTTTTTTCCCCTCACTTCCAAAGTGCTATATCAAATAGAGGAATAAGTCTATGATCCTTACATAACTATGAAACTTTAGAAAAAATGTTTTCCCCCTTCCATTCTTTGAAGAAACTATTTTCAGTGTCAGTTTTACTCTCAGTCCCTTCAACATACTGATGCTCAGTCCCTTTGTCAATATACCGATCCCATGGCAGATTTGGAATTAGCATGGCTAACATTTCCTCACCCTTAATCAATGAACTTCAGATTTTCACCAAACACAGCTTTTCATTCATCTCTCTCAATGACATATGAGGTCTTGACTTTTCCCTGTGCAGCAGACCTGCCCATATCACTATTTAGTCTCTCTTGCAAGTCATTATCATCTCAAAGCAAAGCTTTGGTTTTTCGCTTTAAAAAAGAACAAGATGTTTATACTGAAAAAAAAAAAAAAGTTCTTTGGAATTGAGGCAACCTCCAATACACAAGAAAGATAAGAAGGTTTTATTGTTGAGAGTAGAAAACAGAAAGGGGAAAAAATGTCTTATATTAGCATCAACAAAACTTTATGAAAAAATATCCATTTGTTCTGATACTAAAAAGTTAGCTTCCACTTATATAATAATTATCACTTAAATCTGTCATCACAACAGGGAACAAGAAACCCTTCTTCAAATGATGACACAAGTACTTTCCTTTTAAGCTATTAGGCTTTGACTCTTCCCTTTTTTCATCATTCTTACTGGCCAAAATAAGTTATTTATAATATTAAAATTCTTATATATCATTGTATTTCAGTAGCTATTTCTTTAGAGACAGTAATTTAACAGAGGATAAAATCACACAAGGTTCACTGATTTCAGAAGACCTTTCAAAATACATCATTCATGTGAACTGCTGCTTTAAATTTCAGAAAAAAAATGTCTAGAAAAGTTTGTTGTAATGGCAGCTATAGCAAAGCAAATCTGGGGCAAGAACACGATCTTCCTTCTCAGATATATAAAACCCTGGTGTGACCATGTGATCCTGGAGTTAATGTATGAAAAGAATGGACTTCATAGAAAACTCAAGTGTTGATGAGAAGTACTTTATACAGGTTTTGGACTTCATTTCTGGCAAGAAATCTGAAATGTTATACTAACAAATACACATTACGCTGACCAGTTCTTTCTTTTTAATTATGTTACACTAAATGTTGTGATGAGATATGTTAGAAACACGGATAAATGGGTGTGTTTCAAACATGATAAAATATAAACAATATAAACAAAGTAAGATCAAGAAAACACATTCTTATTCACAATTTTCCCCCCCAAGTTTTGTAGTTCTTTTTATTACATTTACTCTTTTTTTTTTTTTTACCTGTCACATAGCTGTGGTGCCTAATGCTGAAAATTTCTTGTGCGGATTTTTGAAAATGCATAAGCAACTGGGAACATAGGCCTATAGCATATAAGTGGAGCATGTGCTCTTAAGGCATTTATTTTTCCTTGAAATCCCAACTGTAGGTTTCAGGGAGCATATTTTCAAAATGCCTGAGGCCCAGGTACTGATTGTTCTTGTGAGAATAGACTGGTACCTGAAAAATGCAAACATACTATCAATCAGGTCACTTGAAATGTAACCTCACACTATTCAATTGAAGATGCATAATTTTGGGAGATGAAAATTACTGCCTGCAAAAGCATACTGAGCATATGAACCTGCAGACAAATCGATATGTGTGCAGCAGTAGTTCTATTGCAATACACAGAAAGTGTCAATAGGTGATATGTAAGTAGTTAAACAAATATTAATTATTCTTTGGTTAGGACCAGTAGGTAGAATAGCCCACAGTGTGATAGAAACATTTTCTAGCAGAACACAGTTCTCTCTAGTGTCTTCTTAGCACTTTAAAATTTATTTCCCCTGCTTTCTGGTGCTTTTGTGCCCTTAATTCTTGCCTCTTCTGTGCCATGCTTTGACAGGTAAACATAGGAAAAATGATACAGGATTAATAGTTTTTTGCTTAAGCTAAGGCGCACAGATGTTTCAGACATTTTGTACTTCAGTTATTAGAAAATCACCCCCATGTAGGATACAAATGCTCAAGGGGACAAAGCTTTTGTAGATTTAAAGAAGAGGAAAAATCCATAACAAATGTCCCTGTGAGTTAGGGAATTACAAAATTATTTCCAGGGTGTCTATTTCAGAAGAGTAATTGACAATGTAATTTGTATTTCTATATTCTTTCATATTAAGAAAAGAACATATATTATCCTTGTATAAACAGTCTAAGACGTTGTACAATAAAAATCAGAACAGTGAAACTACAACTAAAGCGGTTTACAGATAACAGTACTGATGGATTTTAATGTTAATTTTGATAAAATGTATCTCAGTTAAATGACTTGCTTGATAGCTTTTTAATCTTCTTCATTGCTATTTTGCTTTCAGTGTCACTAACACATTCTCTTTTTGCATAAGAGTGAAAACTTAAAGGAAATAGATTCAGCTGCTTCAAAAAAAATAGAGGACATGAAGAGAAAGAAATCCTGGCCTTACTTTCAGGATCACACCAGCCAGGAAAACAAACTCTCACTACTTTCACTAGAGCCAAGAATGAGCTGTAGTTTACTGACTTCACAGATATAGATGTACAAGGAATTCAGAATCTCAGATGCCTCTAGGATAATTTCCTTTGCTGGGGAAAGAGGGCTTTTTATGTTTCCATAACATGTTTCAAACAGAAAGGATGTTGTTTTGCTTTCTTTTAAATCAGTTTTTTGAAAAGTATATCAAGGAATACACCAGTTAATTTCCTGAAGTAAATTTGATGATAGCCTTGTCTTGCATCTCAACCTATACTCCAATTTTGACTTTTCAGTGACTTATTTGAAACTTTAATGCTGAATTAAAGCTGTAGTTTGGTATTTGCTGTAAATTCTTAGCCTTAGAAAGGTGTTTTTCCACTTTTATGTATTACAGAATAACGTACTACAAAATCATACAAAAGGCACACCCATCTAAAACCTTGTGAAAGTATAAGATATCACATATACATAAATAGACAAAGAAGTTTTAGGAAAAGTTTCAGTAAAATTTCTTACAACTGCATCTACAAAAGCATATTTTTACATGCAGATAAAAACAGACAAGTTCTTCAAATGTAATATCTGTCATAAGTAAATAATTTCTGCTTTCATATTCCCAATGACCTTTTCCAGTTTTATCACAGTATTTTGTTACATAAAACTCAGGTTTTGATCATTCTCTAATCAAACCCAACAAAATGAGAGATTTTGATTTTCATGGAACATTCATGTGGTACTCCAATTATATTCTTCAAGCACTGGTTGTTTTCTAACAACCTTACAAAGTCATTTTCTTTAGAGAAAAACATACAAATTTCCAAGCAACTGAGCAACATGCAAAGTTTCTGCAGCTCTAATTTCTGGTGAGAGCTTGTGTATTATAAGAAATAACTTCTAACAATGACAGCAACATGAAAAATATTTCTGCACTAATGAGAAAGGGAAATTAGAGAAAGGGCAAATTTACAGTTATTTATATGTTATTTCTGTATGCCACTATTCTAATCAATATTTCTATTTATATTATACAGTGAATTATTATCAGAGAAATCATTGGCATGGCACCTGGGGAAAGAGTTGTTCAAGGTACATCGGTCAAGAGCTGGCTTTTCAGGTGGCATATTACACCAACAATATGCATCTGCAGTAGGCAACTTCTGTGTTTCATTATATTGCCTATAGCTGCACAATAAAAATTTGTAACACCTGCTGATTTTTATTCCTATACCTGACAAAATTATCGGTGGTGAAAGATGGTACAAACGAAGCTAGAGGCAAAACTGTCATTGGCTTTCATGGAGTACCCTGGCTTTTTTCAGCAAGGAATTTTCAAATTTTGGCCAAGATAAGGAAATTTTTCCAGGCTCAAAGCAGAGAAAAGATATCCCAAATGCTGAGTAAATTAGTTTTATCAATACAGTGCCTCCAGACACAAATAACAATTGCCCTTCAGAGTCCCTAAGCTCTTTGTTTCTTTCTAGTTCTCTTCCTCTTGGTGCTGCACTTCCTGAAATGTACATTATTTGTCCACGTGATAGCACCAGGTCCCAATAGACTGTCCTGGTTTGAGGTAAAATAGAACCAACTTTCTGCTTGGTAATTTTACTTCTTAGCTAAGCCTCTTCTAGCTCTCTGTAATTAACAGCATGTTGTGCAGAAAACTGTTTGCTCTCAGAGTGATAAGACCTATGTTTATAGTTAATGCCAAGGAATGGTATGCAGAGAGGCTCTTGCTTAAACTTATTGCTATAACAACAAAGGTCAGCTCACTTTGTTATTTTCCCTGTTAGAGGGTTGGAAATGGAAAAGCATAGAGGGGTCACACCTGTGGGGAGGAGCAGACAGGACAGGTGATCCAAAACTGACCAAAAGGGTGTTCCATCCCATCTGCCCCATGCTTAGTATAAAAATTGAGAGATCAAAGAGTCAGCCTCTTTCTTCAATGGTGCATAAAGGGCTTATGAATTCATGCAGCTTTTTTTTTTTTTAGAAACAATTCTCAATAACGTCTTGCAAACTCTAGAATGGCCTCTTTCAGCGTAGATTCAATTACTCTTTGAGAAGCATTTTTAGTAATCCATCTAGAAATGGTAACATTCCACCACCTCACTTTACATATTACTAATGAAGTACTTTAAAGCTGTTGCTGAGGTATGTCTAAAATCGGTTAATATTTTCTTTTTTTTTCTCTCTGAAGTAATTTTTGAGCAAACTAAGAATAAAAAAATTGCCACCTGAAATTTAATTCTAAATGGATTCATGTCTTGAGGGATAAATTTAGATTTTCATGTTCAAATTTTCATGGAAATGCTGAGAAACCTACATCCAAGGTAGCTGACTTTTGTATATGGGAATACGGGAAGTTTTAGCAAATAATTTGTTTGTCTGTGCTGGTGTTTGGTGTTATGATCAAACAAGTTCACTCACTCATTTAAATGACTAAACTAAGCTTCCTTATCTCCATACAAAAATACCTACAGGACCAGGTATATGCATTCATCATAAATAGTCATTATATTTAATTATTATATTAATTATAAATAATATAAAAATATTATAAATATTCACTGGTTTCATATCATCTGTGACTAAAGAGAGAAAGTATTCACTGTCTCCTGGTAAATTAAATTTACACAGTTGGAGCACAGGGTACCCATATCACTCAGTGTCAGCCAACTATTTATCTCCACCTAGAAGAACACAAAGGTTTGTCACTGTAGTGTCAAATGTGTAGATGATGCTCTGAGGCTCTTCCACCAGGGCAGTGGGTTCTAGAGCAGAGCTGGCAGCCCCATCTCCTACCATGTAAGCCAAGGAATGGCAAGCATTTGAATCGTTGACTCAAATATTTAAATGAACATGAATTTCCAGCACACAATAATATGTAAAAAAAAAATTAATATTTTGCAGTTTTCTAAGATGGCTCCAATGTGCTTTTATCATTTTAAGATATGTTCCCTTCCATAGTATCTTTTCCTATGGTTTGAATATGATATTTATATTCGTGTGTGTGTGTATGTGCAGGAGAGTGAGTGAGCAAGCAAGAAAGAACGGGATAAGTAGAGACAGCTTGCATTTTTGTTGTCATTTTACAGTATAATAAGAATACTTGCTTTCCTAATGTATTCAAAACCCTACATACTCTTGCAGGCAATTAAAAAAAAATATTTCTAACAGCCTTTGAGGCACAGTGCACTTGACAAGTTTGGCAGATTCCTTATCAGTTTGCTGAACCTGATACAAGAGCACATAGTCCCAAACTTACACAGGTCTAGTTTTATAACTCCCAGAATCCCTTTTTACAAGCAAGATCCACCTGCTCCTTTTAAGTCATTCCCATCTCATGTCATTATTTATAAATGCTCTAAAACACAGCACATAAATCATTGTTGGTGTATCTGTGAAAGAGAAGAAAATTTTCCCTGAATGCACCAACAGTAAATAGGTCCTTTAAGAACACTCTCTTCCAGTCATCAATAGCTTGAATTGGAAAAACAATACTTTAAAAATTCATGGTTTTATGCAATGAAATAGTGATATATTTTGCATACAAGTTGAGATTAATTAAAATTCAGGGGTTGAAAACAATTATCCTGCTGTGAGTATTTCCTGCAAGACAGAAATATTTGTTGACCCAGGATTAGAACAGCAAACCCATTAAGTAAATTAATAACCCAAATAATTTAAGATTCCTAAGATTTCTGGTGGGAGTTTTAAACAAAGATCAATTACATCTGTTTGACATTCATGCTGCCGCTCTGGTTGTAGTTTCTTAGAAAAACATGTACTCTTTCCGAGACCCAGCAAATAGCTGCTATTAATATGCTGAGAAACAAACTGTAGATTGGATGGCCAGCACCCCAGCCCAGAAAGTGGTGCTACTGCAAGTTACCATGAACAGAAAAAGGAGTGTTGTATTCTACACACTTTCGGGGTACATTGAGAGTAGCAGCACTAAGTCATAGCAAACTGAGGGAAGCGTTTGGACAGAATGATGGGAGTAGAATCGCTCACGATTTATTTTTGTGGCAGGAATTCTGAAGACTGAAATGGGCACCTGAAAGAAAGACTTTCTCAGTTACTTGCAAAAAAAGGATGGAAATTTGATTGTCTTCTGTGGGAGAGAAAGGTATGGCTGTGCTATTGTACACAGCCTGTACTCTCATATTTCCCTCCCTACACTTTTAAAAGACACAGATTGAAAATTAGCAATGGCCAGAAAACAAGCCAGAGACACAGCTTTGGTCTCTTTGAATTGCCTTAGATCTGCACCTTGGGAGGCTCAACACCATCAGCCTCCCAGACCACCCAGTCCTGCAGGCAGGCTGGGGAGGAGAGGCAAGAGGGAAGGAATTGATCCCAGATAAGTAGCAGTGAAGGTGAAATGAAGACAGTCTGACATCATAGGGACAGTAAGGACCTGGATCCAGTAAATGCACTATAGCTCAATGTGAATCATACAGCATAATCCAGATACACATCTCGGAAGGATCGTGGGGGCAGTACCTTAAAATCAATTGTGTAAGCAACCAAAATCAGTTATATTCATCATATCCAGATCACTTTATTTGGACCTAGGACCTTGAAAGGCTTTAATTTCCTTTTTAATGTGCCTATTTGATTAGTTACATTAGGTCTCAATAAATGAGGTTTGGCAGCCTACTTTAAACCAAGAAAATTTACTGTTGCCAGCAGCAGCTACAGTGAAACCCTCCTCTACCCTTGCCCCATCTTCATTACTTATCACCAGAGTACTAAGTTGCATATGGCTTTTACCAGCTAAAAAATTCATTGTGCAAGCTAAATAAAATCTATATTGCAAAACTTTGTTTTCCGAAATACCATAGGGCTTACTCAAGTAGAAATGTAAAGTATTTTAAGAAGTTTGGCAAATAGAATAGGAGGCATTTATATCGTTTTGTGTTGCATAAATAACTAAGATAGGTTATCAGATTTTCAACATGAAATCCTACCAGGATTAAAATATCTAAAAGACTTTTTCATATTTTGGGACCTTTTTAACACAGCTTCTGTCTCTCAAAATGGACATAATACAAGTAATACTATGTGAGATACCCTTCCTTAGGAATAGAAGGTTTCTGCCAACTTCTTTCCAGTTCTTTATGCCCTTTCCCTGATACTTAAGAGAACTATTTATTTTCGTTTAAAAGAACAGCAAGAGAACTATTCCTTTTCATCATCAGTTTCTCACTGGCATTCAAAAAATATGTTGCTCAAACTTTTACCTATTTTCAAAACAAGAACTTACATTTAAGGTATCTGGCCAATTCTCCCACCAATATTTATATATATAGCCTTTCAAGACCCCCAGTGCCCACATAACTGAACAGTAGGTAGAGTTTATGGATGAACTTTCTGGGGGAAAAAGTCGTAAAGTACTATATGCATGATCCCAGTGAACCTCTCCAAGCTGAATTTTCAACACTTTCACAAGCTGTCAATACGTCTCTAAGAACCCACTGCTTTAAATCAAAAGGCAACGAATCCTCCAGACAGAAGCTACTGCACTATGCAGGTTGGAGTATACTATATGAGAGGTATAAATTCCAGATTTTCAAACTTCTTTTCATTCTGTCAGATATGGTAGTTGAACATAGTCATAAAATTGCCTAGTGTTGTTTCTGCTGTTAATAGGAACATAGGCAATATATTCTGAAGCCTCATATATTTTAGTGATTTTTCCTGAAGAATGTAAATTGAGACGCAGGTGATACTATTGTCAATATTTAGGTTAAAAAGTGCATCACCAATTTTTTTTTTTTTTTTTTTTTGAGCCAGATTATAGGATTGTTGTGTTTTAGAGACCTTGAAACACGTGCAAGAAAATATCTCAGAAGTACTGAAGAAAGAAATAAAATTACCATCAGTAAGACATGACCTATCGTTCAGATGATTCCACATGAAAGAGTCAATCTTGAACTTTATAACAAATACAATATAGTATATATAGTGTATTAAAACAAGACAACTCAGTCACTCTTTCTTGAAGATTTTAAAGCAGATGATACTTCTTGATTTGGAAAGCCAGATGAAAGAGAAATTGACTTACTTTCCCTCTTATACTTCCTAGGTTAGGGTCAAATGATCACACTAAATGATTAATCAAATTTCATGGGTTGATAATTAAATTTAGTTGAATATAACTTAAGATGTGCATGGCAACAGGATAAAACCAACTTACCTGGCCAAGGGAAATACAACAATTATTACTGAAGTCAGTGCGAACACATATGAAAATGTGTTTTCTTTACAAACACACCATGTTATCCAAATACAGAGCTCTATCTAGGAGATTTTCTGTGTCAAGGTCTCTGGGTCTCAGAAGCTGCACGAGTCCAGTGTGCAAGCAGGGTGTAAAGGCTCACAAATTCTACAACAAAGATGAAACAAAGCATTGACCTCGCTAGTGCTGCCTACGGCTTCCTTTAGTTCTCTGTTCCTACTGCGAAGCATAGGCTGCAGAGTTAAGTCCATCATCATGTGGATCATCTTTCTGTACTCCCTTGGGAACAATTCCCAGCCTGTTATCCATGGCTGCCACTAAAAACATCAATAAGATACCTAACTTCCAGTAACCTCCACTACATCTTCCATAACACTGATTTTTATCTGCTATCCTAGCTTTCCCCAGTCTGAGTGTCACCACCCCTGGGTGACAGTTCTGTGGGACAGAATAGCAGAGTGCAGCATATACATGAGGATGCAGGAGACAATGACTGAAATCCCTGGACTTCCAAGTACTGCAAGGATAATTTCAGCCCTACCCATTCCCCTTATCTCTGCTTCCAACACTAAGAATTTCAGAGGGTATACATATATCTTGAACCAGAAGTGGAGTGCAAATAAAATACAGTACATGTGTTGAACAGGACTCCATGACTGTTTCAAGACACACACAGATCTGGAGGACAATAAAAATGTTCAGAAAATAAAAAAATTGCAATTTGTATAAGTGTTCTGTAATGAGATCTGTTTTAAAAATATTAATTTTAAGATTTTTATAAAATTTGCAACTCTGCACAGCTCCATTTTTACTTGTGCAAATGGTACAAAAAACAATAACATTGTGTACCCACACTCTTTCTGATTAGTAATGCCTCTTCAAAGAAAAGCAAGAGTACATTGATTTCCAGCCCCAAACACACAAATATGGATTTTTTTCTAAAAAGCACTCACCACAAAATTGTCCTTATTTTCTTCTTTCATAGAAGGTTTACAGGAGAGTCTATTCTCTAATTGGAACAAGGAAAGAGATCTCTACTCCATGCTTGCCCTCTGACTATCCTTACACTATGTGCATGTCTCAAAAAAGGTAGCTCTAAGTGTCTCAGGGCTACTGCTTGCTGTAAAGAATTTGCATTTGAAATGCTTTTGAATGTAAAAACCCTACCAGCAATGTTCCATCACTTTTATATTCTTTAACTGGGTTCTTTTTTTTTTTAAGTTTTTTTGAAAGGAGAATATTTGTTTCTATATATTTATTTCTCTTTCAAAAAGAGAAACCTACAAACACATTAATGTAATAAGTATAAATTAATATGTCATTAGTCTCTCCTACATTTATATCCACATCTTAAATGAATTTCAATAATCTTGGTTTTACATTTAACATCCGAATGATCTCAACAGCTCAGAAACCTAGTAAGATTTTCTTATTAAATTTACAGGACTCTTTCTCAGCAAAAATGATTATATGTATCTGATTTCTTTCATTTAGATTTCAAATTCTCTCCCTTTCTGTCTCCTTTTCTCAGTCTTACTCAGTTTCTTTTTCTACTTGTTCCTGTGGCTTGTAGCTATATTCTGGCTGTGGGAAATGACTGCAAGCCTTTTAAGACACCATGCATGGCAATATGCAGAATATCACACATTAGGGTTCTGAGATGAATGAGGGAGTGCAGTACTCCTGTGGTGGCATCTAAATGTCCTGGGAGAGCCTTTCGACGATCTAGGAGGTGTTTCGACTGGGATTTAGGATTCCCTGCTTCTTGCCACCTACTGCAAAGTGCACTTCAAATGCAGTGTGAAATCCCAGTACTGGGAAAATATTATGCTGAACAACTGTTGTGGACTAATTAGACAGACATGGAACAAAGCCACCGGGCTAGCTCTGCCAAAAGCCAAGGAGTTCAAGACAGAACATTGCATCTTTAAAACATCAAGCTGCAACCCCAGCCTTCAAGTCTGTGTTGTGGTTCTCTGCATAACAGAGGGGAAGATTTGCAGGTGTAAAATGGGATCAACGAACTGAAGAAGGTGGTGGGTAAGTGACTTCAGGGAAAGCTGCATTGGGGGATATGCAAAACATGTTCAAGAGCACAGGAACATTACTTTAGGTTTCAAAAAGCACTTACCTCAGATGAGATTTCATGAGTGCCTGCCCCTCTTCATCCTCCCTAGATAAGCAGGGGAAATTGATAATTTCCTAAGTAGGCTGGTAGTTAATATTGTCACCTGGCAGTAATGGATGTGAGATCAAGTCTTCCTCTTCTTAAGGAAATTTGACCCTTTTACATTTTAACAATAATTTTAAATCATTTTAATGATAACATTTTAATCCATGAGCATCGGGCAGGACTAAGGGGACTCCCTAGACTTCCTTATAGACTGGCAGGGAGAATATTCCTCGGGAAGGGGGAAGAATAGCTAAAGTAGAAAGAAGTGAGTTGGATTCCTTCTGTTAGTGAGTTCTTACACCACAGAGCTGTTGGATAAAACAGCACTATCATTTGTCACAGGGGAAGCCAAGCTCAGGATGGTCCAAGCTGTAAGAAGGCATACTAGTTTGGACCCTGCGGGTAACCTTACTGTAAGAATCTCAGTCATGCTTGAGGGAGAATTAATCATTTAGCTGCTAACAACACTACTTCTAGGCATGAGGAGAAACATACCTTTAGGTAATTGAAAAAGATTCACAGCCTTTTACTTGAAGCGGGAGAATGCTTATCTGCACAGAGGAACAGGGAATAAATGCATCCATTAGATCTCACAATAATCAGCTGCCTGTGAGACTAGCAGGGAAACGTAGGGGATGCAGTTATGTTTGAGGGATTGCATAATGAACTTACAGGTATCCTGATCCCTTTACTAGAAGCTACCTGGATTGTAAACTCTGGCTTGGCTTGTGACACTTAGAACAGATACAAATGGAAAGAAGGCCTCTTCAAAGGAAAGTGTAGGGTCCTGCACCGAGGGAGGAATAACCCCATGCACCAGTACAGGTTAGGGGTTGACCCACTGGAAAGCAGCTGTGCAGAGAAATGAACGGTAATCCTGGTGGACAGCAAGTTGACCATGAGCCAGCAACGTGCCCTTATGTTCAAGAAGGCCAATGGTATCCTAGGGTGCATTAAAAAAGAGCGTGGCCAGCCGGTTGAGGTATTACCTCATCCTCCCCCTCTACTCTGCCCTAGTGAGGCCACATCTGGGGTACTGTGCCTAGTTCTGGGCCCTCCAGTTCAAGAAAGACAAGGAACTACTGGAGAGAATCCAGCAGAGGGCTACAAAGATGACTAGGGGATTGGAGCACCTCTCTTATGAGGAAAGGCTGAGAGACCTGGGTCTGTTTAGCCTGGAGAAGAGAAGACTGAGAGAGGATCTCATCAATGGTTATAAATATCTAAAAGGCGTGTGTCAAGAGGACGGGGCTCGTGGATCTCCTTCTCTGGAGATGTTCAAAACCCACCTGGACAAAATCCTCTGCAACCTGCTGTAAGGTGAACCTTCTTTAGCAGGGAGGTTGGACTTGGTGATTTATAGAGGTCTCTTCCAACCCCTGCCATTCTTTGATTCACAGATAAAGAGGAATTCTCCTACCAATGCATCACCAGTGCATGACAGGAGGCACAGGAAAAACTATCAGCAAAAGCTCTGGTACCTCTAGATTTTAGATATGCCAATGGATAAAAAATTGACAAATAGTCCTGGGGAACTCGTACATAGAACATTGCTGGAGCTGCAACTGTAGCAATGAGGAGAGGGTACTGTGTGGTTGGTTGTACATTCTAATAAATTTGACTTACAATGCAATGTGGTGAGTAAAGCATATGGAAAGATCAGACTCTTGCAACATGGGCTTTTAAGTTGTTCTATATGTACATGATGGTCCTTCTGCCAGAACACCGGACATAAGGTAGCTATCGCGAGCAGACAAAATAACAAGTATTTCTCCTTCTGCAAGGAAAAATCTTTTGACAGGCAAACCCAAACATATGTAGTTCTACCACAGGAGCTGTATAATTAGCAATCAGAGCAGTTATGGATTTAAAAGATTGAATTTTTTTCCGGGGCAAGCCCATTGCAGCTGAAAGATCTGACAAATAGTATAGGACAGAAAATTCTGTGACTCATACTTCATATAATTTCTATCTCCAATCAAAAAGACTGAGTCATAAGACAACTAAGTGAAAAATAATTATGATTCTGAAAACTCAGATTACAGCATGATTGTTCCTTTAAAAAAAATCAGACCACACACATGTTTCTAACTTAGAATATCTGCTCCCCACGGCTACTGAAATACCTATCTGATGACTTTTAGACTACCCTAAAGTTTGCATTTTTTCTCATTCTTATTAGGTATAAGAATCCCAAACTAAAACAGGAGAGTTTGTCTTGCCTTCCTTCATCAACAAAATAATAATTAAAAAAATTTCATTATTAATGCCACTTACGCTGCTTGCCCTCAGTGTATTTTATCCCATATGGTCTCTAAAATAATTGCCCTGTATATTCCAAAAGAGAACAATTCAATTTGAATCAAAGGTCCCCTTCACAATCAAGGGAAAGTAATAAACATCCTCACAGACTGGTATGAAAATCACATTCCCTTTCTTCATTAACTGTATGACCTGGATGCCTTCAGAAGGCAATGGTCTTCCCAACCTCTTTCCCTAAGAATATTGTGAACAAGGGAGAAATGTCAGGCATCTCCCCTTCTTGATTTCTCACCCACCTCACTGTAGGACAAATTCGTGTTTTTTCTTGTAATAGTTCAGAGGCCAGACAATCTTCACCTCTCCTGCTGAACATGTGGTGCAGCTTTGGACTAAGTGCACTTATATGGGAAGCAAGTGGCATGGAGATTCCAGCCATCTGCCGTGGGTGTGTCGGTATACTGGAAAACCATTTAACAAAAAAATAAACTCTTCCAGAACCAAAGCCAGGAACGTAAGGCTTTATAGCTCCCTTCTGCTTTAATGTCTGCCCTGCTAGACCTCAAAAGAACAGAGGGAATGGTTTCCTTACCATAACTCTGTGAGTAGGTAGGTGTTCACTGCAGAAATAGAGTCACACTTCCTGCAGGTAACAAAGGGCTGCAGCAGAGGTTGCCTGGGCTGTTGCATAACTGAGTGGGCACCAGCACTGACCACTTCTGCTTTTAGTCTGGGTCCACACCATGAACTCTAAGTGAGAGGAAAGAGCTGTCTCCAGGTGTGTGTATGGACACACCTCAACAACGTCTGCAGGCATAAAATAGTCTCCCATGTAGTCCTGAACACTGGAGAATTGACTCACCACTTGGAAAGAGGGCGAGTTTTCAGCCACAATTTAGACAGGAAGTAGGAAGATTGAATCAGAAATACAGGATCAAAGTGCAGTCCTGTTAGACTGTGCGTGTACTCTATTAATTGTTATTGAGGTCAGTATTGTGAGAATATGTCATTACACTGCCTTTAAATCCTTTAAATCTTTAAATGGCACTTTCTAATACTTAATAGTGTGATTCAAACAACACTGAAGTCAGCGGAGGTTTATCCAAACACTTCAGTGGGCTTTGGATGCAGCCATAATATGCATTAGTGAGCTCAAGAGTTAAAAAGTCTTCAGATTCTTGGCCAATTAAAAGAGAAAGACAAGTTTCATTTTTGTCATGTTGATGATCCCACATCTGCTTTCCGAGAATAATCAAGTGCATGTATACTAGCATATGTTACTATTCCAGTGAGTTACAAAACTTATTTTTTCAGCTTAAATTTCAAATTAGTTGGCTGTTAATTACTCAGAATTTTTGCCTACTTACTGTGATTGTTACTTAGTATTTTGCTTCTGCTCATTTAATTGGCATTCCAGTCAGGACAGTTCATGTTATGAACTATGAATATTACAGCTAGGTAAAAATCCCTAAATTACCAGTCTGTCAGTTTTAGCTATAAACATCAGGCTTTAGCTCTGCTAGAAGCGGATACTGTCTGAAAAATGTGCTGCTAATTTCAGACAGTTCAGTTAGTTAGAAGAGGTTTAGCTGAAAAGTAAAATTACTGAAAAGAAAATTGGTTCTTGCTTTACCTCAAAACAGGACAGCTATGTACAACATGATAAGTTATGTATTAACAATGAATAACTTGGTTAAAGGAGGTATCTAAATTATAAGAACTAATAACATGAACTTAAATAATATCAACCACAAACCAAGAATTATTTACTAAAGATGTCTGCAAATCTAAAAAAATACATCTTGGAAAATTTCCCAGTCTTTTCCGATACTATTTGTGAAAAGCAAATAAAAGGCTAAATTCATCAAATAAATTATTCATTGAGAACTATTTGCTAAGCTCTGTTAACTAAGCAGTTGGTTAATTACAGAATAGAATTGTGTGTGAGGGGACAGCTAGGGAATCCTGTTTATGCATTAAGTGTCCTGGGACCGAACTGAGTAAGTGTCTTTCTCTTGCCAAGTGAGGCATGCTGTTAATAATTCTATATATTGTGCAATTTAAGAGTTACAAACCAATAAAATGCTGAGGAAAAGTTTCTTCCATAAGATTAAATTCTTTTTCAATTAGCAATAGACTGGGATCCCATGCAACACATAATCATTATTTTTATTAATTATTTTTAGTTTCTTTTAAGGAGTAATTTTTTTCCCCCTAAATCAATTGACAGTCGTGACATGCCATCCATCCATCCAGAGGTATATGTAGGTCATTCTAGATAAATGGGACAACTGCTTAAAATACTGGATCAATGTTCACTTTTAAAATGCTTATCAAATCCCAATACACTGTGCACCTTTCAAACTGTCAAGGCCAGAGCTTTAGACAAGATCCCCGAAGGGGATACAGACAATTACCAGTTCAAGAAGCTTAAAATGTTCTATAACCTCACTCACAATTCTGCTTATCTGCAGGAAGAAAAGTGAGCAGGTGAATGTAATGGATGAAGGTATATATATCCTTCAGATAGGGGATGTACCTCATAAAAGAAGATTGTTAAGAGGTTAATGCTTGATATTGTTAACAGAGTTTTCCAAGAAAATCCCAACTTAGGGCCTCGTTTTCTGTCTGTGGCCTCCTCTATCACATAAGCAGCTTTGTATGCTTCCACAAACGCTACCCACTGTGTGCGAGTTCTATAAGATTAGAGGGTTTATGATTTATAGAAATGTGGGACTGAAAGACACCTCCAGGGTCAGTGAATCCAAGTCCATGCTTTCACATGGAGCCTTGCCATTTAATCCTCCTTTTCATAAATGAATCAGCTTCTATCTTACAAGTCATTAAGGGGTTTTGCCACTGCTTCTTCTGTTGTAAAGGTATACCAGATGTCATCCTTCTGATAGTTAGGAACATTCTGCTGAACATTTAGGACAGCTGTAATATTTTCCACCTCCATTTTTGGGTCTATATGTGTACACATAGAATCACTGTAGTTGAGCAGTGCTCTTTCCATTATCTTTTTTCCCAGATGAAATGCGTTTTTCAATTTTGACTCTTTAATCCTGATATATTGTTAACTAAGAAAAGTTAGGTTTTGTTTTACTAGGATGGTTACGTCCAGTATGTGGAGTACAGGCATAACCTAGTGACGGGTTCTTCAGTCTTTTCTGTAAATTATCATGAATTTGTTTAATTGTGAATACTTTCTATTGGAATTATGAGAATTGCATAGAGTATTTAAGATATAAAAATGTCAGTAATTCATACAATGGCACAGTCATTTCCCTGATCTACTTTCTTATTAGAAAAGTTGCTATTGGTGTATTACGGGATTATATCTCTCTGTTAGTAGATTACAGTGGGTATCGGGGTTATCCTCTGATCAGCTGGTATATACTAACTTTTCTTTGCTGCTGCTGCTAGCTGCAAGTCCCACAATTGCACTAGAAATTGGTTTTATTTGCCTTCAACCTCATGATATTGAACTTTGACCTGACAAATTTTATCCTGTTTCTGATGTGTCATGATTTAACCCCATCCAGCAGCTAGAACCAGGCAGCTGCTCTCTCACTTCCCCCAGTTGGGATGGTGGAGAGAATCAGAAGAGTAAAATTGAGGGAAAACTCATGGGTTGATATAAAGGCAGTTTAATAGGTAGAGAAAAAGCTGCTTGCACAAGCAAATAAAGGAATTAATTATCTGCTTCCCATCGGCAGGCAGGTGTTCAGCCATCTCCAGGAAAGCAGGACTACATCGTGTGTAACGGTTACTCGGGAAGACAAACGCCATAACTCCAAACATCCCACCCTTCCTTCTTCTTCCCCCAGATTTATATGCTGAGCATGTTATCACATGGGATGGAATATCCTTTTGGTCACCTGGAGTCAGCTGTCCCGGCTGTGTCCCCTGCACACTTCTTGTGCATTTCCATCCTCCTTGCTGGCAGGGTGGTGTGAGGAGCAGAAAAGGCCTTGACTGATTAGCAACAACCAAAACCACCAGTGTTTACCAACACTTTTTTCATCACAAATCCAAAACATAGCACTGTACCAACTGCTAGTAAGAAAGTTAACTCTGTCCCAACTGAAACTATGACATGCTATTACAACCACGACAGTCATTTAGTTAATCCATATAAGTATCCTGATTTTTCACTCTATGGGTGATGTTTCTCAAATCTTTTAATATCAAAAATGTCATCAGTGCTCTTGTCTTTTTGTACACCTCTCTGATAAAAATACAAAATCAGATTGTTTTCAGGACTGAGCCTTGAGGAATGCTATGACTAAACTACCCTCTGATGCCATACTTCACTGTAAAGACACGTAAAATCACATTTGTCTGAGTAATCTCATGCTGTTTTTCAGCAAAGGGTTGATTCAGAAGGGATGATACTCTTCTTACTAAGGTGCTCTCCTCTACACCAATTCTGGATTTTTATTTAGGGCTAAGGTAGCTCTGAGATACTGCAGGATTTCTATTAGCAACTACATAAAGGCACCACTCTTATTGTTACACTTCCTGTTCATAGTCTGTAGTGAGAAATAATCTTTTTCACTTGGAGTTCCCAGTAAGTAGTATCTACTGAATGAAGAGCTCAGAAGCTTGTTTGCTTCAGCAACAGATGCAACCATAAAACTAGTTTCCTTCCAGCACTGCACGGTACAGGGCTACTCTGAGCATTCACTTGCAACAGAATGGAGCATTATCAAATAATTATGTTTATGAGCAGTGCTGCCATGTATGAGTGAATGTAATGACAATTGTAATGAAAACAGATGCTGATATTTACATGTATTTAAAGTAAATTTCATTGATCATAAAAGATGGTCAATTGTAGGCTTTAATCTTAATTTAGAGATAATTACAGAAAAGCGCGCTCCCAGATGACAGCCACATGACCTTCACCAACTAATCTTGTCAGTAGGCCTAACGCAGACTGAGTGATCAACTTTCTCTTCGACTTCATTTTGGCTCAGGCAATGGTGGCTTAAACTTGGCTTTGCACAGAGGGCCAGCATTCTACAAAAACTGCTATGGGGTTTAAGATGGTTCTGTAAACTATTACTCTTTTTCTTTTCTGGCTGAAAATTATTACACTCGTCTGCTGGGAAATGAAAATAAACCACTGTTCATTTCACAGATTTCTATGAGCTTCAGTAACTCCTGTTCAGGACTGATACAGGTGGATTTGAGCCATTCACCTCAAAGCAAGAAGTTCTCCATTCTCTTTATCTTCTCAGACACTCAATGTACTAAAGTATCACTTTGATACTCTACAAAATTGTAGGTGTTAGAGCTCCTCTTTAAATATGCCCCAAAGCAGAAGTAAAAACTACAAACTTCTTTGTCTACTGCCAAATATTTAAAAAATGTTTTCCTTTTTTAACACTCCACATCTGTTTCCTGATACAACATTTTATGTCAAGAAATGAGGGAATAGGGGAGAAAGAGAGGCTGCATATTTCAGTAACTTGGCTTTTCAGAAGTGGCCACTAAAGACCTCTAACTGAGAAATAAGGATATGAACTATACAATATGTGCCTTTTATTCATGAACTGTATTTACTGTTTCTGTTACCACTTGAGCTTACACAGTGGTCAGCTAGATGAGGTTTTAATCCAATGAAGTGGTGAAATCGGTAGTTATGTCTTCAGTAAAAGTGCAAAAAGTGTAAAAAAAAACAGTGTAGAAAGGGGCTCCTCCATCAACCATAGGATCGCATTTGTTTCCCTTTCATATTACTCTTCTGTAAGGCCCAGCCTGCATATGAAGTTAAGCAAATACATTGGTAACTCAGAACCAGAGCCCTTGGCCTCTGTGGCGGTGTGTTCTCCCCTTTTTCCCCCGTGGCTCCTGCTCAAGCCGAAACCATCAGTGGGAGCTGTGATAAGTTGCAGCTCTACTTTGGGGGATGGCGGGCAACACAGCCAAAATGCTGTCTGGAGTGGGGACCTAGATATTTTGTTCCCAGGTGAATATGACTATAGCTCAATTATCTTACTCTATAAAAGCGGACAGACCAAGAGCCCTTTGAGCTCTCCTGCACAGCAGCGGGCTGCACGCCAGCATCTCCCCTGAGTGTCGACGCTCACTTAAGGTTCTACTCCTCGAGGCTGAGAGATTCCTTGCCACGACAGATTCTCAGTAAGTGACTAATAGCATCTTAGTTAGTGATATAAAGGATTGATTGCACATATATAATCCTTTACATGTAAACCGTTGAGCAAGTCTAGGATTAGGATCGGATCTAGCTGCACCTAGACTCCTCTCTGAGAAGGAGTTTAGAAAACAAGGGGGTCCTTTCTGAACCTTGTGACTCAATGGGAAGGTCTCTCTGACAGCTTGTCTGACTCTGGCCTCTATGCAGTAAATAATGAAGCGTACCTTGCCATTGAATCTCGTAAAACACTGTCAAATTCAATACTAACTTTGTTAAATCATTGTTTTATATTAATAAATATTTCACTACTTCTCTCTTATAAGTGAAGTTAATCACTCTGCCTGCAACAGCCTCTAATGGTCAGGGTTTCCATGGAAATGCTCTGATTCCAAATAAGTGTGGCAGAATCTGTTCATAGATTTTGATGTGCAGTGCTGGTATGTGTTAACCAAAAGGTTAAGCAAATCTTGTTTCAGTATCGCCTCAATCCTATTTCTGCTGTAAGCAGCTTTTGTATTATCACTTAGAAATGCAAAGAGATTCCTTTTTCTGGTGAACATCCTTGGCTGAAAAGTGATTTACTCAGCAGATACAATTCCATTCAGGTTATACTGATTGAAACCACATTGTAAAACTGTTAAATAAGAGGTCTGACACATTTTCTACAATCTCTACTATTTCATAGACTACAGCAGCTGTACATTCTAGCATTACTTATCTTCCAAAATCTTATTATCAGCTAGATTGGTTTGTAAGATCATTCAAGAGTGATGAGAAAATCAAGCAATTCTGGCAGCTGTAGTCATGCCCTGGTTGAATCTGTCTGTCACTCATTACTCACTATTCAATGCAGTTTGGATGAGCTGCTTGTTTTCTAGTGTTCATATGTTCTCTATATCTAGGCTTCCTTTGAGTCTGCGTATCCAGAGTCTCTTACCATCTGTTTCTGATCTTCTGACGTGGGGGTTTGGTTTTGTTTCTCCTATTCTTTTTATCCTACATTCCACCTTATTGGGAAGGCAATGGAAGAGGACAAACTACTATGCAGTTATTTAGATAGTAATCAGTCTTTAATTAAAAAAACAAAATTTGATTGAAAATATATACAGGTACTTTGTTGATCACAGATTGTTTCTGCAAGTGACGCAATTCTTTGATATTCCTGTGAGATGCTAAATTCATATACCATGAGTAGATGTATTTTGCTTCTTGTTTGCCAATGATTTTGGAGAATCTTTCAAATGTTTTTCAAAATTAGACATCGAATCACATTTCTGTTGATTCCTTACCTTTTCCAGAATCTTGCCATTGCAAGGAAACCTCAACTGAAACAAACAAACAAACAAGTTATAATTTTTTGCACTGCGAGTTCCTGTTTTAATATTTTAAATTTGAAATTTCTTTCTAATTAGAATCTCCCAGTATGTTCTCTGAATTAGAAATTTCGCTCTTAAAAAAATTTATACCAAAAATAATGTGTGTATTCATGCAACAAAAAAAGGAGAAAATGTTACCTTCCATACAGGTTGTTGATATCAGTGCAGTACATACTGAAAATTATTGGGTTTACTCTTTGCTGGTGAGTAGTGAGTTTATTAAGTTTATGGTCCTCCTTTCTAACCATGTCTCTCACTGATTCAAAGGGAAACAGGACTGGGGATACAGACTGTGAAAGCAGGACTGTGAAGTCTGTGCACTTTCCAAGTCTATGGTGAGAACAGGGCTGTTGTACAAAAGCAAGTTTTGTGTCCTGCTTGCAGCTAACGATTCCAAAAACTAGACTCACAGACGCATATCAGTTGTATCCCAACTTTTTTTCAGTGTGATAATACATGCATTTTTTTATATAAATACATATATATGCTCACGCATACATACATACAAATGCTTGTGTGTGTGTGTCCAAGTGTATGTGTCTCTCTGTGTGAACATATGTATTTACTACTATTACTAGTAGCATATAGCCAGTCCAGCTCTGGGAAATTGACTGGATTCCCTTCTGACACATGCATCACTGACAGAATTGTCAATTATTTCCAGCAGAGTCTTAATTGCCAGTGTGTGAGCTGGAAAGAACCCAGGTTTATTAGCAGATTCCAGGCTCAGTTTGCATGTAATTTGCTAACAAAGAAGGTACATCGCTCTAGCTCGGACTGTCATTCTGAAAGCTCTGTAGTTCTTTCTTCTGTTCTGATCTGTATTAATTGTGTTTTACTGAGAAATGTTGACCATCATGCAGAACAATTTTCAGTCCTTCTGTTACAGAGTTTTTCCTATCAAGCCATGAGGAGACTATTAACACCTCTCTGCTGGAAGCACATAAAATAATCATGGGAGCTGTTTATGTTAATTCAGACTAACTCAGACCTCTTTTTTGTTTCAGAATAATTACTGTTTCAAAATATCAGCATGTGTTAAGAGATCAGGATTAATTTGTAAGAGCTGAATGACAACATTTTCAAAGGCTTATTAAATACTAATTAGATTTATAATGGTGTGACTCTACATACACTTATGTGCATCAAGAAGTTTAAACATCTGTTTTATAAGTAATGTAGGTTGTAAGGTTACAAAGTTTAATACCACTAGAGGATATGTTATCATATTAGATAACAAGTGATACATTCAGTTCTGTGTTTTTCAGAACCAGCATAAAAGATTTAGTTCTTTTTTTCCAGTGTGTTATGTGCTAATTAAACAGTTGGCTTAAATAATATGGGGCTCCACTCGCCTGACTGCAGTTTAAACATTATAAATAACAGGATTTCCTTAAATGCCTGCTTGGAAACTAAGACAAGCTATAGCTCCCCAATAAAGTGGAAAACAAGGAAGCATAATGCTAGAGAAAAATAATTATTTTAATATTAAAAATGTAGGGTACAGAGTTTGTGTATTTATTCCTGCGTTGGTAGTCCAAGTCATCAAAAATAATTGGACAAATGACAAACAGAGCAAGAACAAAAAAGTCCTACTAAAATCTGCTGGAATGCACAGCATTAACCAAAAATAATAACCTTAAATAATGCCAACTACAAATCTAAGGGTGTAGCACCTGAAAAAATTGTCTGTTAGCTTAGCACATATAGCACACACTGTATTACAAAAATTAAGTTCAAGTCAAAGATAACACTGAAGACATTACAGAGTGAAATATGTTCTGAACAGACAGTGCAAGACAACCATAGTTAACTGCAGATGCAATGAAAAGTCAAGCAAACGAGAAGCTCCTGAAAGTATATGTATTTGCTTAACCCTTTTTCAAGGTTTTTCAAAGCCAAAAATATTCCATCTCCCTAACAGCAAATATATGCTCATGAGCAGAATTCTGGCCCTTCCTTCATAGTTCATGTGAATTTAGCAGATCTGGTGCAAGGTTCAGGTTCTATTTGTGTCTTAACTATATTCTAGCCCTGCTTTGTCAATAGAGATTGATGTGAAATCTTCATCTTTTTAAAAACAATGATTTTTTTTTTTTTNCAACTGATGCAGGACCAGGATTTACATCAATCTGATCAGAGCTATTAGTTTCATATCACAGGCCTTGTTCAATGTTTAATCTATCTATTTGCCTTTGCAATATGCACTAAATTATTCCCTCCATTTCCTAGCTGATTTTTTTTACATGTTAAATGAAAAACACATCAGGCACTCCCTGCAGGAGAAAGCATTGGCTGCTATAGCTATATGATGATGACGGATTTGCTCAGCAGCTCTCTTCCAAATAGAAATCTCATATGAGAGGCAGATACATTAATTTGCAATGTTATGCTCTTAAAAAATAAAAGTGTACTGTCTAGACTGTTCTAAGGACACCTTTCTTCCCACAGTTTGATAGAGAACTACTGATTACAGGAGAGATGAAAGTATGCTATTATAGAAATTGTGTAGGCTATTCTAGGGAAAAAAGAACATTCAAATATTTTTACTACTAATCTGCTGTATAAGTGCCTGTTATTTAATGAAAAGTTTGGGTCTTGTTTTGTTTTATTTTGTTGTGTTTTCTCATCACCTTCATTTGCCTATATTCTCCAATAATAACACATCTGCCCAAGTCCAGATTTGATCTGACAGTCACTGATGTGTCATCCAGCATTTTCTGCTTGAACTTTTAGGATTAAATCTTAGATTTATTGATGTTTAGGGGAGATTTGCCATTAAATTTCCTAAGTCGAGATTTTACCCTTAAAGATTTCGGCTATGCACAAAGTTAAGGGGTAAATTATGGGACGGTAAGGACGAAAACTTGGTTCTGCTGAAGTCTGTTGGCATTTTGCCTATGACCTTAAGAGAGACGGCACCGTGTATTTTTTAAACTGAAATGGCCCACTGTCCTGCATGAGAAATAAGGTGTAGAACTTAACTATATTTAAATAAAAAATTTTATTTCATTCTGAATTTAGCCAAGTATTGTCTCAAATTCAGCTGCATCCAGCAAAAAAATTTCCCATCATGACTTAAGACACATTTTAGGATTTAATTGTCCCATCAGGGTATATGATAACAGTTAAATTCTAACATTATACTGGACATAAGCCACTTGAGTTTTATAGCCTCTATGTTTTAGCTCGCTCACTCTGTCATATCATCCTATGTCTCTCCCGTATTATCTTGAAGGCAGCTGTCTTCACTGGAGCTACACTGTCTTAGCTAGGGTCACTGAAGCATGTTATCACACTCTAATTGTTTCTCTCTGATTCCACAGCTGTTCATATCAGATCTGTGGGGTACAAGACCCCACTGAAGCTTACACTAAACCTGGATCAGATACAGTTCAACGTTACCTATCTGTTAGGTTAGCCAGAACACGTACAATTCACTGTGCTTACATGCCTGCAGGGTGGCAAGTAATATCTCATCACTTATCGAGTCAGACAGACATGTAGGGATGATAAGGGACAAGGTTACCCTCTCAGAAAGTTTTGACTGAATCTGAAGCTGTAAAAAGAGTTTGGATGGACTCCATCCTCTGTGCCATGTGACTGTCGAACTTTTTTTATATTCTACCAGGTAGCCTAAATACAGATTTATCACCTTGTCAAGCCATAGTCACAGACTGTCCTGGATAAGTAGTGTTGTTTTCCATCAAATCTGTATAGGTAAGGACTGCTGTGTGCTTGGGTTTTTGACTGCCTTAAATGCTTGGATCTCATTTTTATAGATGCCCTTGGGATTACAATATGTTTGGTTCCATTTTCCATCCATTAATACTGCAGTGTTGTGATGCCAAATGATTCCTTTCCACTAAACACTACGCCTAAATATTTAATTAAAGTATTTGATGTTTGTGGGATTTTTGTTTTAAGGAAGTCCCTTTGGTGCAATTTAACAACAGTTTTCAAAGAAAAAAATAGATGAATTGCCAATCATTGCTAATAAAGTGTGTGTGCATTATTATCAGTAAAATGAATCCAATAAAAAGACAAAGAATGATCAGTCCATAAATAGATAAAGAACAAAAATTGTCTTCTTTGTTCCTGAGAGTAACGTATAACTTCATAAGGTTTCAAAGCATGTTATATTATATCTTTTTACCTTTTCTATTATATTAAGTTGCTTAAATGTCTGTTAAGTAATTTATAAAATTATGTAAAAACCCCATATTTATTTTAAACCCCCTTAATATTATATGCATAGAATTCATTGGTCTTAGAATATATTCAGTCATCGAAACTAGTAATTAACAACAAGTGACATAGAGTAGCTTATTGAAAGTAATATTTTTCAAATGACCAAAGAGGATGGAATAAATCGTTGGATACAGGACTGTAGTTCTGAATATAATCTTACAGGAATGTAATGAAAGTATCAGTTAATGCCTCAATCAATAATGATGTGGATTGTAGATTTTAGGAGAAAAATCATCAATATATTTTATGATCTAATGTACAGCTTTACATCTTTCAAGAGATCAAAAAGAAATGGATGGAAGAATGTTTTATTCACAATATAAAATAGAATAGGAGGAGGATTTATGTTTCATAAGAGGAGATTTTCAGCTAATTAATTGTGAATTTCTACAATGCTAAAATTAGTTGGCACTGCATAGTTCTAATTAAATTCATGGCCAACTCAAGTAATTCTAACTAAAGAATCACATGATCAAAGTTCACAGCTAAACCCACAGTTTTCCATATTTTTTATGACTAGGTTTCAACTTTAGACATAGCTATAAAATGGGCTACTATTCTCATGAATCTATGATAAGAATTTGCTTTCCATATGTAAGTTGTATTTTGACAATGCAGGACTGTATTAAAAAGGCAAAAGGAACTCAGTCAGTATGCAACAACGATTAAATTGCATGTTTATGTGGCATGGAAAATCACTTTAAGTAACTCATGTTTTTAGTGATTTCTAGATTTCATGGTAATTCTAGCCTTTCTGATAATCAGCAGTACCAATATACGATTGAATAAGTGTGTAATATCTCATTATTCTATTGATATCCCAGCCAATCCTAGTTCTTGGAACTGGCAAGTGAACAAGCAAGTGTTAAGAATCATGGCAATTTGAGTACACTGGACTATGACTTACATTTGCCTTATTCTCCTGAAATTTATTTTGACACTGCATGACTATGTATGGAGACACATCAACATTTAATTTCAGCTAATGGAGCAAATAAAAGTTGCCATTCAACATGCTGTTTTAAAAAATATTGTTTAGTATATGCACTACAGAAGAATGTAGAACTCCGTTAGGGTACAGAGTCTATATATTGTCATGATAAACCATAACACTAATTGTGTTTATAATGCGAAAAGATATTACTCTCCTTTTATAAATATCAAACTGAGGATCACAAACTTTGAGCTGTTTTTTTCCCAAGGAAATAGAAAAAATAAATTCCAAATGCAAAGATTTGCTCAGATTTCTTGGTTTATAATCCAGTGTTTAATTCCAATAATATTTTTCCTGCATTGTGTATAAATCACGTAAATCAGCTCTGTATTTCAGCACTTCAGAGTACTTCAGGTCATCATTTGTGCAATTTTTAGGTAACAACAGGTCATTACTTTCTAGATAAAGTTCTGAGTTTTCTATATTGAAAGAAAGGGTGAGATTACTTCTTTCTTCGCAACCAGCACAACTCAATCTTATTCTTAGTTTTTCATGTTCTGTCAAGTTGGCCAAGAGGAAGAGGAAATGTAAATGAGTGAGAATACTTTGCATTTCCTCATTGCTCTTTTTCAGTGAGAAGAAAGAAAATAGCTTTTCAAATTTATGAGGGAAAATGCTTTCTATTTTGATAATGGTAAATGAGTGATGATTTCCAGCCACTCACACTGCATACCCCTAAAATATTCCTTCCTTTTTAGTCAGAAAGAGTGAACCAACAAAGGAAGATGGCATAGATCAAGATAAGGCATTTTGTTCCATTTACCTCACTGTGATCTTCAGCTTTCAAACGCCAGACTATGTGATTTTCTGTCTGCCTTTCATTCTTTGACTCCATAATGCTACTTCAGTAACAAGGGTTTGAAGTATGGAAATACATTGCACCTCTGCTTCTCTTCTCTTATTTTTTCTTTTATTTTAAGATGTAAGTGCTTCTTCTGATGGGGAAGTCTGACATTCAGTGTGCCTCATAACTCAGCAGCGTACTCTACTCTCAGTTCCTTGCCAGGCTGAGGATCTAGGAAGCCTTCCTCCTTGGGGAAGAAAGCTTTTCCCTGGGGAGTAATAAGGTCATTTACTTCCAACTGCAAGAGGGATTGTGGTCTAGAAATCCCTGTTTGGGAAGGCATGACCTTGTTACTCCGAGTGACAGCCTTGCGTGAGCTCTGCCTTTAACAGCAGTGACCGTGACCGCTCGCCTCTGCTGTCCCTGAAGGCAGTGCACGTTTTTGGTGCATGGCCGTCACCAGCTGCGAGTTGGGGCCATCCTCAGCAGGGGCAGTATCTTGCCTGGCACCCAACTCAGAGCTGGGCAGCTCCACCACCCCCAGGGTGCAATCCACCCTGGACCTCCATGCCTCAGAGAGTCCCCTTTCAGAGCTCTGCTTTTACGCTGGTCACCTGGAGACCCCTTTCCTTCCTTTATTTTCCCCTCCAAGGGCTGTTTGACAGCTATGCAGTGCTCACAGGTGCCCTGCTCACTGCATTTGCAACAAGCACACACTGATTTCCAGCTGCACTTTGCAGGATCAAACCCATCAATTTGTTCAGAGAATTCCTTCTTTTGCTGAAAAAAAAAAAAAAAAATGGTTTGTGAATGGAAATAACCCCTGGGTTTGGTTTCTATGGTTACTACTGCACTAAGGAAAACAGCAACTGTCTCATTTAGTTAGTTATTTCCTATTAAAAGTTTGTTTGAACAACCCAGTCTTGGTTTTGGCACCATTTTATAACTGTGCTAATTTTGCTGTTCTTAGTTTCAGCTGGGTACCAGCAAGTTCTGCTTTCTTGGTTTTGCACAAGCTAAAAGCTTTGTAAAAGAGTTGATATTTGTAGGATAGTATTAAGGCATTTTCTAAGTTCTTTAAAACTAAGCTATTATAAGACAATGTTATTTCAATTAACTATATAATGTTATGGACACCTACATACGTTCATCTTGTGTCTGCCTAACTTTCCATATGGTCAATATGTTCCTTTTGACTCTGCAGTAGGGAAAAAGAGGAAGAAATAGTACTGTTTCTGTTCATATGTCCTCAGCTTTGCTATCAGTATTTCACTCAATGAAATATGACTATGAATAGCTATTTCTTATTTTAGAAAGAAAGCTCTTACTTTATTTTAATTTTGCTTGAAAATAAGAGACTAATGTTATAAATTGATAGGGATGGTCTTGGGCTAATCCTCATCTTCAGTGTTTGGTTTTAACAGCTGACTAATGTCCATCAGGGCCTCATAGTTCTCCCATATATGGAACAGGACACTAGTTCCATTTCTTTTTTCCAGGTTAAACAGCCCTTTCCTATTCAATTGTTCCTCATGGGGAAGTAATTCTAAGCCTTTCATCATCCTTCTTGTCCTCTGAATCTTTCCCACTCCCAGTATATCTTTTCTTTTGGATCAGAGGACTACAGACACAGAGTATCAAAGGAGTACATATGTTGGTTTGCCGTGGATTGATTTAGTAGAATAATTACTCTGTCTTATTTTCTATTTGTTTCTTAATACTTACTAACATTTCAGGTGCTTGTTTTTCATGGCTGCAGCTGTTTTCATGCAGCAGACTCTGGTAACACCAAGGTATCACTCCAGAATGGCAACTGCCACTTCAGTATCCACCATTTTCTGCACTAATAAAGTGTTATTTTCTTTCCCTGTTTTAATTTCTTGACATTTATCTGCTGTGAGTTTCACCTGCCATTTCCCTGATGAATTGATAGTCTCATAAGGTCCTTCTGCAGTTCTTCAGACGCTATCTTCATCTCTGCTAATTACAACATAACTTTGTATCATCTATAAACCATGTCACTTCATTTCATTTTTCCTTCTCCAGGACTTTGCCTGCATTTTGACTAATCTGTGGAAATGAAAGCCTTTGCCTAGCATTCCAGCTCTGTCACTTTTCCCATGTTAGCCCCCAACAGCTGAACAAAACATTGTAACACATCCTATCCCACTTGAGCAATGTAAAAATTAGACATTAATCCGCCTTAGTCATGAAGACTTCCCGTTAGCCAGAGAGTGCTAAAAGCTCCAGAAATCACCTTGGCTCTTTAATTTTAGACATCTGCAATGAAGGCTAAAGTTTTCTGACATGTTTTCTGGAAGCACCTGGAATATCCACTGATGAAGGTTGCCTAGCTGTTAGAAGGTCACCAGATGAGATGAATCTGATTTCATCTGGGTTTCTCTGTTTTTTTCATCTGTTTGCCTGCAGGATGGCAAGATGTCAGCTTTGGACTCTGTCATGAGTTTTTCCATTGACAACATTTGGTTTACAGATATTTCTGGGGTGTTCCTATTGCACGCAAATATTATATTGGTTTCTGCAGACTCCACAGTTTATTTATTAGGCTGCAGTTCGATTTTTAGTGATAAACTGCCTGATGAAATGAATCACAACTTTTCATTATAGGTAGAAGCTATATCTAAAGTGTTAAGTGAAGGCTAAATCACAATTCACAGGAGAACTGAAGTGAAATATAAAACAATTTATTTTAAAAAACCAAAATCAATAAAAATTGCCATTTCAAAGATAAAATCATCATGTGATCTATCCTTAGAACTCTTATTAAATGTAACTCATACAATTATTTATAAAGGCATGATTTAAATTCAACAACTATCAAAATAAGAATGTTAGATCTCTAAGAACTGCTCAGAGCTCCCATAGTTATAATGAATTAGTTTTCACCAAGACAGAGGAAAATACATACGTTCCTCTTACTGGAACTTAATTTCTTGTTCAACCAGACTGGTGGCTGTTTATTTGGCAGATGGGATGATGCTGAAAAAAACAACACAGGACAAGAGAACTTAGCAGCTATCTATAGGCATGGAGTCAAAACCTCAGCTACTGTTAAATTGTCATAGTTTCATTTCTTTCTGAGGACATTCATCAGCATATACCAGATGCAGATCAACCTCCACCCTTGTAGTTTCAAATTAGTTTTGAAGGCCATCCAGTGTTTAGGGGTTTTATTGTCATCCTTAGCTGGTATTTTCTATCTGCTGATGCTCAATAGATGGGAAATAAAAGACCATTATAAGTTAGAGGGAAAAAAACCCCTCAGACCCAGATAATATTATCTCTCAGGTACCTCAGAGCTTGAGAAACTAGTTAGATCAATGAAAAATAGCTGCTGAATTGAGAAAACTAGAGATGATGCCAGAGGAAAAAAAAAAAAAATTAACTTGTTCTCTACTTGTTCTTTGACTATCAGCAAAACCATGGCTTAGATGGTACCTCATTTCTAGTTGCCTTCAGCCTAAGGATAAAAATAACAGGAGGTGCCCTAGCCTAATAGCCCTAGGCACAAATGGGCAGATGGAGACTTGCAGTATAGTTGTGACAAACAAGTGCAAGTAGTAAAATGTGCAAGATAAGAAAGAAGGATATGGAGCAGACAGGAAACATGTCTGGTAAAATCAAAAGCGTTCTGCAAAACAAATGAGAAAAATATCTTATGAGACCATAATAATCCTGTAGAATAAGAGAAGCCATAAGTCCCAATATCAGAAATACGATGCTACAAGCAGGTGAGACCACCCCTTTTTCTTCTGGGGAAGGCTCAGGTCAGCATAAAACATCAACAATGAGAGAGTACAGGAAGAGAAAAAAGGTCACAGCCCACTTAGGTCCTGGCTTCCCTATTTCATGAGCTTTCAAGCTTGATAACCTTGACCTCATCGACCAAGGACCGTCACGGACTATACACATCTGTGCTAACTCGAAAAGTGTGAGTTTTGTGACATTGTATACTCACTAGTAATTTAGGATAGATTTGCTCAGGATTAATTGTTTGGGGGGTGCAGTGGTAATGATTTATAGTGACTGTCAAGGTATATTCTTATAAATATTGATAAAGTAAATAAGTTTTGAAGTTTGAAACTGGCATGATCCGTCAGTCTTTTAAGCATGCCTATCAGAAACATCTCTAATTTCCTAACAATATGTCTCTCTATATATTCTGTTGCAGCAAAGCACTGTTTTTTAATGCAAGTGAAAGCAATGAAACTACGTAAGAAGTAACAACTACTGACCCCACCAGTGCTGGATGTGTACTGACTCACCTTCTGATTTTGTTTTCCCATCTCTCATTCTCTGTCTTGGACCATCTTCTTTTGTGTCTTGTCTGCAAAGTAGCTCAGAGTCTACTTATCCTGCATTGAAATGATAAAGGTACTCTAAAAACCAACAAAGCAAAATGTGGTTTATTTTCTGTTTTGTAGATTTTGAATGAGATTGAATGTATATCACAAAGGATTGATCACAGGGTGTAAATGCTTTTGACAATTAAAAAGAAACATAAACAATGGAATAGCACAAAATAAAGCCACAATCTGTTTTGTGAATGATCGCTCCACTTATTAGTTTCTTCAGATTTGAAACATCAGGCATTCTACATTGAATATCTACATTCTGATACTTTAAACTAAAGTGGTTTACATAAAATTATCTTGAAATGACATGGCCAAATGCATCTCTTTAGTGCACATTTCAGCTATAGGTTTCAAGCTTGTGAAAGATAGAAATTGTCTGCTTCAGTGGGTCATGAGAAGAATATTATCTAACCCATTCAAACTCTAATAGAAAATCATGATTTACATGCCAAAGCTCCTAAACTACCTAATGATGGAAAATACTGCTTTCCATCATCATGCTAATTTAAGTGTCACTGAGGTTAGGAAACATCCTTTGTACTGTCATGACAGAAGATGCAGGTAAATTGAATTTCCTTTCTGATGGTGCTACGTAAAAGATAATTGACCACTTGTTATTCCAGGGTGTCATGTAATAATAGGACAATAAAAGCCTAGTCTATAATGAACATACTGTCGCCAGAGACAAAAAAGGTCTTCAAAAAAGAAGATACAAGAAGTTTAAAAAACAGCCATACAGGAGAAAATAAGCTCTCCTCAATAAAACACTGCAATGAACATCTAGATTTACACTGCAATGATTCACCTATCAAGGGTGAAACTTAGCTTTAGGCACTGGATGCTTACAGTTAATTTTCTCACCTTTTAAAATATATTTATTTATTTATTTATTATTCATTATGTGAGCTAAGTAACGCTGATAATTAATAAAACCTGTATCTGACTTCTTCTTATAAATACTGATCTTGCTGTGACTTTCTGAACATAATTCTTTTACCGATAACTTTTCCTATGGTGGTATTGTAGGCATGTCTAAACAAACTTTAAACAGATTGAACTGCAAATGAACCAATTAATTTCTGAGAAATAAGCTAGTAAATGTCATTTAAAATAAAACAAAAATAAAATTTGAGCCTTGGAACTTAGAGCCTTTTGTTTTGTTGATCTGTGTTCTGCTCATAAATCACATCTTTGAATTTTTTCTGGTGGAAAAAAGAAAACCCACAAACCAGTCACTTAAAATTCTGCACAGATATATCTGTGGAATAGAAAACAAAACAAAAACCTAACAACAATAAATAAATAAAATGCAACTGAAAGTGCCTTTACAATGCCATCATCCAAGACACAACAATTGAAAAATGTGCTTGTTAAACCCCAGACTATGAAAAGATCACTTTTTAGATACAAGTTTTGGGTTGTAGTAATTAAAAACATTGTTATTTTACCACCAGTGAACGGATAGGGGAAATAGTGACTGCTGTCAGTGCTTCTGTGTATAGCTCTGCACATTCTGTAAAGTTCTGACAGCTCTCACAGTACTTTTTCATGTCTAATAAAAATATAGTAATGTACCTTAGCTGATACTTATCTCCTGTGACAATACAAATCAGTGAGGTGCATAGGTGTCTGAAGTAACATATAAAATGAAAATGTTGCATCTTAAGGATGCTAAAAAGCAGCTAAAAAGCTGCTTTCATTCAGTTCTATTCCTGATGCCTTTTGGAAGCATATGTTATTCTCAAATCTCTGTATCTCCAGAAGTATGACCTCAACAACAATAATCCTTTGTTTTTGTACTTTATATTATTTGAGGTATTTTCCTGCATTTAGTGGTGCCTTTTAAATATAGAACCCATGGAATAATAAATCATTTGTCTCTCCTTTATTTTTCATTTGTACTTCTAAAACACATCCTAGAATATCAGGGCTTTTCTCAGAACTGGCTGGAAGTTATCATATACACCATAGTACAGATAACAGATGCCTAAATCGAGCGAACATAAATATTTAATATTTAGGTGAACATAAATATATTCTCAGCTTTTTAACTTATAAATATTAGAAGCAACAATAAACTTGTGGTTATTGATATCTTCATGGACCTATTGCTGGACATAAAAATTTGAACTTTGATCTAAGTTATATTCAAGTTGAAAATGAATAAACATCAACTCCATGTATCACTGATATTTCTCCAGAATTAAAGCAATGCTATTGAAAACAGTTTAGCTTGTGTCTGTTTTCTACCTTGAATTAAGAATGTTCAACCAGTGATGATGTTTCTGTATGAATTATCTTTTGATTGTAGCCATGTTATTTTATTATACAGGATCGTTATCAGTCACATACTGTTTACTCCTGTGAAAGACATATCTTTCCATCAAGTTGGTATTTTAATATATTTTTCATCACATTCCAATCCCTGAAAGACAGTAATTATCTTGCATTTAGCAAAAGAGAAGATGGATTTGTTCTCTGGTCTCAAACATTTATTACTGCAAACTGGTGTCTTCCAAATTATACTCTTGAAAATAGAACAAGAACAGAGCAGCAATCAACATGAAAGGTATGTACAATCACTTGAAGTATCTGAAACCAAACCAAAAATGAAGGGCTCAGACCCATTTCTTTAGGAAATGTGCCATTTCACCTTGGAGTTGAAGCAACACGTGCAAAGCATATTTTATATGAACACATATCAAAGCGAACTGCATTCTGTGTCAAAAGCATTGCCTGCTTTACCTACATGAAAAGGCTTTGTTTTCCATTTGACAAAGACAATGAAAATTTTGGACAGGAAACTGAAAAGGCAAGAGTTGGCCATACCAGTAACAGCGTTGCTCACGGATGAAGCATGCCTGTGTTACCAAGGTGACCACTCTTACAGACTGATGCTGGACACATCAGTAATCAGCAGTTTAACTAGCGAAGTCTCTAGAAGTTGGATCTCCGTCTTGGCTAGAATATAGAAGTTTCATGAAGCTTCTCCTTGTTCACAGACTTTTCCCTACAACTATCCAGAACCATACGGTTGAAGTATAGAAATTCCTACAATATAACAAATCAGATCAATATCAGAAGAAACATTTTAAAGAGGCTAATTCATATACCTGCACTGTTATGTGATAATGTCCACATCAGTGACATTTCTTACAATAAGAACTTTCAGGAAGGATTTTAATAACTGAATCCTTATGATCTATTGTTATAATGACATGCGTGGAATATCAGAATGTATGCACGGACTTCTTCATGGATCGTGATGGTGTTATGTATTCCAGCTCTTACGTACTTCAGTCCTTACAGCTTCCTTACAGAATCCCTCTTGCATATTGTATAGTGAAATGGAATTTTCCCGAAAAAAAATGTGCCTGAAGACAAGATATGAAGGTCTAAAAGTCTATTTCTACACTAGGTAGAAAATTAACCAAAAGCGATGGAGAGCTGCAGCACTACATGTACCTCCCACAGTAGGAGCCAGCTGTTCCTTTTCTGCTGCATGGAAGACCAACAGAAGTTTAGACCTGTCAGTGCTGGCAGAGCTGAAAAGCATCAAGCCTCAGGTGTTCAAGTGTGGTAATGCCAGAGGTCACAAAACTCACATCCTCGGTTTTTATGAAGCACACTATTTCTGCCCCTTGAGAGAGGCCCTGAATGGTTGGTGACACCCTGCCCCCTGCCCCCCTGTCCCCTGACCAACGTTGGCAGTGCAGGCAGGATGCTGCCCATGTTACCCGGATAAGGTGTGATTCTCTCATATTGCATGGCCACTGGTGGAGCTGCTGGACAACATGACTCTTACCCACATTCAAAAGGCACTTGCATGACTGGCTGTTGCTGACAGATGATCCAGACACCGCGTGTCCCTGGCAGTCCGCCAGAGCCATGACATCGCTTATGATCCTGTGTTTGCTGTAGGTGATCGGGTGAGCCACCATATGGGCGTGTTGTTTCTCATCTTTCTTGCTGCATCAATAAAGCTTTGTTTTATCACCTGTTGTCGGGCTCCTTTACTGCTCAAACCACGGTTTCTCAGTCAGTGTGGTAAAAACACACCAGCATATACCACAAGAACTCCCAGTATCTTTGCATCCTTCTGTACCATTGCTGCTACAGTCACAAATGTGTTTAATGAATGACATGTTCAAGTTAAAAAGAAAGCGAAATCAAAACCAAATGCAGAAAGAGCTGTGAGGGAGCTAAGTGGAAAGTTGCTGCAACAATTGTGTTGAATTTGTCAAAGCCGTTTCATGGAATTTGTTTTGTAATGGATTCTGCTAAGATTCAAGGCATCAAGTGCACAAGAAGGTTGAAGTAAAATTTTTCTTGTGGAGTAAAAACTTGCACTAAGAGAGCTAAGAAAAATAATTGGATTCTTTAAGATATCACAGAATTTCTTGTTGCTTGTCAGATGAAATCTCTTGCTGTCCAAATTACTGCCTTATCTACTTCCAGACATACATGGAGAAATCTGTGCTTGTTTTCCTTTTCTTAAGTAGATGGCATGTATTAAAAACAGATAGTTTTTGAAAATTACTTAGTGAACATAAGGAAAGTGGTCACTGTGATGTCATGGCACAAAGCCCAGCAACAGTAATTGTTAAACTCTCTTTTGTAGTTCAGGAATATCTACAGTAGCTTATCACGCAGAAATTCAGCTTTGAGGGATGGAAGGTACTTCGGGGCATTTTTCAGGCTGGTTGTAATTACATTTTTATGAATTCGTCTTTCCTTGATAGGAAGATTTAGATGTACTTGATTTATGACTAGGAAAGAGACTTTAGTGTAAATTCATGGGACATTAGGAAACAGGTTGAGAGACAAACGTCACAAAAAAGATCAGTCAAAGCAAACTGAGATGGAAAAAGGGGAAAGGCAAGAAAAGATCATGCAAGAAACTTGATTACTTGGAGAGAGAACTCATTCTCTTGCTAACTCTGAATGATCCTATAAAACAGTACTTCGGGGAAGTAAGGAAATAATTCCATTTGATATAGAATTTTGCCCTGTCTTTTCTCTGAAACGCGGTATAGCTGAGAGATACCCTATTCATTCATGTATCTGAGTTTTTCAGCCTTGAGCTAGCTGAAGGATCCACGAGAGACTGAGAAGAAATCACATTTATTTAATGATACAGAATGTCTGTCAATAACTAGGATACCAGATTCATAGAGCAAGTGGTGCAAAAAAAAATTGAAATAAAATATTGTTTTTGGTTCACTGGTGAAGCTACACATTAAAATTACCTTGGACACAATTCTTTTGGGGTCAAACCAAAACAACATTTCAACTTTCCCACTAGAACAAAAAATTGGAAGAAATTCACTCTTGATCTATAAAATTCGACTGAAGCAAAATATTTTTATTAATTTTCAAGAAGCCTTTTATTTTCAGATTAGCAAAAAAAAAGTAAAATTAGTTGTTTAGATCTAAATTTAGTTAACTAAATAATAAAACTAATAAGTGAAGATAATAAATTACAAATAATAAGACTAAGTATTAACCAACCTATGTTGGTTACGCAAATATAATTCAACTTGCTTGCATTTTTTTCCCAGGGTTGTCTTGATTGAAATAATCTTGATAATTAAACACAAATTCATAAACAGTCTTTGTTGCCAAAAATGCATATTCTAGCCAAAAATTTGTCACCTGGTAACCGTTATTCACGCTCTTCAAAAAAGCATTTTCAAAACGTGTGTACCTATCCTGCAATGCATAAAATTAATTGCAATATCAAGCAGGTGGCAACTTGTAATTGCTACTCCTGATTCTCTAAAATTTGCATGGATCTGAATCTCTTGATCAACTAATCTGTTCTTCTTTGCAGATGGTGTTTGTGTCCTCTATTCCTTTTGTCATTTGGATGATAGCTTCCTGAGATACGCTTGTTCAGTGCTTAACACAACCTGGCCTTTCCTGGCAGAATAGTCTACTCACAAATTCTGCTCACAACTGTTTAGAAGATAAATAATGGCAACAATAACTGTGGCAATGTACCTGTGCAGCAAAGGATTCTTCATGTTTTTAAAGCTTACAGAAAAGAGCAACTTGCTGCAGTCATGTAACAGCTTTATGTAAAAAGAGATTTTAGAACTTTGTTTTCATTTATGAATATTCCTTTTTTGGGGGCAGATTTGAAGCTAGTGCCTTCTGCTTTTGTATCCATCTTCAATTACTTTACTGTCAATTATGGGCACAGTAGAAGTAAACACCATCAGCAAGAAGTTGCTGCAGACAGACAGCATCTTAAATGTCCTGTCTGAAGGACAGAAACATAAAATCCTGAATGTTGATTGCAAATCTTACCAGGGAAGAGGAAAGCCTAGGAGATCAAAAGAAGTAGTTTGGATTTATACTTTTTACTGTTTTAATATAAGATGAATTCCTGCTCTTGCAGGAGTATGCATTTATAGCCAGAATACTACAGACACAATGTTGAATCAATTCCATGAGAAAACAAACGATTAATTGGAGATCCTAAATGTTATTCAAAATACTTGCTTTTATTACTAGGAAGAATGTTGAGCTGGACATAGGGAATAAAAATCTCTAATGCTGAAAAAGATCTTATACACTGGAGAACTGTGGAAGAGAGAGAGAAGGCATCTTAACTTGACATCATATCATTTTTGAATAGTAACAGTTTTTGTGATGATTGCCAAATTGGGATTCACTTGAAACTCATCAGCATTTTTATAATGTCTTATTAACCTTGTTTGCTGAGATTGTGTGGCTGGCCAAATTAGATCTGATGGTAGAAATTTCTTTGGGGACTGTAGATGTGCTGGGATATGTACATTTACTGGAGTTTAATGGAAATAATGAATATTCTCTTCTTATGAACAACATCTTCAGATGATGAGTGCTAAAAATGAATTACTTTTAGCATAATGGAGCTCCTAGAGAATGTCAGGAAAATGTGTCCTTTCCAATAATTTCCATGGTTTATGTCTCCCAGTACAAACTTAAATCTCCTTGAGAACTAGATAATCTGACACTCCCGGTGCTACCAGGTTTCTGCCCCTCAGAACCTCTGAGGATCTTTGTTTTTGTTAATGATCAGTTCAGTTTTGGCTCTCATTAGAGATACAGTTTAATGGTTGAGCAATGTAAATTTTCATTTAGTCTGTGTGTCATTGAATAGCATCAAAATTTTATCATATATAAATTGTAGAACTCAGTGTGTAACTTTGAATTTCACAGCAATAAACCAACAAAATATTAAACTATCATAATTTATAACTGAAAAATAACATCTCATCGAGCATGAGTTTCCACAGGAAAATGACATGTTAGGATGGAAGTGTACCCCTCAATTTTGATGTGTGTATTCTGTGACAAAAATTAAAGGGCATGATTCACTATAGTGTCATGCCAATCTTTTTTTTTTTTTCTTCAGATAATTAAAAATATCTGCCATATATTTTTCTTCTAGAGAAGGACTTCACTCTTCCTGTCCATTGATTCACCATGTGATTACTTCATTGTAACACCGTGATATATTTTTAAATGGGGGGAGGGGAGTTTCTTGAAAAAACATATTCTTCCCTTACTGCTTTTTGAAAAAGGCTACCTTGGAAAACATAGATGCATTTTTATTATAACCAAAATACTATATTATTCATTTCTAACACACTAGATAGCTTAGCACTTTCTGTAGTCGGTGCTAAAAATTCAACAGATATTAGCCACAGGAATTTGGAGAAGGTACACAGGGACACTCCCCGTGGGGGATATTATTGGTAAAAGGGACCAATTACAGTCACTAATACAGATATGGAACACGGAATTGTGTAAATATGTCTAGACAAGGTTTTCCAGCAACACACACTTTGCAAACTTTTCCAGTTCTTCAAATTTTTTGTGCAAAATTGCATTGGCACTGAGTCTCAGCCACAGCCAGCGAGTATTCACCAGAGTTGATTTAGGAGGATTGTAAAGGTGACATTTAGACCCTTCTGTATCTCTCCTGCAATCCTGGGTCATCTGGTAGCTCTTACCCATGCTCACTGCCAGTGACACAAATATGTTGTTAAAAATCCAGGGATCACAGGGTCTTAAGTGAGCCCATGTCCTCCCCTGTTACGGGGATTTGGACAATGCAGAAACAAGAATTTCTAATACATACTTAAGGCACAGAAGGTTTTCTTAGACAGTCACTGAAGAACTTTGGGTTTTGACTTTTCTATCATCCCACACCTGCAAAGAATGTTTGCTTGCAGAGGAGGAGCTAAGCTATATTTTAATTCTCTTTATCAGTTATTATCACTTTATTGTCTTCCATTTCTAGAAATGCACAAAATTAAAGCTTAGGCTTCTCTTCTTTACTGAGAGTCGCATCTAGATTTGACAGTCAGTCCTCAAAGGCTCACCTGTGGTTACCTCAAAGGTAACCACACCAGTCCAATAAAACACCACCACTAAAATGCAGCTCTCCAGTAATGCTTACATAAGTATTGGTGACGTATGGAGTATCAGTGATCAATTTGGTATACTTATGAAGGAAAGGGACACTTGTGCTGCTTAGTGGGGCTTGTTACAGTCTTACATAACCTAGAGGCAGACCCACCTGTGCTATCAGATATTGTCAACTCTGTTGATTCTGCATAGTGAAATTTAGTGATCCCTGGACAAAGTTAACTAGTTTTCCCTCAGGTTTCTTATTTTGTTTTATTTATTTTTTTAAATTTGAAAATACAACCATTCAGTGGGCTATATATCAATGTATATCTTTGCTAACCTGTTCATTTCATGGACCACATATTCCCAGATCTTAACAAAATGTGTCTTCATATCTAATCTTCGAATCATCCATCAGGTTATTTATTTTCTTCAGATGAAAATTAATACTCTTTGGAAACACAGTATTGTGTTTAAACTCACCTGATTCTTTTCGGCCTATAAAACAGCAGCAAATTATTTAAACTGAGATCCTAAAAGAATGTCTATGAAATGAGTCTGTCTGTTTGATTTTTTTTTTCCCCCAAATTCATAGCACCAGCAGAAGGACACAAATGTTTCTAAAATTGTAGATGGGGTATATAAGACTGAAAATACTCTCCCCACTCACGATATTAGCAGTGAATTCAATTTGTTAGCAGCCAGCTGGCCAAAAAACATGCATGAAGAATCTACAAAATTTACATTACACAGTAGCAATGTGTAGGTGATGTCTAGATTAAGTTTGGTATCTGCATTTAGGTGTATATCCCCATTGCTGGACCTGAGTGTCTCCTATGGCTGCATCTCTTTTCATACTGGTATAAGTCATCAGTATGTACAAACATTTGTGCTAACCCAAAAGAAACTATAAGTGGAGGGAAAGCAGGACTGTCTGTTTATCTGTGTTACCATAGCTCCAACATGATCCTATTGTTCTAGCTACTGTACAAACCTGCAGTATGGAAACAGTCTTTTCCTCAAAGAGACGCTGCACAGCTTTTTGCAGCTCACTCACTCCACTCACTATGTTATATGGTGTTAAAAATAAAATAATTTGCAGTTGAGAATAGGAGATTTTAAATGCCCTCTTCTCTGATGCCACCTGGTAGTACTGAACTCGGTTATCTTAGAAATTAAGATTCCCTAGGATAATGACTCAATTGGAGCTAAAGTTTTACAGAGCTGGAGCAAACTGACTTCTCACAGAAGATTAGTTTATTGGTTAAATAAGCAGCAAGCTCAATTACCAAAACAGGTGGCAATTATTTTAGGTATGTCTTAAACAAAATAAATAATGCAAAATAAACAAAAAAAAAAAAAAAACAGGCCTTGACAAATAATCAGAAAAATGGCAATGATTGAAAATAGGCTCTTAATGAGTTGAAGCATTTACTTAGAAAAATCTGAACAAATTTAATGTTTGTCCCTGTGATAAGGATGCTTCATATTGAGAATACTGTTTATATGGGTATGTTTACAGTTAGAAAACTTTGCCAATGAGGAAACAATAGAAGTGGTAAAATAGTTATTACCATTTTTTAGCTCACAGTCCTGTTTCTTCAGATTCTAGTTTGGTTAATGAGAATTATTCTAGAGTAGCTGATGCATGACTTTGAAAGTGGAAACTCAGCACATTTATCTTTGTAGAAATAGTTTTTCATGCTTATGAAACAATTCAAGGCCAGAATAAAAGAGCATGCAACTTTACATGACTCCACGAAACATTTTTTCTCCCTGATTAAACTGTTTTTGAGATTCTCCCCCACCCCCCACCACCTTTTTCATGTAGAAGATGAAAAATCCATGGATGTGTTTCTTGTGCTAAGGTTTGAGTCTTGTTCCATTCGTACCCTCTTCTTAATGAAACTGCTGCAATCTCGTCAGATTCTTGTATTTCATATGTAATTCCTCTATAAAAAGGTAGAATGAAAGAGCTAATACCCAAATCTCATTCTACTTCAATTTCCATTCCCTACCTACTAAAAGAAAACCCTGAGTTTCACAAAATCAGAAATCATGAAACAGAAGAAATAAATTAAAACAGGTCAACCCTCTCCAAAGAACTAAACTAACTAACAATAAATGCCTTTGAAATACAATTTCATAGAATCATAGAATTGTTAGGGTTGGAAGGGACCTTAAAGATCATCTAGTTCCAACCCCCTGCCATGGCCAGGGACACCTCCCACTAGATCAGGTTGCTCAGAGCCCCGTCCAGTCTGGCCTTAAAAACCTCCAGGGATGGGGCTTCCACCACCTCTCTGGGCAACCTGTTCCAGTGCCTCACCACCCTCATGGTGAAGAACTTCTTCCTAACATCCAATCTGAATCGACCCATCTCTAGTTTTAATCCATTCCCTCTAGTCCTACCATTACCCGACATCCTAAAAAGTCCCTCACCAGCTTTCTTGTAGGCCCCCTTAAGATACTAGTAGGTTACTATAAGGTCTCCTTGGAGCCTTCTTTTCTCCAGACTGGACAACCCCAACTCTCTCAGTCTGTCCTCACAGGAGAGGTGCTCCAGCCCTCTGATCATCCTCATGGCCCTTCTCTGGACATGTTCCAGCATGTCCATATCTTTCTTGTAGTAGGGGCTCCAGAATTCAATGCAGTACTGCAGGTGGAGTCTCACGAGAGTGGAGTAGAGGGGGAGAATCACCTCCCTCGACCTGCTGGCCACGCTGCTCCTGATGCAGCCCAGGATGCGATTGGCTTTCTGGGCTGCTAGTGCACACTGACGGCTCATGTTGAGCCTCTCATCCACCCTCACCCCCAAGTCCTTTTCTTCAGGGCTGCTCTCAAGCCATCCAATTTGGATGGAAGAAGGAGACCTTGGATCTGATTCATTCAGAACTTATGAACGGATATTGGGATTCTAAAATAATAACCTTGCTTGATGTCAGACTGTTCAGTACTCAGCAGAACAGGGACCCAAACCTGCAGGAAGCAAGTGCTAAATCCTAGAATGGCTGTTGTATTAGGAACCATTTTATTCTCTTTAGGAACAAAAAAAATGACCAAGGAAATATTAAAAAAAAAGAAAAAGCTGTTGGGCGGTCTTTTGTTTCTTTATGTGGAGAGGGAAAGAAAGGATCTGTTAACTGTAATAACATTTGGCAACAAACATAAAATACAGTGACTGCAGGCAGAGCATATGTTTGTGTCTAGGAAACAAAAAAAAGCACAGGGAGAAACAACATCGGTGGAGAGTAATGGAACTACAATAAAGGTGATCTACAGTAAGCCATCAAAGAGAAGAGAGGTCAGAGTACTGCCTTTATGGGAAAACTATGGCAAGATCTAAGGAAAAAGAAAAGGTGACCTCCTGAAAAAAAAAAAAATATATATATATATATATATTTTGGGAAAGACTAGAGGCAGAAAACATTGTGAACTGAACAGGGAGAAGTGGGGCAAAAATGCTTAGACCAGAGGGTAACCAAAAAAATGCCAAATAATATTCTCTGGAGAAAGTAAGTAATTAGGGATGAGATGCTGGAGGGAAATGAAGGCACAAGGGCCAAAGCAAGGGAAAAATAGTAAAATGTAGAGGCAAAAGGGCTGGGAAAAAGAATGATGACAAACAGGCAAAAGGAAAAAAAATGCAGAAGGAAAAGAAATCAAGAAAATAACTCAAATATCCTAAATATACACAATTTAAAATAATACTTTAACCATTTCATATAAATTACTTTTGAAACACTAGAGCAAGCAATCATTAATTGGGAGGATGAAGAATGTTTTAAAAACTACAGGTGACTTTAAAATTAGTTTCTACACCCAGTATCCCTTCTGGAGATAAAAATTTGGAAAGCATATGTAGCATAAACTTATAATGCCGAGTTAAATGTGAATGTTAATACTTGACGTGAAAAAGATAGACTTACAATTAAGAGCTTTTGTATACCCTTATTTGCAGTTATAGGGGATTTAAATTACTGTAAGTAATATTTATTTCAGTTCTCATTTTTTGTGTCTTCTTAACACCTTGACTTCTGCACAGCTGAGATGATAAAAAAAAAAAAAAAGTATCTTTTTCTGTTTTAACATAATATTGTGGACCTCCCATGTGCAAAACAAACCTTTCAAAGAATTTTGACATTTCTAGAAGGAAGGAGTCAAATAAAAACAACTCAATATGTAAAACTGAAAATATGTATTTTTAAAAGACTATTATTTTGGGCAGTTGATTCACAGTTTTTGAGCCTTTAAGTTAATTGCAATAGCAAACTCAACAGACAGAGTAAAATAAAAAGTATGTATAATTGCAAGATACAGGCTTAAATTTTTATTTACTCTCCTGGCCTCTTGATTTTGTTAGTTTGGTTTTTGTGTGAGAATTGTTTTTTGGGTTTTTTTTTTTAAAGAAAAAAAAAAGGCAGCTGAGTGTCTTACTGCTAGCTACTGATTTTCAAAGTACATTAGAGATTTAACTGCCATTAGAGCATTTTAAAATTCTTACCAGAAAACAGATCTTAAGTTTTTACTCTTTCACAATCATTAACATTTTATGGATGAGTAAAATTAGCATGGCAAGTGATAATAACCACTGGTACTGCAAAACTTCATTTTATCACACTTCTCATTATCCTTAAGGACACTAAGCAGCTTATAGCTGCCCTAACCACAAAAAGGTCCTTGCCCTAGAATTTTGGTGGTGTGTGATTTTAATTTTAGCTCTGTCTCCATGGCCTGTCTTTCAATTAAAGAGTATCATTCAGTAAATCATCCTTCATAATGAAGAACACCAAAGCATCTTCATTCCATTGTTGAAAGTTGAAACAACATTTTTAAAAAAATAATCTTTTAAAATTTCTGAATGCTCTGGTATGTTCATGCTTTATCTTCTATATATACCTAGGAAGAAAAAGAAGTTTTCTCGGCATCTTTGTCGGTCTATGGGGTCAGAAGGGGCCTTAGAAACAAGTTAGGAATAAAATAAAATTAGAGGAAATACATATTTTTTAAACTTTGGCACAACTGAAATAAAAAAAAATCGTACTTTTTTGAGACCCGACTAGATGGTTGTTTTCACTGAAGTCCACCTTAAGTTTTCAGAAAACCTCTGCTTTTCTTATTGGTGTCTTCAGAATATGAGTTATAAAGTCATGGGAAAAAAAATCCTTGTAAGTCTAACCTGAAAATAGAGAGAGAGATCTGTCTTGACTGTGCTTAAATGACTGTGCATCTTCAAGAATGATGAAGCATTACTTTCAGTTGTAGCAGAAAAAGCAGTCATCCATACTGAAGATACAAAGATGTGAAAACATAAAGGCAAAAATTCAGTAACATTCAGCACCTTCATGCAAATGCTCAGTTAATTCTTATTGTCAGGGATTCTTCAGGCAATGCATCGTTCTGTGTGTCTACTTCAAGTTAAGGCAATACCTTGAGGTGGAGAGGATGTTAATTTGATGACTGAACCACATACAGTCCTGAATTCTCTCCCTTGTGATTATATAATTTCTCACCCTTCTGATTATATCATGAGTCTTGTGATACTTGATCTTTAAAGATACAGCTCCTGGAGTTATAAGAACAAATCTCAGTTTTCACAAGGTAAGCAGGAAAGCAAGAAACTGTCACTATTAGAAAAGCTAATCTAAACATGCTGAGAGGGGAAGGAAGTTTATATCCTACAAATGGGACTAAATAGAGCTATTTTGTCAAAGGTGTGTGGTTTGCCACAACTGGAGTCATAAAGGGATCCTGCCTGTTAACAGCATTTAAAGTTTCATGTAATCAAGTTGACTGTGAAGCTGCGGAGGCAGGTACCTGGGCAGGCTGCATGAAATGCAAAGTAGAGCAGTGGAGGTCAGGGAGAGACTGGCTGTAGTGGCATCATCAGCCTGAAACTCATCGCTGAATAATCTGTTCCAGGGGGCAGTTATGTCACTTTCAAAGTGAATAAATTAAAATAGAATTAGGTACTGTGTAAGTAGAGAAAGAAGTTTTATGGGTGAATGTGAGGTATTTCACTATAGAATAACAGTTCACATGGAGAAAATGGCAGTGTATAGACCTCTATTAATGTCATTATCTGTTACCCAGCTTCTGGTGAAACTTTGTCTTACCGTTGCTTTTCGTTTTCACAAAACCTCAGCTCCTGCTTGGTAAAAAGAAATCCTCCATTTTTACTTCATGGTAGGAACAGCAGAGCATAAAGAAATTATTTGGGTAATTTAAATGTATTTAGTAGATATTTCATCTTCCGAAAAATACTAGTAGTGAAATTCTAAAGTTTCCTAGGATCTGATGCTGCCACCTTTACTCACTGAAGACAAGCCCGTAAACTGGAAGAACAAAGCTTTTGGAAACAATGAATAAACAATTTGTCACTACAGAAATACTAGAAGACAGCAGTCCCAGGTAAATGATTACTAATAAACATGGTACCCAACTGTACTAAAGTAAGATTATTATTTGATTAGTCCACAGCAAAACTCTAAAAAACCTTAGTATTCCCCTTTCTACAGTGACTTAACTGTTCCACATAGATTCAAAGGGTATAAAGAGATAAGAAGCAATAAGTACTGAGTTCTTGCTTGTTCCTGCCAGAACAAACAGCAATAGACAATCAGTATTATTTATCCTGTGTTTGGTTTACCCTGAAATTCAGAGTTTCATCTTTATTTGTTAGACAGGCAAAAGAAATGGCAAGTCCTCTGAGCATTCTAAGCTCAATCTTTAATTAACAGGTCACGCTTACGGGTTTTACCCAAGCATTTTACAAAAGTAACGCAACCATGGGAAACATTTATGCAATGAAATTATATTCAATTTCCCTTCTGTACTTTGAATTTTTACATTTGAACTACATTTTATTCTTCTGTTTTCCCATGGGTGGGAGATGAGAAAAGACAATTAGAAAATTCCACTGAAGTTATATAGGGTTCGGCAAGTAATTAATGATATACATCAAAAGGAAGCGCAGAGTGCTGCAGTGTAAGAGTGTTCGCAGTAAACTGGTTAGCCAAGGCAAAGCACTTGGATGGGAAGAACATGCACATTATTCTCATAATGATCATTCCTACGTATTTCACAGTAATTGGTTGCTGAAAGGTTAGATGATGACTTCTAAGCCTTAATTTTAGCCCATTTCCTCCTCCTCC
>VXBH01009365.1:260572-289363 GCA_013400035.1 Rynchops niger
TGGACATTCCTCCTGAGGCTAAGCCAAATCAGATGAAATTGACACTGTTTTCCCCTAAGTATGTGGGAGTGAATAGTGGTGAAGGTACCCAGAATTCTAAGCAATATAGTAGCAACTTAATTTTAATTATTTTAAACAAAAAATAGAAGAAAAAAAGCCTCCCCAGATTTTAGAGGTAATCACTTTACAAGAAACATTCGTACTTATTGACTAACATAATTAGAAGTACTTTCTAATTTATAGAGGAGACATAAGGAAGGAAATGAGCAATGATTTCAGTGTTCTTGTGGAATAAAAACCCGATGGCCTTGCTGAGGAAGAAACCCAGCTGTGTCGTTTCATGAATTCTGGGTTAGTAAACTTTGAGAATTCTCTTTGATACTGTATTCATTTTTTGATAAATGTCACCTTAGTTTAGAGACACTCGTTTGAAAGAAAATGTAAGTGCAAAACGTATGTCAGGAAGTTCATCTTTTCCACTTAAATGGCAATCTGAGTTTAGCATATTTTTTTTTTTAATTCTATTAGTACACTTGCCAAAAGGAAAACATAAAGAACAGTAAGAAAAAAACTCCTCTTATATTTAATTTTTTTAAATTTTCACACTTACTAGTCATCCTGTCTTTCATATTGAGTCAGAAAGCAAACAGCACTTTAAAGGGAAGTCCAAAATTAATAACATCTGTTTTCAGGAGATCTACCTTACTCCACGGCTTTGGCCAGCTGCTATATGGATGCATAAGTCTCCCAGACACGGCTTGGTCTGTCCTAAATTCCCTGGACACTAATGCACACTTAGAAGCAATCTCACCCAGGAAGCTCTGCATCCTTCTCTTGCCTTAGCTTCATATAAGCTAGAGTTTATATGCTTCTTCAACAAAAAATCCCATTCACAGGACACACATATACCCTCTTCTCATGGACAACATTAAATTCAAGGTAAAGGAGAGTGAGATGTGACTACTTAGAAGCAGGAGGTTAATCTTTGATTGGATGCTTTGTGATTGAAGTACAAAAAAATGGGATAGATCTATTAGCTTTTCATGTGAGATGTTTCTCCTTAGTGGTTTGTACATTATGTAGGGAAGGGCTACTTTTTTACCTTTCTTGAAACAGCAATATTGCCCAGTATAACAAGGAATGAACAAGAATCTTAAATTTCTTTCTTTAACTTCACGGTCACATGGAAGGACTATCATAGGCCTATTCCTGAAGTTTTTAAAGTAATATGAAAGGAATCTCTAGATATCACAGTGCTTTCTAGTCTGAGGAAGAGGCTTGTAAAGGTTAAGAACTTCGATTTATGTGCTGTCATGGCTCCAGCTCTTAGGAATATGTATGATAGAAGACAGACCGGAACACAGCTTTTCTGAATTGCACATTAATGCTATAACCCACTGCATCACCTTTCTTATTTTCACTTCTGCATGATTAAGAAATTATTTTTAACATGCCTGCATACCTATTAAACTATGCGTATGTCTGATGCTGGGTACTTGTGTCTTTTACTTAGGTCATTGAGAACACAGGTACTTTAGGTTGATAAGGCTTTTTAAAGGTCATTGTCTCAAAGTCTCTTAAACCTTAAAAGTCTTGCCTTCAGAACTTTTCTCAATTGGGCTCTCAGTGGCTGAGAAATTGTGTAACGGAGTTTTACTAGATACTTTAAAATTCTAATTTTATCTATCGTTTATTGTTTTTGCATTTAAATCCACATTGAAAACAATTAGCTTTTGATTATGGCTTGGTTAGTGATCCTGATCGGAGTGGGAACTTTTTAATATATGATAATCTTTGCAATTGCTCCTCAGTCTAACATCTCATTGTGACATACTGTTTTAAAGGCTTATTAAAAACATGGGCTAAAGTATGAATAAATGAAATGAATCAATTATAAAACGCTGTTGTTTAAGTCAATATGACTAACAATCCCACTGTACAATATGTGAACTTTGCATATAAACAAATGCCTACACACAGGACACTTTCGCACATTCCAATATACGTGTTCATGTGTGGAGATGTGTGTGTAAACTCAAACACGTTGCGCTGTTGCAATTAAAGATAACAACTAACTTTTATGCTAAAAATAATATCCCTATTTCCCTTGTCTACCATTCTTGATAAAGACGTATAGATTAAAAGACATCTAGTGATATCCCTCTTAAGTGTCAATCTTATTTTTTTCTGCCAATCTGTTGACATCTTGATACGTTTATTGTCTCTGTCAGTAAGAACTCACAACTTTTTGGACTAGGAACTGCAGCATATCAGAGGTGTTACCTACGTACTTTCAAAGCATTCCTTCACTGCATTTATCCAACAGTGTTTTGAATTTGACCTGTAGGCCAAGAACTCAATCAAAGGGATACCTATCGGTACTGTTTATTCTAGAGTGCTTAAAGCACCCATTTAAAATAATAATTGCAGCCATTCATGAGGGATTTTTCCCTCAGGTATTTTATGACATTTTTTATTAGCATTTTGAGTCTAAGATACAATATGTAAAGATTTTCTCAGGAAAGAATAAGTCTCAAGGCTGCAATATCAGGCACGTGAGCAATAATCCAAAATGGAAGGAATCAAACCTGTAGAACTATTCACAGGGCCAGGGCAAGCAAGATCCAGACCTCAGAACTTAGATTAGAAGAAAACAAGTTTCTACAATGGGAAGAAAGAAAGGGGAAAAAAAAATTACCGTTTTAACATTTCATCCAGCCCCCATCTAAACCCTCCATAATGCCCTCCTATCACTGCAACATTACATGGCACTTGAGATCAAATCATGGCATTTTAGTTCTAATTTTGGAAAAATAAAGCTGTCTGGAGCTAGAGGGACTTAAGCAAATCCTCACATGCAGGCTTCTGTGGTAGATCCTGCAACCTCAGAAATCAAGTACCCCCATCTAGTCCCATCTGATGAGGAGAGGCACCAAAAAATATCCATGAACAGTGTATGTATACACTGAACAAAGTTCAACAGCATTCTTCTTGGACCTACTTTCAAACTGGCCTCATAACATCTTTGCAAGCAACATTTCCACTTTCTACCAGTGGACGAAAGTTTTGTGTGTATTAAGTACAAAGGCACATAGGCATTCCAGCATTTTTCATACTTTTTCTGGAATATGTAACTTTGATGGGGGGGACAGGAAATTTGTACATTAATAGTAAACGTAGAGGTAACTTTCTGAACATTCAAAACTGGCTATTAGCCTCACAGTCGTTATTTTAGCACTTTAACACTATTTCTCAGTCTTACCTATGAATCCTATATATCACATTGTGGCATACCATATCTGGAATGCTAATATAAATTACCCCGTTTTCTTTTTACTGTTCTGCAAACGGTTTCTAAAATTCTACTTATAGTTTGTCATTAATTACAAGGAATATATGAATCAGCCCACACTCCAGCAGATGTGTAGTTCTTCTGCTTTAATAATTTTTAAATACTCCTTTTCCTCAGCTAGATGTGGTCATGATGCTTTAAAGGAGGATCAATCTGTTTTCCAGATTAAAAAAATCCAAACAAGGAAATAACCCCAAGACACTACGGAGGCTTCTCATATGAAGGGACACTTTATTTATTATCAGGAAAGAGAATATAACCAAAACAAAAAGCAGAATCACCCAGAAGTATTTCCTTAGGGCAACAGACATCTATTCTCCCTTCTTGAAGAGAAAATTCTTCAACTAATATTTCAGTTTTGGATTAAACTTCATGATCATAATCAAAGTGGAGTAAAATTACTGCTTCAGGAGGCACCAGGACTTCAAGTGGAGGTTTCCACACAAGCCCCAGTCTCACAGACCCTTTTGTGAGCCTTGAGCAGACCTGGAAATGTGTTGGGTTCCTAATGCCTCGTGTATCGTTACATCACAAATACTCGTTAGAATATCAATGCTATCCTGAGACTATGTCATCTGCTTACAAAATTCCTTCAGTTTCTGCAGCCATCATAGAAATTTCTGAAAGCATGCCCCCACTGACAGGGCAGAAGAATTCAGAGGATGCAAAACACTTTCCTTTCTATGGATATGAGGCAGGGTGACTGCCTGGGTCTCATCCTAACATGGAGTCATGATATAGCCAAGCTACGCTCACAGATCTAGGAACAAAAAGAAAATTTCTTGGTCCCACCCTGTAACTTCATGTTATTTAAAAGTAACTCCAGGTTGCAAAATAAAAAGGCTCCCAAGCAGAAAATTATGTTAGTAAAACTTGAAATCATGCCTAAAGTACTTTCTCCCATTTTTAGATGGATCTGTCAAGATTCATGTACACATGGATGCAAATGGTGCCAAGGTATGAGAAAAGAACAGTAAAAGTCACAGCAGTTTGGTTAGATGAAAACCAACAAGGATGTTTGCTGTAAGTTTTTCTTGTCCAGTTTCTGATAAATGTTTAGAAATGAGTTTAAAAGAATTTATAAAAAACAAGATTTTATTTCATTTTAAACAGAGATTGAATCAGAATTATTTTAATATTCCTCTATTAATAGGACGCTCTTTTGTCAACCTTACCAAATGGCAATATTACGGACATGAGCCTTTCATATTTATAAAACGAATTAACCTTTGTTTCACTGATATATGTTCCTATAATGTTCTCAATGTCACCTGCTGAACTTAAACCAGAATCTGGATGCAAATGCACTGCTGTGTTCTCAGCAGGTGCTGAGTCTAAATATACCTCAATCAGTCCAAAACGGCAGAAGCCTGTTACAGCTTTCCCTGGTTTTTCTTTGAAAACATTTATTTCTGTTCTGGCTTAGTACGCACAACTTCCTTCAAACTTACCCCCTCATAACTGTGACGCCAGAATCTCTCTTCTTTGACCTCTGTTCCTTTCAGCATGCACAGTGATGAGTCACTCTTTCAAACCAAACGGAGTTAAATCCATGTGAAATTCCTGTAATTGTGATTAGAATCAGCTCCTAAACTGTAAACCATTAGGGAACTTTTAGCCGCCCCCCATCACAGTCTGGCTTTTGAGAAAGGTGTTAGAGACCTGCCAATCACCTGACATTCCTTTGTGCTCTCAGTACGGTGCAATCTGCTACATAGCTCCATTGAGGACTCTTCAATGTGTTAATGTCAAACTTGCTATGGCAAACAACAGATGTGTGGACAGCAAAACTTGTACTGAGTGCCTTAGTGACTTACTTGGCACAGTATGAAGCATGTAGTACAAATATTGCTGTTCAGTTAAGTCAACATGTGGCCAGTTTTTGAAGAGGTTGCAGAAGGATGAATTCAGATGTTGCATTCAGAAAAAGAAATATTTATCCAACTACTCCTGAATCTACAGAGCCCTGTCTTTCCTCCTCCAAAATAACAAAATTACATGGTTGTACACATGCACACACGCACGCAAGGGAGGAATGTAGCTACATCTATTTGAACAGGAAAAAGGTATTGATTTGAAAGCGCCCACATGTTGGGAGGCTGAGTTTAGAGACTCCTCCATTTAGATATAAGTTACTGCATCCTAGCTAATCTCATGGCAGGACACATAGGCAATTAATGTTTTTTTCATCTTAAACCTGCATAAGGACATCTCTTATCAGCCGCAGTCAGAGATAGATCAAGAACTGTTGGGTACAACTAAACTTAAACAAGACAATGGTAAAATTGAAACTACTCATACAGTCTACTTCCTTGATATTGCATTCACCAGAAGGTGGTCTTTCCTCAAGCACATGAATCAGTACATATACTTCTGATAGCTGGTGGATGCTAGAAACATTTATTTTAACTCAATTTTATTTTACATAGGAGAAATATTTTTTTACTTTTACTAGCAGGCTTGTCTGGATCACAGTGATCCATAGAACCACACCCTCTCAAAATGATCACTGCAGCGAACCTTGGCTGACAATATGAATTGAAACTACAAAATATATTTTTACATTGACAGTGTAATTATGCTATTTGCTGGCTGTTTAAGCTTGACATCCAGATTATTCCTGGATAGCAATTTTGGCTGAACCTAGATTGTGAATTTGCTCCCACAAGGAACAATTGAGAGGTCTGTAATGTAAATATTAAGGTTGGTATGAAATATGAATGGAAATAAGTATGTGTGAAAACACCTGAGAAACAATAGAGCAAAGGGTTTAAAGAATTATTAAAATTAACTACCAAGGACAAAATTGACAGCAATAAAACTGGTAAACATTGCAAATGTGTTGCTTATATCAAGATCAAAATGCCTGAGTGACGACAAAGCCACAACATAGACAACTCATCAGCAGGAAACACAATCTGTGATAACGAGAGATGACACACATTGGTATGTGTTACTTCTCTTCCCGTCATTGGACCAAGAAGGTCATAAAAATAGCTAGAACAAGGAAAAAAATGTAATGCACGGTGTTTATGAAGGGTGAAATAACCAAGATTCTGAGGCAAGAGATGAAAGGATAGTAACTGTTGACTCCTAAAGGATAGGAATGTCCTTTTTGAATAACAGTTCACCATTACCAATCAAGAAGAGCCCAGAGACATACTTGTGTACAGTAAAGACTCATACCATGATGGGTCATACTCAAAGTACAGGCTAAGGAAATACTATCTATAACGTGCGTCCTTTATTCTCCATGTGAGTTGCAAAGAACCACTTACGCTTACATATATTGGTACTTGTGAATATGGGAGAATGAGCAAGTGAAATCTAGAATATAGTATACATGAGTGGCTGAAAACAGCTTTGCTTAAAGTAATTACCTCTTTCCCTTAATTTGGGATCTCACACTGAATTTTGTAATGTTATTTCCTGCAGTAAGAGTGAACACAACCTTCATCACTTTAGAAAATAATAGTTTATCTTCCACTTTATATTTACTTGAGTAAAGGTTTGTGAAATAGAAGGGTAGCACCATTAAAGAAAAAATAATAATATGAATCAACTAATCCCTCTTTCCTACAGGTAAGGAGAGAAATAAGGAGAGATCCCATCTATTTTTAAATATTTGAAACATATATTCAGTTGTGGGCTGGGGTTTATCTAACCTAATTCATAGATCAGAACTTGGATCTGAACTCTGTCCTGCAGCATATGCATGCAGAGCTTCGTAGCAGACATTACGCTAAGTTTGGCTTCAGCATAGGCTAAAAACATTGGAAAACTGCTGCTGTTGTTGAGTTTAACCCTAGCCTCTGAATTTGTTGATTTTTCTAACCACTGCATGGGTGCTTTATGGAGATTCCTAGCTTTTTTCTTAATGCTTGGCTGGCCCTAGCCCTGCCTCATTACTTTGCCCTTTATACCTAGGGGAGATAATAATCTCTCTGCTGTTATTCTGATAAGGCATCTGCACTCCTTTTTAGAACATTTAATTGTGCCTTAGACATAGCATTGTTTCTGCTTTGACTGTTGTATTTCCATAACGGATTTTTACCATCCCTTTTATTAATTGAGTTTATAAAAATCTTTTGCCACTTATGCACAGGGGCTATTGCCTCTGGGGTTGCTTGAAAAATAATACCCAAATGCTAATTGAACACAGCAATCCCTACTGCACCAGTGTTATGTGTCTTATCTTTGGAAGTCAGACCCTGCTGACACTGTTGACAACATCACAATAGGTTTTCTAGGAATAAAGTGAAAAATTTAACTGACTGGTCATTTAGTTGTCCTGCTTTTTAGTTTGTTAGGCAGTTAATGCTGTATAGAAGTCCTTCTGCCTGTCCTGAGTGATATATCTTTAAGAGGATTGCAAAAAATTGACAATATTTTTGATTCTACTATAATTTGGAGTTCTGTTCTGAAATCACTTGCTGCTTGTCAGAATGCAAACATTATTCTGAAAGATTAATTCTTCCACAAAATGCTTATCAAAGCTGCTATGAACTTTTTCTCACTAAATTGGGTAGAATTATGTACAATGTTGCTACCATTAATTATTTTATTTCTCATTACATATTAAATATAGTATGCCTAAATATAATAACTTACCCTCTGACTTATCAACATAAAAAATATGAACATATTTTCATATATGAACTGAAGCATGCATGTCTGCATGTATGTGTGTGCATTTGTGTTCAGTAGACATTTCTCTGTGCCTGGAACATTTTATAATCAGTGAAGTTGATTGGAATCATGATGAATATTTAGGAAATTACATTTAGGCATTCATTTCTTAAATATCTGTCTCCTGATGGGACTTGTGGATTACACAAGGTTTAGCAGAAGGACAATAGCAATGAGGGCAAAGTGAGAGCAGAATACAATTTGAACTATTTTTTAAGCGTATACAGTTCATACAAAGATGTGTCATAAAGACAATTGCAAAAGAAATGTAAAAACAAAGAGAACAGGCCATTCTGATAGAATAGCAGGCTGCAGCAGGGAGTGCTCTGAAGAGGATTAAGGTTTAGTAAACTATGTCTCTACATGAAGATTAGACTGCACAGAGGCTCCCAGATCTGTTTCTGCATACCTACAGCCTAAATGGGAAAACTTGTGGTATGCCCTTAGCAGGACTCCAGAGTGTCACTTAGAAGCAGACAGGTCTCAGGAAACTAGTACTAGTTTCCACTCAGTATCTGCACTTAATAAGCGGTACTAGCCTATCTTGCTTTCTTAAAGATAGGCTTTCAAGCCGTCTTCCCAAACTGTGGTAGCAGGAACAGACAACTCTCATCAGGAAAGGATACTGCTTTTACGAATATCCATGCCTCCTGGCTCCAAATGTACACAGAATTATATTCGGTTTGTTACAATTTCAGTGCTGGTCACTGTGAAGAACTGTAACTAATATTTTGCCCGGTGAGATACGGTGTATGGGAGTCTCACTCTTGCTGATAAAAGCAAGATATCACTGACGTTTTGAGATATAAGCAGAAACTGGCACCCTCACAACTTGCAAAGGCAAAGGTCTTCTTGGTTTTGGGAAAATGGCAGTCAGATCACTCTGTTTAACCTTTGATGAAGCACATGGGCTTGCCATTGGTTCTGAAAGATTGGTCCCTGGACAGTCATTCAGTTACTGTACAGTTTATCTGTGAATACATAAACTTTGTAGAAAGCAGCTCAAACCGGTTCCCCATTGCAGTAAATAAAAAAAGCATGAAGTGAATGTTATCTCTGAATAGAGCACCAGTGAAAATCATCTGGAAAACCTAGTTTTAGTTTTGCTGTCTCCCTTTTAAACACAAGATTCAATTTTTGGCAGCACTACAGAGAAAAGGCACAGATGTGAACTGAAGGTGGGACAGAATGCCTTACAGAGAAAAATGTTAAAATTAAAGATATTTAATATATCCCAAATGGAAATAAAGAGATAACTTGATCATATTGTTTATACGACATCATCAGTGGAAAATACCCTGCACCAGACTAAATGCCTTTCTGAAAAGTGCTCTGCAATCAAATAGTTTGTTTGGTTTGATGATACAAGTGATACGAGATCAGATAATCTTACAATTTCTCCTGGAATCAACGTTTGGGAGTTTATGAGTACACAGTCACACAGCCCTGCAAAACAAAATCAGATAAATGAAATTTCTTTCAAGAAGAAACTTTTGAAATTTTAAAACAGTGTTTGGTGATAAATATTTTACTTCAGCAGGATGTTATTCAACAAATCAATAAAAGGTACTAGAGCACAGGGAAAAAAAACCTAATACTTGGGATGTGAGCCATTATGTAGTTAGTCTGGGCAGACAAAGCTTATCTGATATGATTAAAATAGTAAAATATGGTGAAAACAGTTTAAAATTGGAAGATAAACACGTTATAATTGTTACTGGCCCAGAACCACTAATTTCATTAGAACTACCCCAATTTAGATCCTAATTTTCTTTGATCTTCATTATATATTAATTTTAACTGTAAGCACTGTACCAAGGATAAACAAAAAATTCAATAAACAGTTCAACCACAGTGCTCCTTTTCCACAAAATAGTTTTTTACACTGTCACAGTTTTTAAAACATTTTTCTGTTTTCTTTTGCCCTCTTCTACCTTGTCTCAGTGAATTAAATGAGGCAGTTGTGCGTTTGGGCCTCCTCAGCACTGAATAACAAATCGTTCATGGAGAGTGCTTCCCTATAAAGAAGAAAGTTGGGCTTCAATGACTTACAATAATAGTCTAAAGAACTTTTAAACACTGGCTTATCCAGTGCAGGCTTCATTTTTCAGTTAAGAACATTTACTGAGAGGTGAGACTGAGGTATGTAGCCATCTGAAAAGGCTCTTTCCCCATTTTGTGTGTAACATGGAACTACACGTGACCAGTTTTGCATGACCTAAAAAGGTTTTTACAGTATGGAAGAAAAAGCAGACATGGAATATAGATTCACTGACCCTTCTGACTTGAAAATCTTTCTGTGTGGTGTTCTTTCATTTGACCTGTGTGCTGGTTTTGACTGGGATAGAGTTAATTTTCTTCACAGTAATTAGTACGAGGCTATGTTTTGTACTTGTGCTGAAAACAGTGTTGGTAATACAGGGATATTTGAGTTAGCGTTGAGCAGTGCTTACAGAGAGTCAAGACCTTTTCTGCTCCTCACACCCGTGTGCTGGCGGTGCACAAGAAGTTGGGAAGGGGACACAGTTGGGACAGCTGACCCCAACTGACCAAAGCCATTTTCCATACCATATGACGTCATGCTCAGCATATAAAGCTGGGGGAACAAGAAGGAAGGGGGAGACGTTCAGAGTGAGGGTGTTTGTCTTTCCAAGTAACCATTACAAGTGACGGAGCCCTGCTTTCCTGGAGATGGCTGAACACCTGCCTGCTGACGGAAAGTAGTGTACAAATTCCTTGCTTTGCTTTGCTTTGCTTTGCTTTGCTTTGCTTTGCTTCTGTGTGCAGCTTTTACTGTACCTATTAAACTGTCTTCATTTCAACCCATGAGTTTTATTGCTTTTACTCTTCCGATTCTCTCCCCTGTCCCACCAGGGCGAGTAAGTGAGCGGCTGCGTGGTGTTTAGTTGCTGTCTGGGGTTAAACCACGACAATCTGAAACCTCCAAAATTTTAATATCTGACAAAGAAGGGAGTATTGCTGTAGGATAATCTGACTCTCTCAAAGGGAAATATCACGTTCTGTGAAGACAAAAGGAGCTTTGCCTTTGGCTTCAGAGGAGGAGGGCTGCAGTGCTTGTCTCTTACCTACCACTCACTTACCTACCAGATCACATCTGGAAATGCAGTAAGTAGCTAAACATCCCAGTCGGGGGTGGCCACAGATATTCAGGTCTCAGAATACTTGTCAAATCTGATGCTCAGTTGTGCTGAGTTCTGAACCTTGAAAAATGAGATACAGGTTAATGAAGTGATGGACCTAAATAAAGATTAATTTCTGTGTGGGATTGTAGTACGTGCCCAGTGATTAGAAATAACTAGTAATCCTTTCTACCCACACTAAAATGAACACTACTAAGGAGGCTGGGAGGAATGTATGCATGCCTGCAAGGAGAGAAGAGTGGTAGGTGGGAGCCACTGGCTAAAGAATAATCCCGAGCAAGTCTAAACAATAGACATAGCAGTCTTTTTCATTGTTTCAAATGACTCATACCACTACTTCCATGTAGAGTGTTTTATTTCTTTCTGAGAGAAAGTTTAAGGAAAACAAGAACAAAGCACATTTTGAGTTCCACAGTACTTATAAAACTAGTCTCAGAGTTTGTCAAACCATACGCTCTTACAATTCTGAGACTGAAAATTAAGGGCAGACAAATTAACCTAGAAATGAGGTGCTTGTTTCCAATAAGGACATTTATTAAAGTGGAAATATGCTAAACAGTAATCTTCACCTATGTCTCCAAACCAGCTGCTCAGGACTGGATACTTTTGTGAAAACTGAACCCCAAAGACTGAAACTGTTATCATGTCTGAAGAGCTTTTGGGAAAGATGAGTATATTACAGAATGAATTAGAAGTTCTGGAGGAATGCATCTACGGAAATAACTGTTGATTATGAGCAGTCTATGGCCACATTAGTGACAGGATCTCTAACAGCTCATTAAAGTTGCTTGCACCCCAATATCTTCAGTTTCACATGACTTTTTTAAACTACAAAGAGTAGGACAATATCTAGAGCTTAGTACATTCATAAACTGCATCTACTTCATTGATGGGCTACCACCACAGTGGCTTCCTGATGCCACAGAACCATAAATAAGCTGTCATCCTTTGTGCAGTATGCTGAAAAGTCTGTCCCCTAAAGAATCCACCAAATGGTTCAACTCGGAAGAGAAAACTAACTAGGAAGACAGACATTAGGGAAAAAAATATTTAGCAAGCAAGTCATCACTGGTCCTTGTTCAAAGGATGAGGTGGAGCTCATGGAAGAGAACCCTCCAAATAAGGAGACTGAAAACATGGAGGTGGACCCTTCAAAAGATGAGGCAGAATCAATGGAGGTGGACATACCTTCAGTAAAGTTGGCACCGTGCCATGCATGAAAATGCAATGATGGTGTCCCAGGAGAGTCAGGGGCCCTCAGTTACCTCTTAGCTCCCTCACAAAAGGAAGCTGAGAGAGAGTAAACAATGCAGATATTCCCCTTAGCAGGAAAAAGTAGCAGTTTCAGAAGAGGGACAGCCAGGACACCATCTTTCACATGCAAGTCACTGGCAGTGCTCTCATAAACAATAAAATGGAAACAATGGATGTGGAACAGCCAAAAAATGATGTGGAGCCCATGTAGATGGATCCACCACAAAATCAAGAAGAACCAATGGATTGGACCTCCAACAGCACTGACATGGCGCTGCACTACTGTGCATGGGCTCCCTTGAACTTGACGGTGGCAATGGAACCCCAGGAAGACTGGGACTCTAAAGTATGCCTCACTGCCCAATACCCTACAAGTGGTGCAGTCCCCATACCTGGCAGTAGCTGAGAGGGGGTAAAGTATACAGACATCCCAAAGGTGGGAAAGAGAAGAACAGACAGCCTGCATGAGAACTCCCCAAAATCAGTAAAAGAATCATTGAGTTTTAATGGTTGTGTGGGCCCCGCTCTCCCATCCCCCTACTCCTTTTCCCCTCACTTGAGCAAGATAGGTGCCATCTGTTCTTCACTGTGCCCTGAAGGACTGGGGAGGAGAGGGCCTAGAATTATTTGGGCTGCTTTGTCAAGTCACCAAGAGGAACCCATGGCAGTGGACCCCCAAAAGATGAGCCTGAACCTTCACTGGCCTTGGTGTTTGCATAGCTGTCTCTCTCATTTTCTCACTCCTCTTTCACAGCTGCTTCATAGCATTATTTACACTCTTCTAAATACATTATCACAAAGGCACCACCAGCATTGCTAACTGTCTCAGCTTTGGACAGCAGTGGGTCCTTCTTGGAGCTAGATGAAACTGGCTCTGTCAGACATGGGGGCACCTCCTGGTGTCTTCTCACAGAAGCTGCCCTTGCAGCCTCCCCTGCCACCAAAACCTTGCTACATAAACCCAATAAACAGGGGCTGTCTGAACCCTTCTTGCCTGTCCCATGTTTCCCTGCCCTGAAGCCCCACAGGACGAGGGACAATGGTTTTAAACTAGAGCGGGGTAGGTTTAAATTAGACATTAGGAAGGAGTTCTTTACAGTGGGGGGTGGTGAGACACTAGAACAGGTTGCCCAGAGAGGTGGTGGAAGCCCCATCCCTGGAGACATTCAAGGCCAGGCTTGATGAGGCTCTGAGCAACCTGATCTAGCTGAAGAAGTCCCTGCTGCTTACTGCAGGGGGATTGGACTAGATGAGCTTTAAAGGTCCCTTCCAACCCAATACATTCTATGATTCTACGATTCTGTGTCAGTTGCTATCCCCTTATCCACCAATGCTCTAACTCTGTGATAGAAGGCCACCAAATTTGTCAGACAAGATTGGGCTTTAGTGAAGCTGTCACTGATCACCTCCTTATTTTCCATGTGCCTTAGCATAGTTTCTCAGATGATCAGCTAGCTCCATGATCTGCCGGGCATAGAAGTGATGCTGACCAGCCTGTAGTTATCCAGATCTTACTTTTGTCTGTGGAATTTGGATAATGAGGTGAAGTCTCTGTGCTCAAAGAGCAATTAAGACTGGCTTTACCACCTCTTGTGCTACCCAGGGAAGTGAAGACTTGTCTGGCTATCACAGGATATACAAATAACGGGGTAGTCTTGGTGAGCCAGGAGAACCCTGTTTTTCACCAGCAAAGACAGTAAAATCAAGATAACAGAGACTTTGTGTAGTCCTTTGTTTCCTTGAGAGGCTACCATGACCAATAATTGATCTTTGCCTCATTACCTGTGAAATGCATATTAAAGTTGACACCCCTGTATATGCTAATGAAGATTTTAGAGATCATGCTAAACATACATGACTATAGCACTCACCTCTCCACTCAAATCATACTACACATCACCTAGGGGAGGGAAACCTAGTAATTTAGGGGATAAAAGTATGGCGAAAATGACTGCTAAATTGGCAGAGAAGAAACTTGATCCTTAATGGACCAGTCAACAGACTGTTCTCTTCCTCCACCCCAGGCAGGGACGCCTGTCTCGGTAAGCATTGCACCTTTCACCCTCTAGTGAATGTTACCCCAGGTTATTGTATTATCATCATTTTTGCTAGCAATATTAACCTTAATTAATTAGTGCTATTGTAGTTAGTGAATTTATCAACAGCAATCTCAAATCTGCCTCTGTCACTCTCAGTAAAATAATTGATTTTGATTATTTGTGAATCTGACTCAGTGAAAGTCCTTTGCTGGGACTCTGATAGTAAATCAGTGAAAGGTCTGAGACTGACAGACAAATATCGAAACTACAGCCCTTTTAACGCAATAGAGACTTAAGTAAATGACATTTTTATAGGAAATCTTCAATCTCGAGATGAAGAACAGGCTGTTGCTATATACCTAACAGGTATGGAAATCGAAATGCTAACAAACAGTTAAAAAGTGCATGAGGTTTCAAGAATTTGGGGGAGCAGAAACATTCAAGCTTTGTGTAAAGTTAATACAATTGTGCCTATTTTATTGATGCTGAAATAAAAACATGTCTTTTTTCTTCCAAATGAAAATGCATGTGGATGGTGAGGGATCAGCCTGGGTCGTACACAAGGATCCTCTTTTGTTGTATTTTGTTTTACAGTAGCTGCAGAATTAAGAAAGTAGATACCTGATGAAAATATGCATTTTTTTCTGACTGATCTCTGTTCACGTAGTGGATAGATAACAAGCAAAAGTAGTCTTGGAATGGCTGTTACTATACATTGCAGTAGTTTAATTATTAGCTGCTTCCCAAGGTGAGAATTTTTTAGAAAAAACTCTACAGTGACAGCATGAACCTCATTTGTCAATGAATTAATCAACCCAAGACCAAAGCTTGTAGTTTCACCCATAGAAGGAACAGAAAGTGTGAGTAATTGCAAGAGTAAATCCTAATTCTCTCTAGCAAATTATTTTTCTGATACCGCCTATACCAAAAATAGATGAACACATTTCTTAGTCCAAAACTCTCCTTGAAAAGTGTCTGAAAAAGTAATAAACTTCTACAAATATATTTCTTGAAGATGATGAAGCAAAAATGTCAGCTACACAGTTGGATAAGCTGAATGAGACTGCTCTGACTCAGCTTCAATCATGCCAGAGACAGCAGCAGCAGCAGCCAACTCAGGCATGACATGTCCAGCCATGCTAAGCCCACTCACCTATACATCATTTACATCCATTTCAGGAAAGACTGATGTATCTTAGAAACAGCAGTTCTAATCACAGAAAGGACTGGAAAGTCATTAGTTCACAATACTTTTAAGAAGTGCTGCCAATTAATGTCTGACTGCTGGACTTTTTTCTCTTTCAGTTGTTAGTGAATGCTTGTAATTTGAGCCTTACTGACTCATTTCAGATCTATGCAGTACCGTGTCACAGAACCCATTGCATATCAGAAAGGAAATACAACCTCAGACTCTTCTCTTTATATCTGTATCTCAGGTAAATCTACCACCCAGCAGGGGATCAGCTCTTATGCTTTTTTGAACATAGGTATCTTTTTTCCCGTGACTGACTGACTGATTGGCTAAGCTACCTGTCTTCCTGCTGTGCAGCATCATAGCATCTGTGCATATAAATGTACATGGATGTTCCTGTATTAGTCAAAGATTACAGAACAGATGACTTGGATAGATTACATGGATACATCAGAGACTATGAGAAACTAACACAGGGCTGTCACCACATTGTCCTACCCACTGCCACAGTTCAGGAGCCGCACAATATTTAATGTGGCAGATAAAGTATTGGCATTGTGGTGGCCAGAAATACATGTGAACATCAGTGACATTGGATTTAATCAATCACATACAATCTCTTGTTTTACTTCCTATTATTATATTCTGAAGAGTGCCACAACACCAAGTGTCCCCCTCCGGCTTTCTAAACCACTGAAAGACATGAGGCCATTTATAGGTACAAGCAATAGTAATGTGCATGTCAGGCACTTCTATTTTTCATTGACAAGAAACACTGACTGCCTCATTTCCCGGTAACTGTACCAGGTGAAACCACTAACACATAGATAAAAAATAATTGATGAAGGCTGAGCATTGTCAAGGCATAGATTAAATAGGCATAAAGAAGGAATAGAAAAGGTAACTTTTTCTTTGTATTCAAAACTTAATTGAGACAAAAGTGGATTAAAAAAACCCAACCAAACAAACAATATCTTTATGTAGATATGTTTTTGTATTTCTGTGCCTGTATACCTATATGTAAGTATACATATATATACATGTATGTATATAAAAGCATATCATTATTTGATTATCAAAACAATTGTCTATTTAAATATTTCAAAGCTACAATCTTATTTTTATTATCTTTTTCAGTTTTTCAGTGTCTGGAAATACTCTGTGGGAAAGTGTCTTAATAGAACTAAATTCATTATCTATTATGGAGATGAAGAAATAACAGTGTAGAAATACTAAGCAAACACAGCTATATAAATAATTCAAATAGTCTCATTGGAAATATGATCAGTGGTTTTATTGTTAGTGTCTGTCAGCTACTAATGAGAAAGCATTATGAACCTGACTATAAAAATTATTTTATAGATGCGTATATATATATACACACACAAGCATATATAATGACATATACAGTGATTTTATAATCTGTCTCTGACAATTGAAAATTATCTCTGATAATTGAAAAGGCTAGGATATTTGATTTAAATGTTCGTTGGTGTGAGCAACATTTAATCAGAAAGCTTGACGTTTCACGCATCTCTTCAAACAATTTTTTCTACCTGGCAGCATGAAAATGTTACTTTAAACTTTTAATGGCATGGGTGTTTAAGAATTTAGTCTTCCTAAATTTGTATATTTCATCCCTGATCTCCTCTTATACTTCTCTCTCACTAAATCGGTGTCACTAGCATGCTTCTCACACTTAATATGATTACGTAGAGATTGTAAGAAAATAAATGATGTGCATGACAGGGTATGTACTAGATTCAGATCTTCAGAGTACCAAGCAGGATCTGGAACTTACTGACAACTCAAGGGAAAACAGTATCTTGTTTTGCAGTAAAACTGTCTTTTGTTACTATCTTGCCTGGGATGTATAGACATCCTGCCTTTGTTCATGACTCAGATTTAGTTCGTCGTTATGTTTGAGGGTGGACTCTGTAGTCTGAAAAATAACAAATTCAGTATTTTTCTGTAGTCCTGTGTCACTGTTGATGTGTAAAATGGCATTATGAATGTATGTCACCTGTTAGAGATTCTAATTTTCCATAGGAATTGTGTAGGCATGTACTACCCTTTGCTCATTTGTGATGAGTGCACACGACATGGCTGTGCCTGTCTATTAGCATATGCATATAGCACCTATTATCATCAGAGCAGGTTGGAGAATGCAGTTTTATTTTGTGACAAACTTGAGGTTTAAAAATGTCCTTTAATGGTGCAGTAGAATTAAAACACTTTTGTTTTGAAATGTTCTTTTTCAATATATCAAGAAGCAACAAAGCTTTATTTTGGAAGGGACAAGAGGTTACTCTGAAAGCAGGTGCAACCTCAGTGTGGATGTTGCACAATTACCACTGTCACAAGATACATAATGTACAGGAACAGACAGTGTTCATGGAAATTCTGCAGAGTTCTACCTCCTGTAGACCACCCTAGTGGGAAAACTGTTCCTGTCTTCCTCAGTGGTTTGCTGGCTAGAAAGCTGATGTTAGAGTTCTAAGTTCAAATTTTCACTCTGTCTGGTTGAAAGCAGATCTTTTTCATCTCCGTGCCCTCTCAAGGCAGAGCAAAGACTTGGTATTCCATAGTTCCTCTCTAAAGCTGGGAAATTTTCTAAAGGAACAGCTGGAGAAGGGTTTCTCAAGACAACACAAGTTATGATGAAGCAGGTCTCACTTCTCAGGCAAACACCTGAACCACAGGACAACTCCTTACACTCAGACTCCACTCTAGCACTTTTTGATTCCAAGATGAAGCACAGATCCTTTTGCTAATAAAAGTTGGTTAAGATCAGTGCATAAAGTAAGTTCTGACCTTGGTAGTGAAAGGTATGGATTCTTCTCAAGCAATAGTTTTACCTTTTAGTTATGGGTTTATTTTTCCAAATTCCAGCAACTGATCCTTTCTCCTTCTTCATGGTCACTATTCAATTAATTTGATGTACAGTATCCTTTCTAGCCTCCAAGACAAAAACAAACAAACAAAAAAACCCCACCAAGAAATCCAAAGAAAATAACCCTAACTAACAAGTAAAAAAGAAAGATTTGATATCCACAGAAGGACTTTCCTCTAGTAGATTTCCTCACCCGATTGTCAGTGTGTCATTATGATTTCACAGCAAGTTAATTTTCTGCTGTGGTTATTCATGGGCACACTGTCCGGTCCCATGGGTTTCCTGCTATTTATCATGTTAATCTTGTTCTCATCCTCATATTTCTATTTAGCATTACAACAGTTTATGCTGCCTGACTACCTGTTTGCACTACATTGTACACTGCCATTAGATTTGGAGATTCTTGCCATCTGTCTTGCAGTGTCTGGTGGTTCCAATGCCATCTGAAGCTTTGGGGCAAGGTGAAATTGTGATTGCTAGAAAAGTGTGTAACATTTCTTCTCACTTTGTAAAGAGAAACTTCTGAAAATAATGAGAATCTCCTCATTTACAGAGAGTCTTAACCTCTAGAAAAAGATGCATTAGAGCCTTCTTGCTTCTTGACAGATAGCAGCCTCTAACTCCCACTGAGGTCAGTGGCATTACTTGAGGTAAACATGACAGCCTCAGACTCTGAATTTCTGCATTCTTTCTGGAGCTAGTCATCTTGTCAGTGGCCAGACTTAGAAAATACATCAACCTCTCACTCCTACTCCATACATGCAGAAAACATTTCTACGAGTGTGGTAAATAGATAGACACCTTGTTTGGATCTTGCCACAAGTGGCTAATCCAGAATATTTCATGTATCAATTTATGAAAATAAATGTAGATTTTGAAATGCATCTTTATAAAGACAGAAATAAAATTTTTAAAACAAATTAAAAAAACAATAAACCTGCAAAACTGTTAACCTACTTTATTGCACTTTGTGTGGTTATACAGACACTGATTTACATGCTTCAAGATAGAAGTCCAGTGCAAAGGGAAGCTGGGACATCCCCAGAGGGAATGGTTGACATGATATCCAGGGAAACCTGCAGGCTTCTGGAAAGGCACTTGGAAACCAGGAGACTCACATGGCAACTAGACTTCGTCCTATAGGTACCCAAGTTACTTCTCCCCCCGCAACAATTAATTTAAGCATATAGTTGGGATGGATACTTAGATTGTTATCTTCCAACCAGACTGAGGTTGTTAAAGTTAATGTGACCTTCAGCCGGCGGTTTCTGTGATCCAAGTGCTGGTTTAGTGCCGCAAAGCTGGGTGATCTTGGCAGCTTTACTTAGCAAATGTTTATTAAGGTGTGAAAAGTAGTAACACATAAGTGTACTTGTTGAGACTGTCATAGACAGCAGCTAAGGATTCAGGAGGAAAAATATTGTTATCAGAAAACTGCATCTCAGCAACACAAAATCCTTAGGATGAGCCAATTCCAAGGCACAACAAAAGTCACCCTTTCTACGCCCTGAGGACTGTCTGACCAACAAAGACTTTTTGGGTTGACGGCGAGTGAGAATATTTATGCTTCATCTGGTAGGGACCTAGTTCTAGCCATTTTCTGGGTGTATCAGCTAAGAAAAACAATTGCTTCGTAGTCTTAAATTGTGCATCTCCTGCTTGTAGAGCCTCTACATAGTAAAAAGTTGTCAGGGAAGGAAGGTTACTTTAGGATCCTAAAAATGTATTTCAGCATTGGGAAAGCCTGCATTTCAGATGAGTTAAACATTTGTACTTTCCATTGACTTCAGTAAATACAAAAATGCATTAGTTTTTTTAGCTCTGGCATGAAAAGGGATGAGATTAAAAGGTTAAGATATACAGCTGTGAAAAGATGTATCCTGAAAACGGGGTTAATAATTCAGCTAAGCCAAACCTTTATGCTCTGAAAACTTAAGAATAGTTCTCTAGAATTTCTCCCAAAGCTTTCTCCAGCAATATGACTCCAGAATAAAACCAAATTTAAGAAGGTGTAACTCAAAAATTACTTTTGGCATAAAATTAGTAAGTTATTTAAAAAGTAAATCAATTGAAAATGTAATCAAAACTTGTAAATCATCAATATAGCTGTAATTTACAAACTTCATATGTTTGTTTCATATACAAAAGCAAAAGTGGTTCTATGAGAAAGATTCATAGAGAGCATGGAGGCCATTTGTGGCGAGACACTGCAGTGGGGTCATGTTTCAAATGTTGAATTAGTCATTTAATAAGGAAAGTGGCCGTAATGATCCACTGTTTCTACAAGATAATTGTTGGATCAATACTGTTATATCCCAAAATAATGCACATTCACTTTAATGTCACCTATAGGAGCCTCGTACAATTGGAAATATTGATTAGAGCAGAGGCCATTATGCCAAAATATAGGCCATGAAATGCAGCAAGAATTGATTGGTATTCTTCTGTTTGGCTTTGTATGAATAATGGTCAAATGCTTTCTAACACAGCACACTCACTCCACCCATGGTAGCTGCTCAGTACTGGTAGTTTACAGGTGGCAGCTACTGACTGTTTTTTCAGTCTGTGCCACAATGGAAATCAGAGAAAGATGTACACAAGAATATATTAAGTAATAAAAACTTAATTAATTTCACGGAAGAAAAGTGACAAGACCAATTTAAAAAGTTTGAGTAGCATTCAGTTATTGTGCCACATAGGTCCTGGTTAAATAAGTTGCTGTTTCATGGCACCTGAAGTTTCTCAGAGAGGGTATTTCATGTAGGGGCAAAGTAACTGCAGCTAAAAACACACAGAAGGTAACCTATTATCAATGAATATTTATAATTTTCATGCTCAGATTCTTTTCAAACAGCTATTTGCAAAACATATGTAATGTACCCATTGAAAAATACATTCTAAATTAGTAATTTATTCATAGGACATCTGTACATTGTGATGTTTTGCTTTTGGTTTTGTGTTTTTCTTTTTTTGCTTGACTTCTGGGTTGTGTTTAAAGCATTTCCTTCCATATGAAAAGATGTTGGATATATATAAAACCCATCAATCAATCAATCAATAAAACAGGGCATGGATAAAGTCTACTGTGATTTCTCTATCCAAAACTGACCACATACATATAACATACTGAAAAAGAGTCATACATTTAAATCCTCATGATGTTTACAATATTTTACGTTTCCCTTTCTCCTTTTCTGATCCTGTCTCAGAGAGTCTGAGTATCTTTCACTAGTACACACTTTCAAGGAGATTCATCAGATCAACATGCTTCATTAACTTTAACCTTAAATGAGGCTGACAGGATAGGGTAATCTTAAAAAGAATGCTGTTGGTTTAAATTTATTTAATCACTTTTGCATTGATGTTTATATTTGAATTTTGTTGTACAGAACTCTTCATTTATTTGAGAGTTTTAGCAAACATTACCGCAATATAAAGACAATGATAAGAAGCCTTAGCTGTAAGTTCTAGCTTACAGCTATATTTCTCAATAATTATCTACTGAAACAGAAATACATGATGCATTTCTCCTACTGTATGTTGATGTATCTTTCTCCTTATACCCCCAAGAAAGAGATCATTCAGTGTTAAGATTCTCTTCATTAGAACAGACCAGCTCTCTACAGTAAAGGGGAAATCCCAAATGTACTTTAGTGGGATATGTACGAGTTCTTACTGAGCAGTTCAACAGAGCTGTGAATCTGCATCACAGAATCATTGCTGATCACATCCTGGGGTTGCCTCTTACAAGGATAATTTGGTTGTTAGGCTGCGATGATATCTCTCTTCTGAATTCTTTAGAACGATCTACATTTTCTTTGGGTTTTACTGTAGATAATAGTAAAAATAAAGATGAAAATAGAATTCTAATGTTATTGCTTATAACACACCTGTTACTAGGCTGTTATATCTCCAGGAAACTGGTTGTTCTCTAACTACCAATCTGTATTTTAGGATGAAACTCACTGTATCTTGTGGTTGATTTTTGTGTGATTAGGATGATCTTTCCTCAGCTCAGTTCAAAATGTCACTGAGATACGATTTTCTTCTTTTTATCATCAATTACAGTATATATTGTATATTATGTATAAGTGTAGTATTGACACATTTGGTAATGTGTGAAGAGAAATACGCAGGCTAAGTGGAACATACTAATGATGTACAGAATAAAGGATTTTAAAAAGGCTTAAAATTATATTAATAATATTGCTGTGGTAGCCATGATGATTAAAGAATGTGAAAGCTGTTTTCTAGGTGAATTAATACCTTTAATTGAAGGGTTATTTCATGAGTCTGCATTTGCTCAACTATGTCAGCTGACCATGTGATAAACCATTACTTCTCCTAATAGGGGCCATTACTCCTACCATTACTTCTCTTCCATGGATTGCAAAAATGTCTGGAAATTATTGCATCATACTACTTCTATTATAACTGCTACACTGTGTATGATTTTTTACTGTACAGAAGAGGCAAATTTTTATCAACTTAAAGGTGTAAATGTCCACTTCTCAGGCAAAAGCCAGAGTAAGAACATTACAAATCTTGCATGATTAAAAATTTAGAACCAAACTCTTATGTGGCATACATGAGTACTGGGTGGATGAAATTCATCTCTTCTAATCTAAAAACTCAGTATCGTCTAGTCTGCTTCAGTTGTCTTGAGTCAATAGAGAAAAAACAAACTTCCAGCGGACGACTCTGTGCTTCTGTTTGAAGACTTCTTGGAGGCGAAGAGGAAGTCCCGCTCTGGAAGGCCTGTTTTCTGTACTGAATTCAGCAGTTTGTCAGATAATTAGACACCTCCAATATTTAACTTTTAGACGGCTTTTAAATAATAGTCACAGTGAATGCTTACTTTGATCTTCATCTTCAAAAATACATCCATTAGAATGTACAGTCTATCCTCCAATATCTCCCTTGAGCATACTTAATCAGTTGGACTCTGCTCCTAAAGTTGGGATAGTAATTTCATAAAAACCATGTCAGAGGACCTTTTACGTAATAGCTCTGTCTTTAGAACCCAAGATATGAACTTCTCAGGTAGAGAAAGCTTTAAAAACAATAAAAGAAAAAGCATGTCACTCCCCCCAACCCCACTGCTTTTATATTTGATTTTAGGAATAGCTAATATAAACATCTCCAAAGTCAGAAATCTTGGCTTCGCTCCCAGAGGTGTTCATTTCATCACAACTTTTCCATGCATTAAATTCACTTCATAACCTTTAAAAAATAGCTAGTGGATTAATCTTCCCTCAGATAAGCCATCTAATGGCAGAGTCAAAGTTAGCTGGCTATCTAAACTAGTCAAAATCCAGTACGTTTTGATATCTGCTCTCTGTCACCACGGTACTCAGCTTCAAAATAAAACTGTAAAATATGTACAATGGGATGATACTTAAGGAAAATGGATGGTATTTTACATTTCATTGATATCCTATTTCATAGATTCATAGAACGGTTTGAGTTGGAAGGGACCTTAAAGATCATGTAGTTCCAACCTTCCTGCCCTGGGCCTTGTGCAGGGACACCTCCCACCAGACCAGGTTGCTCAAAGTCCCATCCAACCTGGCCTTGATCCACAACTTCTCTAGGCAACCTCTTATATAACAAGAACTTTCATTTTCACAGTGTGAACAAAGATGACATTGGTATTAGGCTCAGAGCACTTTGGTCTGAGTTAACGGTTGTAACAAAGAAACTAACTAGACGATGCAAAGTGATTAAAAATGAATTGTGGAGAAAATATATTTTAGCTGAAGATCCCAAACCAAAGTATTGTATATTGATTTGGTTCAATGAAGAAGTTGGCGTTGTATGTTTCTACATAAGCATACGAAGGCTTGTCTGTGGGGGTATGGATAACTCATTCACCCATTCCTTCCACATGCACACACACAGACACATGTACACACACACTTTTCAACTATAGCTGGAATCAGAGATTACGTATCAGTTCACCATTTCAAAATCAGATGGAGAAAAGGTCTTTTTCTCAGGGAAAAATAAAAGTTCCCAGAAGTGAGAGCTATAATACTGCTAGGCTCACTTACAAATGTTTGTTGAGAACTGGGAGGTGATATTATGCAAAACAAACAAACAGTCCTGACAAGGGACAAAGCTTTATTACTTTCTCTGTTTCTTTCTTTTCTATATGCTTTCTGGACAGAGATCATAATTACCAGTCTCTAAATCCTGTGATAAAGTTTTGATTGAAACTCACCAGCTTACACTCTGCTTTTTACGTTAAAGGGATGTAGTCCTTGAAGTGAAACTTGTCAGTATGGTGCCACAAACCTTTTTGGCAATCACACTTATCAGAAGCATAATACATATTTAAAGAGAGCTGCTGTTCAGCTGCCTGCCAACCTCTCCTTGTATTCTGGCTTCCTTGAAGCCTACGTATCACTGGCAAATATATCCTTTATAGCTTTGTCATGAGAGCATCAGAGGTATATATTGGGTTTTGGCAGGTGCTACAAAATAAAACTTATAACTGTCAAAATAAGAAAAAATGTGCATATAAGTCGCACCAGCAGGCTGCGGCTTTGGCAAAGGCACGTAGGACTACAAAAAGAAAACTGTGAAATAGATCTAATAATGTTTTCATCATCTCCGCTGGCATGCTCAGTAAGGGCAAGTCCATCAACTGAAAGATTCCCAGATGTCAAAGTTATCCAACCAGCTGCTTATTACTAGAGCAGATGCTCTAAGTTAACAAAAGCAGTGGAGGGTTTATGGCCCATTTTTACCTTGTTCACCAAAATAAATATAATCATGGACAGTGAGTCAGTAAAGTGCTTATGCAAGTCAGTTTGTAAGAGACTTAAAACAGTGTTTTATGAAAACAAACAAAAAGTACTTTTGCTGAGTAGGAAGCTGAATATCCAAGCCACAAATCTTTGTGAAACTGCTTTGTGTGACTTTGCACAGAAAACACTTTTGTGAATTGAGTCAACTGTATGTTGTAAATAAGTTAACTCATTATTGACATGATTTACTGTATATTTGAAGCTATATGCAGGAGGGGCATATCTCAAAAACAAAAACTGAAAGGAAAGATGTATTAGTACAAAAAGAGTCAGCATCTTCTTGTAAACATTTTCCAGAATGGAACTGTCCCTTAATAGAGACATGAGTGAATCAAACCTAAAATCTGCAATACAAATGCAAGTTGCAATGAATTATCGCAATTAAAAGAAGCTTATTACTAATTGAAAGAAATGAGAAACTTCCTAATTGTTCTTGTCACTCCACTTAATATCATAATTTATGAAAAACATGTTCTTTTACCCTTCTAAAATCGTTAATATAAACCCAACTATGATTACTTCTTAAATCTGGTAAAGCGTCTGGCTACTTTCTAAAGAACTGACATTCCAGCAACGAAGTAGAATACCTTTATTATAACCATCCAATTGATAATTTGAATAATCTGAAGGACTTGTTTCATGATTCCTGGGGAGTGCTACACATGACTGACAATACTGGTAGGAGATTTTGAATCAGGTCCAGTGAAGCAGGTAAGTTCAGTGAAGACTTTCATAGTGTCTCTGATTATTGTATTTCAGACTTACAGTTAATGACACTAACAAGAAGGGGGAAAAAAAACCTTATCTTTGCTATTCACCACCAATTATATAGAGGAATTACTCAATACACTCACATATCAAATAAACTTAAACGCTTCTGGAACTGTGGAAAGCAAAAAGCTTCCACATTTAGCCATTATACATTTTACTAGTACTTTTTTTGGAAAACTGATGGCAACTACGGAACAGAAAATATTTGTACAGGTTTATAATACTGCATTTAGACTACCCATTGAATGGTCCTTGAGGGGAAAGAAGACATTTGTTGCTAGGACATGGGCTTAACTGCTATAATTCTTTAGGGCAATAGTATATTGGTTCCTCTGTTGATTTTTTTTTTTTAGCTCTCCCAGCAAGGAACTTTCAAGATCTGCACATTCTGTAAATCTTGACAAATATGACTGTGGCCAGGAGTCTCTGCAGCAATTTGCAAACATGCACTTACGCAGTTTAAGAGTCTTCTCTCTGAGCTTGCCTATCTGTCAGGCCAACAAGTCTGTTGATATTTTGTTTGTTGTAGTTTTGACTGCTAATAAAAAAGTTCTTCTCCAAATTTCCACACAAAGGTCAGCAGTCACAAGATTTACTGGAAAGAGGGAAAATTTCAAGAAATATTGATATTACTAACTTGTTAATCAGAATGTTATACTCAAGAATAGCTTTAAAAAAGGAGGAAATAGATTTAGTTCTTCTATTATGTACTGTTAATTGTACCATTTTCAAACTTCTAGTAGAGTAAAACTAGGTCGTGTACACGACTAGTCATTTTTAAGTGGCTGTCGATACAAAGAATTTAAATAAGATTTATTTTTATTTGGAAGCAAATAGTTCAAGAATACATTAGTGTAATCTTAACACATTTTAGACTGTATTAGCCTGTAAAATTTATTTGACAGTTATGTACCTTACATTAAAAATGGGAATGCATACACCTCACATACTGAAGAAAAAAAATGTTGCAAACAGAAATTTAATACACATCCTTCACCTGCTTAAATGCCTGATTCAATAAGAAAAATATGCTTTGCACATATGAATACTGATAGACGATGCTATAAAGAAAGTATGAAACAATTTAAGTAAGTGGAAAAGGGTCCTTTTCCAATGAATTAGTGAAAGGGTGTTCAACTGCTTTGAATTCTTTTATGAAAGCATATATTCTGTTTCTCTACTTATTTTTGTTCTCAGCTGTGCATATTTAAACTCAGTATGTCTAAAGCACTCTTTCCAAAACAAGCTCTTTATAGATGCAGAAAATATTATCTTTTTCTACCATCTGAATGGTCCAATATAGGCTATGTCAGTTGTTCTGCCTCTGAGCAAAGCCAACAGCTTTTAATCCCTGGGGGAAAAAAAAGGCTTCAGGAGGTGGTATCAATGCATGAATGCAATGTGATATAATGAAGGAAATAGAGCAAAATGAAAACCATACAGATACTGCTGGAAAATTCACAACTGAAAAATAACGATATTGCCATTCGCCCTGGTCTGCTGCCAGCTATTCAAACCCCTGATATGAGAGAGACAAAAAAGGGAGACAGTTTCTCTTTTCTGTAAGAGTTCTGCAGGGCTGCAGAAACAACACAAGGAAATTCCTTAAGGAAAAATAGAATCCAAGGGGGAAAAAAAACCCCACAATACAAGAATACCCTCTCTTATATATTAACACCAGTATATGACTCACAGATGCAGTTTTAAATGAAGTTCATTCTTGCCCTCATTTACATCTCTCTACAAGACACAAAGGATGGCCATTGGGTTTTCAATTAGTTTGCACAAATATTGCTTACTTGATCTCTCGCTTTTTGCCTTCATAATACTGCACGAGCAAATACATATTCTTGCTCATGGAATTGCATTCTCTGGTTTACTCTGTCATCTCATGCTCATTACCTTTATTATAGCTTTACTGCATGAAAGAAAAAAAATAATGTTTTTTCTTCTGTTTCTTCTTTGCACTCAATTGAATGCTTGAAAGTGAGTTAGCCATTATGTTGAATTATTTGGTTCAGAGAAAAAAACCTAAACAATTACTTGCCAAATATGCTCAGCTAACATACTCAGGATTTGAGAGTTCAAAACAAATGGTTGAAAATATCTCTGTCCTTCTAGCAAGTCATTACTGACACTGTCAGAGGCACAAAATGTTTTCACATGGAGTTTCTACTTCCTTTTTTCAAGCATAGTTAAACAAATAAATACACATCTTTGCTGCTGCCCCCATGCTTGAACATCTGACTATATATAAAATAGAATTGGGGGGGAAACTTCATTGAAAAAACTCTTCCTTTAAATTGAAATTTGTGATCATAGATCTCAAATCACTTAGATCATCTCTTAAACATAGAGTGTAATATGTTCCCTCTGAGAATTACTAGAGAACCACTATTAAAAGTATATGTAATAAGAGATGTCATTATGTTAACAAATAATTTTTTCTGCTAAAATCAGTGTAGCTCTTAGACCACAGAAAAATTACTTTCAAGGGGAAGGTTTTACAGACATAGCTCCTCCACTCAGAGGTTGTGTTAAAATACCATCTCTATTTTTCTGCACTGAAAGCATAAAAGTGAACCGCTTGTACCTCATCATATGACTTAAGAGATTTTTTTTTTTTTT
>VXBH01009365.1:289405-337033 GCA_013400035.1 Rynchops niger
TTTTTTTTTTTTTTAAAGGTTAGTTAGTGATAGATAGGTCCCTATGGGGGATAAATGACTATAGACCACGCTTTTAAAAGATTTGGATTTGCCAACAATTATCCCAGTAATGATTTTTATACCAATGCTCTACTATGTATCCATAGTAAATTAGGAAATAATTTCTGTATTCTTTGCAAAATGTTATCAGTGCTAGTGAGAAGACTAGACTGTCACTATACAGTGTGTGCAATATCCACAAAGACGGGAATTTTTTACCCTAAAAAAGTTTTCAATCTAAATTGATTTAGACCCTCAAAAAGCATCAGAAAGTGATCATCATTACTACTGCTTCCCAGTAGGGAAATTGAAGCACAGACAGAGTATGTCCCAGATCCGAAAAAGGATGTCTCACATCAGAGGAGATTTGGAAACAATTTCCTGGTGTCTTTAGAGAGGTAGGAAGCCTATCAAAACTTTGCATATGGGAGTGTTTTCAGATGCAGAAGCAGCAGTGAATATACGACAATAGCTGTACTTAAGAACAGTGCCCAAAATAGCACTGTGGCATAACTGAAAAGCTAAGAGGCAACTGGCATGGATTAGCTGATGTAGTAGAAAAGAAATGCACCAGTTTATCCTCATATGTGTCAACCCATGAAGTGCAAGCAATAAGGCAGCATATCCACTCTACATTTTGGCAGGGAGTGTATTTATGTACTGGATGCTCAGTCTGAATATTGCCAGCTCGTAGTCCGCATGGGAAAATGAATGGTCTTTGTATAGGTTATGCACAAGAGATAGTCCAAAAACTAAGGGGAGAGTACTATCAGATTAACTAACGGGTATTGAAATTGTCAGTAGCATCTTGCATTGAACAGCATTGGTGAAATGATAGAAATCTGATGGTCCTATTCACCAGCAACACACACAAAGTCTGCATCACACAATGAAAATTTGTGCTAAGCAAGTCCCACGGATCACCTACTAGAAACAGGAGGCATCAGATTTGACTGAATGAAGTAAAACATCCAAGTAAGTTAAAGCCTTTTCTCAAAAAGCGTTAGAAACCATGCCAGAATTGATTTAGCCAAGGAGTTTAATACTGAGATTGTTGTTCCAAAGTGGGGTCATTTACCTGGAGTGCAGACACCAATATACACACAGGTGTTATTTTTTTATTTCATTTCTGCAGAGATGGATGGTAGGTGGTAATCCACAAAGCTAACATTCAGGCCTAAAACCTCTTAGGAATATTTATATGGTTCAAAACACAGAAATAAATGCCTTTAATTATAATCTTGCTTCCATTTAAAATTACAAGGTCTTTTAATTGATGTGTGCATGCTCCAATACCAAGAGGGGGATAGTCCAACTCAGTTTGGTTGGTGGTTGCGATCTGCCACTGCCACCTTTACTTTTCCCCCAGTTACTCCAAATTTTTGTTCACCTTATGCCTTATCCAGCAGCTGTCTGCTTTTCAGCCGGTTTGGTGCCTCCTGTGGTGGGATGTTCTTTGTTATCAGCCTTCTGGTCTTCTTCAAGTGTATATTCATTAGGAAGGCATTTAGTATTTATACCAAGTGTCTAGTTTCACAGGGCCTTGTGACCTTTTTACAGTTTTTTGTTCTTACTTAGTGAGAGATTCTACATTCTAAAATATATTTTAACTTTTTAAAAGTACATTCTACCTTTTTAAAGCACATGAAGATTAGTCAAATTATATAATAAGTTCTGAAGGAATGGAAGAAAAAAATGTGTAGCATCAATTTGGATAAAACTCTCCCCCCAAACAGGAACTGTCACCTCAAAATCAATTTACAATAAAACAACACAAGAATTGTTGCAGGAAGGAAACCCACTGACCTCAAAATCAACGATAGTAGTGAAATACTATTAAACGAAGGAAAAAAAGCATTATTCACCACTGTTGCAGAATTCTCATGGGTACAGTATGTACCTTGCTTGGATGCCAAGTACAAGCTGGATCAGATCACAACTCCTTAGAGAACATTCCTGACAACCTGCTGCCTTCTGCACTGGCAAGTCTGCAGTGCAAGATCACAAAATTACAAAGGTCTGCTGTGAAAGTAATACAGAATCCCAGAAGAGAAATTCCTGTAGTAGGAAATTCCTTGCACCATTTCACAAAAGGACAAAATATGAAAAAACTTATTCAGATTAGCAGATGCCTGTGATATTAAAATATTTGCCAAGCATTTAGCCAGTAGAACAACATTCTCTGAACAGGACTAATAAAGTACAGAAAGCCCCTGGAAAATTCAGTCCCCAGGCTACCAGAAACCAGTGGGGTAAAAGAGCTGTGTGTGAAGAATTGATCAGTTCTGAAAGAAGTTGTATTAGTGATTCAAAAGATTATGTTTGCTGTCATTGATTATAGCACAGTAACACAGCGGAACAGATGGGCACAATTCCTGTGCTGTCATGGAAGCATAGAAAGAGGAAATGGACACGTTGTTGTAAAGCTCAGGAGCAAAACTAAATGCACCTTGTTCATCATTTATCAAGCAAGGCTGGCCCTAGATCCCAACCCAGGCACAACCACAAGATGATACTGTGACCGCAGCTGCAAAAAGTAAAGTTCCAGGTGTGGAACTTAGCATGAAAGAAGCCAGCGCACGAACATCCTAACTCAGTTACTCAGCAGGAACATCAGTAATAACTACTCCAAACAACCTAGAATTACAGGAAAGATATGTTGCATTTCTTGGCAGTTATATGGTAAAAAAACTATTCCTTTAAAAAGACAGGCAAGGAACGTTTCTGATACAGCTTTACTGTCAGTCTTTACGTAGCTACACCGTGCTGATACTGCTCAGCACGTGTTCAAAGACATCATCATATGTCTTTGAAAAACCTATTATTTAACCCAATTTATTTTACACCATGTTATGTGGAATTCAATTGAGTTAAACAAGAAAAGGAAACAGAATAAGTACTAAAAGAAAAAGAAATACACAAATGCTTTGACCTTATGTAATGCGATTCTTGGAGAATATAAATGGCAACAGGATTTTTTGAATAAAAGGTTTATTTTTGTTCAGATATCCATGGAAAAAAAAAAATGCAAACCAAAACCCATGCCCTCTCCCCCAGGAAATGTAAAAAACATCCAAGAAACATTTGGAAAAGCTAGCAAATAAAAATTAAGTAATTCCAAATGCAGGTAAGGGCAACAGATGCCAATTTGATCAAGTCATAAAGACTTATATGAAAAGCAGAAGGCCTTTAAAAATTATAAACGATCTGCTGAGGAATCAAAGATCTATAAAATCAGAGCAAATTAAATATCTAATCAGTAGAGTTTAAAAAAATTACTAGTCAATAGGAATTCCACAGGACAGTTCAACAAATGTTAAGGAATTCTTCAAATTTATAGGCAGTAAAATGGCAAATAAAAGACCATTTGTCCACTAATGGGATAGTTGAGAACTGATGCTTGAAGATGTTAATTGATGTGTAATAGCAAGCTAATTGCACAAATAAAGAACAGTCCTTGTATTGAGTATTTTGCAAAATACTCTTTTTTTAAAAAAAGAGTACTTTAAACAATAGTGGCTTATTTAGTGAGGACTCTAGTAGGTATCCTATTACTACAAGTGAAACATCTGCAACTCTCTACTGTAGTTTCTTTTCATCAATATGTGATATATCTGTTAATCAGAGTGAAACAGATCATTCAAACTAAGAAATAACCCTCAAACTACACCTTTGATTTCAACCAAGCTTCAAAAACATTGGACAATTTAGTGTTAGTTTCTTTTGGATGTAGCTTATTCATTAATTTGTGCTTTCCCATGCCTCTGTGTTTCTAGGATACTAGAAATTTAGTATAAGGAGGCTACATCTGTTATTAAATGAATTTCTATTTCTTTGACATCGGTTTTTTTTCTAATATAAACATGTGATTCATATGCATGAGACGAATCTGTCTGTGCCTGTCCCTTTGTTCAAAATTATCCTAGACAGATGAAGTGAGGTATCAGTTGAAAATATATAACCCATAGATGATAGCTATGAGACTGGAAAAAAGGCTTGATTTGATTATTAATGTGAAATGCATCAAGAATACTTACAGCCACAGGGTATAAGCCCTTCCTGAACACAGTGAGTCTTCTCACACTCTTTGCTCAAGGGTAGTAACCGTATTGGTCATAGTGATATAGATGTAGCTTCGCATTGAAGGCATTTTCAGATGAGATGTTCATAACTATGAAGTGTATTAGCATGTATCTCATTTAATCCCCACATTTTGGACTTACTGTACTATTTGGTTTACCTAATCCAAAATGTTATATGTCTTAACATTTTAATAAAAACTACAACCAAAAAATACCACAACTGTCTGGAAAAGAAAAAGAAAAATAAAAAAAAAAAGAGAAGGTGCCATGGGATATTGCATGTACATAATTCAGAGAATTATTTCTGAAATGAACAACTTACAGTGGCAAATGCCTGACAAAGACCAGAATAGACTATAAATCTCATCTAAGAATCCCTTGATTTCAAGAGCTTTTCAGATAGGATTGACCATCGATTGAGGTCAAGTACATCTAAGCAGTCAAGAATGATTTGCTGGAACCATATCCCGCTTCCTGTTCTCAGTGTCCCTTCCAAACAGGTGGCTCTCTCCTATGGTGAAAAACATATATTCATCCAGCATGTTCTTCTGGGTTCCAGTAAGTGCTCCTGATCATGAGAGCTGCTAACTACATTGGGCCAGGAAATTGGGTAAATAATGTAAACACTTGTAAACCACTACAGAATATTAAATCTGGCTTTCCCATTTTGTTGGTACTCCTGACCTGTGTTTGGTATCTTCCCAGGATTTAGTCTGTACTCTTGGTTTCCATTGTCATGCTAAATGCAGCAATGATATTTGCAGTGTGAAACAGACACAAATACAACCTGAAATAAATTTCAAAGACAGGAAAATTGAAAAAATTCAATCACTGCAACAAAGCATACTATTGTGCTCTTTAACCATGAAGGACTAGATGGCTGTTAATACTCCTAAGTATTGAGAGGCAATGTAAAAGAAGTACTGATGTTCTCTTATGTGCTTTATTAAAGAGAATTTTCCCCTGAGTTTCTATTAACCCTATCCATTTCCCCTATTCCGTAAACCAAGATTTTTGCCATATAAACAACGATATAGTTCAGACATAATTTTTGTTACAAAGGACAGGGGTTATCCAAGTGTGTATGCTTTCACCGTCCGTCAGATAGGCAATTCTCTCTACACAGTTTCCCTATTCTGACCCCAGGGTTTACTAGCTTAATATAATTTACTGAATTTCAGAAGATGATTATAAGCCTGTTTACAATTTAGTGTGTTCTGCATATAGCTACGCATGAAGATAGGTTCGGAGTACTTTGGCCATGTTTTTTGTTCCTAATGCATAGGAAAAATATAATTAAAATGTAATCAGATGTTGACAAAGAATATCAAACTTTAATCTAATCATTAATGTGGCCTCAACATCCCATATAGTTTGTTGGCTAAATTGTGTCTGAAGATTCTTGTTTACTCTTCCACTGATGTCAGTATAAGAAGACTGACTGATGTCCACATGGACTGAATTACCATGAGGTAAGATAACCCATAGGCACAGCCATTTTCTAAGTGAAATAATGAGGGTTTTGAGTCAGTGACAGCTGAGTAAACTCAGCATTAACAAACAGACTGTTGTCAGAGCTAAGGCTCTTTAAATCTCTACGTGAACTTGCCTAGCATTAGATTCCAGCTTAACCATATGCTGGTGGATATCCTAATTCAAATGGGCAACTAGTCAAACAAGAAATGTATGGACTTGCATTTAATACAGTGTAGAACTAATACCTATTGAAAAACAATCTTTTTAGACATTTCCTCTAGAAAATTATGTTGAAGACAGTGTGTTCCTGACCAAGGCAATGCAAAGTTCAGGAAGTCTAGAAAACAGAGAAATTGTGTAAACATTAACATTAATGTTCAAGCATTGCAATCACTTTTTAAGACACAGGGAAAAACTTGAATGTTTTCATTCTGACAGAAATGCACAGAGGTAAACAGAGGACGGTGTCCAAATTTGATTTTCATTTAAAAATCTATGTTGACACCGAGACATATTTCTGTCATAATACACTGCAAACAATATATCTCAACTTAGAATACTTTAAATTGTTCATAAAAAGACTTTCAATTTGCAGTGCTGTTCAGAAGCAAGTCTCAACATTAATTTGTCAAAAATAACCAAAATCATAAGTTGGAGGTTTAATAAAATATGTGCCTATCATAAGCCATCTATTAAATGTACATTAACACCTTGCATTTGATGTTGGTTTCCTCATGAGGACATGTTACATTAGTCTGATCATTCCAGAAATCTTTGTTCCTTTCATCGTATACTTTCAACATAATTCATTTCCTATGACTTTTTCTCCTTCCTGGTAAGGTTTTCTAATGAGGTTTTATAAATGTTAGCATCTGAATTCAAATATAGATGAGATTTATGGAAAACTTCACTGAATAATTGCTGTTGCTGCTTACGATACTATATACATTTCAAATTAGCAAAATTAAACTGCATGCTATACAATAATTAGCACTAAAATTAGCTGTTTTGAAGGATCAGAATGTTTCAAGAACAATCTCTGAGTGAATAATAAAAATAAATCTTAACTTACTCTTTTGATATTATTTTTTTGAGATGCAACAATGTTCCTAAAGAAAATGAATATGCCATGTAGTGTGGAAGGCACACCACAAAAGACAAGATAAATGTAGCACATGACTAAAGAAATTCCATAAAGAATGCAATGCATGACTGCTTTTTCTATAAACTTGAGGAAGATTCTCTTGTTCTCTTCAGTTAAGAATTTCTGACTGAATAATCATAGAGAAGGTGCTGGAAATTAATATTTATTTCTATGCCATAGTGCAGAGATTCATTTGGTTCAAGCTACAGATAAGAGTCTTAACATGCACTAGATTGTTTTCCCTGAGAACTTTTTGCTATGTCTGTTTTAAGCAGATGTCTTCCTTTTCTACACCTCTCACATCTCAGCACTGATCTGCTCTGCAATGCAACAGCATTGCAAATCATTGCCCTGTTCCACGCCCTTCCTGGATGAAATTCATATGCTCACTTAAAACCCAACTAATCAGACTTAAAGTGAAGACAATCTGCAGAAGTCAGAGAAAAAAATTGGGTTTCCACAACCTGATACTTTTATTCTAGCTGTTTCACCCTGTTGTACACTCTATTCCAGCAAGAGGTCTGCTCAACACAAAATGTAGCTGGCCACCTTCAATTTGTGAAATGTTTGGGATATAATATCTGGCCGAATCCATTACATCGCTATTTTATCCTGTGGCTTTGTAGCACTTTATGGGTAAAATAAATTCAATCCTTGTTAGTAAATGTACAAATTATTGCAGGAAAATATCAGGCAGAGGATTAATTTCATAGCTGGAAAAGAGAATTGGAGCATTCAGCTTTCTGTGTTTCTTGTCTCGTGGGCCACCTGGATGTGCTGTCTTTTTTATGTCATATTTGTAAAGCAAGAACAATGTTGTGATCCTCCTCTGTAACAAAGGCTTCTGGGTACTCTCAAAAAAAACAACAATAGTAGCACTACGAAGATATAAGACACTGGTATATAATTCTTGCAGAATTATAACCTGATTACCTCTCTATATGTAAATACGGCCTTCCAAAGCCAGCTATAAATCCCTTCAATACTGTATTCTTCCTCTGGTATAAACACATTTCATATGCTATATGAGGATTGTGTCTACCGTGAACTTTAGAGCACTCTTGTAGAAATCAATGGGACAAACCCCACACAAGCCACACATACTTCATAGCCAAAATGCCTGTAGTGAAGCAAGTTGCTGGGAGCAAAAGAAAGATTTTAGTAAATTGCTAAAATGGAGTGCCAGTCCATGCCCTCGCAGTGATGGAGGTGCTCCTTATCTGATATGTTGAAGCTTGAAATACCAGACACTTATACCAGCAAACTCAGCACAGGGTAGCATATGACATGTACCCACAGGTGAATGGTTAATATAATTTCCTTCATTTTCAATCAAGACATATTCAGTTTAATTTAGACAGCTGTTTCTTCCCTGCCACTGGGGCTTGTGTCAAGCTTATACAGAGGATGCAGCAAGCTTTATTAGCATAGATATTAAAGTCGCTCATTACAAGTGACAGGGTCAGAGCAGGCAATCCAGCACCTCCTCTGTGTCATCAGGTAAAACCGTGTCAAACTTGATCTGAAACTGCGTTTTCATACCTGAAGATATAATAGCTACAAACTGCCAGCATCACCACTGAACAGTAATTTAAATGTCTTATATGCCTTTGTGCTGGTACTTTTACCTATAGAGATATTAAATGTTAAACAATAGCTGCCTATGCGTTTCTGATACTTCCCTGTATTCTTTCTTACCGAAAAAGAAAGGTATGTTCCTTATCCCTTGCAAATCTCCTTGCCTTATCAAAGAAACTTTGTTGTCATTGTGTACCATGGCAACAGCAAGACACCCCATTCAGAATCTGAGAGGCAGTGATGGCCTTAAATAGCCTACAGTTTCAGTAAACAAAGCAGATAAATAGGTAGGAGAGGAACAGAGAATCAAAGGGATGAAATTATGTGCTTGAAGTTACAAAACAAACCATGTTCAAAGTAATAAAAGAGTCTTCAGTTCATCTAGTTCCCCATCACTAGTCCATGATGTCCTCCCTCAGCCTGAAATAAAAATTGGTTTCTGCTTGTTGCACTTAGTGCCAATTTGATCAAACCACCATTCCCTAGCTGTTGCTGATACTTCTTTGTGCGGCAAGAATGAACGTTCTTCTGTAATATCTGACAGAAGGAAAGTTTGAGGATCCCCTTGGTTAGTGTATATGAAATGTAATGTTATGGCACAATTTACACCTGCATATTTTATAGTACCTTCTAAGAACTGGAGACTATATTTGTGGAGGCTCCTGAAGAGTGCTTGGAACCAAAGGTCTGAGTCACAGAGTCACCGTCCAGAGAGTTAGCAATCACTATGCACAATAGATTGTCTACATCTCATGTTAACAGAAAAGCACTTGAAAGATTTTTTTTTTTTTTTTAAGTAAGCAACCTTCCTTACAAAACTCTTAAAAGTCTAAGTGTTTATGTTCCTGCAAGACTCTCCAAATTCAACCCTTATGGTGTTACACTCAATATCTTGACTATGAGCAAAGAGGAAGCACGTTTTCTAAATGTATAAAGCCAAGAATTTATCGTTACTATAATGGCAGTCTTAAAAGTCTAACCATTATTAGTCTAGATCTAATTGTTACAGAAAAAGAAAGAAAGAATTATACAGTTAGAATACTTCTATACAGGAGAAGTCTCAATAATAGTAATAATACAGTTAAACTTGTTATACACACACTTCTTTGTCTCTGCCTCTTTCTTGGAATTGTGTTCACCCTTCCGCTGCTCCTCTGGGTCCTGAGGCCAGTGGTTTCACCCTGGCTGGGGAGGAAGGTGGTCATGGCAGCGCATGTTACAATGAATTGTGAGCATCTGATGTCCTTCACCACCTCTAAATTTACATGATTACCCCTAAAACCAGCTTTGTCCAGGTCTGCATGTCTTTAACAGGCTATTGATGAGTTATTTATGACGATGGGGGCTCCATTGCCAGCCCTGTACCCTATCTCTTTTCATCCCATATGTGCATTCCTGTATGCCACATCCTGTCTCCACTTTTCGAGGTCTTTATCATACCAGGCCTCTATTTCTCTATACTACACCATTATGTCAGGGGCATAAACATTGCAACAGACACACTGGAGGACAAAGCTGAGCCCATCAGCCATGTGTGATGCCTCCGAGAAAACATATTCAAGAAAGGGCAAAAAACGCCGGACAGAGAGAGGAGGAGAGGAAAGAAAGGGGTGAGGAGCAGCAGAGGGAACACCAAGGTCAGAGGAGGAGGAGGTGCTACAGGCACTGCAGCCAAGATTTTCCTGCAGCCCATGGAGGACCCATGCCAGAGCAGATGGATAGTCCTGAAGGAACTGCCACCTGTGGGGAGCATATGCTGGAGCAGAGGAAAAGGATGAGTGGGAAGGAGCATCAGACGGAAACCGCTAGGTACTCTGCAACCCCACCTGCCAGCACCGCTTGAGGAGGCGAGTAGAGGAGTTAGGAGTGAAGAAGTTACGTTGACCTTGAGAAAGGGGGAAGAAAAGGTGTTGCTTTGATGTTTCCCTTTTTGTTTCTCACTACCTAAATCCATTTTAATGGGCGATAAATTATTTTTCCTTAATTCAAGTCTGTTTTGCCTGCAACAGTAATTGTTTTAATCTCCTGTATTAGCCTTGACCCATGAGTTTACTTATTCTTGGGTTTTTTTTCTTATTTTCTCTCCCCATTCCACTTAGGAGGGGAGTGAGCAAACAGCTGGGTGGGAGTTCGGCTGTTAGCCCAGACTAACCCACCAAAAAATCCTGGCCTGTTGCTGACAGTGACAATATTGTATTTGAAGGCTACATCCATAGCTACTGGACTGCAAAAGTTCAGTTTCTGATTTCACTAGAACTATTCCAGCAATAGTCCCTATAGACATTTACACAAAATAACTTGTCCCTAGTTTCAAATATCAGCAGACACACCAAATCTGTTATTGTCCCTCCTCTTCCTTCTTGACCTATAGTGGAGGCCCCATATTTCTCCTGGGTTCCATTTGCAATGATATCTCTGCAAAGAAATTAAATCATTACTGAAAGCCTATGAGTAGGCATCGCATTTCAAGTGTATAGCAAGCTACCCTATTTCCTTAATACACTAAAACCACTATTCTACTTTTACAATTTAAGAATAAAATGAAGTAATTGAGGTAACAGCTGTTTCTTCACTTTTCTTTTTGTACAATTTTTTGATGGAAATTTTGACTATGTCCCATTAGCCTTACTCATTGAGGCTTCTCTTGGTTGCAGTGTCCTATGGATTCCTGTTTCAAGGAATTAGGATATGTTGTAAATGCAAAAGAAAAAGGAAACCTGAGAAGGGCTGGGAAGGTAAGTGATATTTAAAGGCAGGGGACAGCTATACAATTCTATTTTTTTTTTTCCTAGGTGTTCCTTCAGGCCTAGTTTTATTAGCTAAACCCATGTTTCTTCTTCCATGTCTTCTTTCCTACTTACAAAAGCGACAAACAAACAAACAAAAAATGTACTGAAACCTCAAAAATAGTTCTCACTCTTTTTTTGCACACTGGAAGTCTCCTAAAGCCCGGCCATCTTCCTTTCTGGTCTGAACATCTGTGTTCAGGTGGGAAGTAGTAACCTGATAAAATCTTTCAGAGTTTTTCATTACCCAGAAGTAGACTGCCAACAGTGATGCTCATGGAGTTTGTACTTCTGAAAATAGTCTTTGTCATGCAAATTATCTACAGGGTAATCTAATGAAGAAAACAATCATATATTTTAATTCTTGAAGCACAACTTTCAGTTAGGTTATTCACGTGTTTATCTTAAAGCTTGTGAAGCATCTTTTATTGGATGAGAGTTATATTGCCTATAATATATGCGCGCACACACACAGAAGTGTATGCATATTGAGAGGCAGAGAGAGAAAAGGATATTATCCACTTATGTTTTCATAAGGTTATAAAGAATTTCATTTTTAATTATGCTGTTTTGTATTGTTTCTGGAAATGTGAAAATTTTGTAACACTATATGAAAGTTGTTTCAACACAGAGATGTCCCAGTTTGAGACTTTAGTAAAACAATTGAAATTTTTAAGACAGGTAATTTAGTGGCCTAAAGTTTAGCTTACTTATAAGCTAAGTTTATTTATATGCTTTTAAATTTAGCAGTATTTTTTAAAGTTCCTCAGATGATACTGAAACGTAATAATTCCCTATTCAAGGTATAAAGTATTTTTTAGGATATGCTTCATGATCAGATCATCAGCTTTAAAAATAACTGGGGAATCTTCATCAACTCATGAGATGGAAACCAAGAACATGGACAGGAAAACATAATCTGACAAAGAAAACCAAGATCACTGACAGCAGAGAGAACAAAATGCAGAGTCTGTAACTGGATTGAAAAGATCAGAGAAGAGCATCCTCCCCAGAGCTCCTGTGGAGCCCCACAGTGCTTCTGATCCAAGCCTCCATTCCTGAATTTCAGCAAGATTCACATTACCCATCATGGACAAATCTACTCCAGCCCACATTCCTTAAACTTACCATCTTCTCCACCAAGGGATATCTCCATCACCTGCCTGAATTTTCTTGCTGTATGAAACTAGCTTCATAGTGCCTGACAGTTACCTTGGGTAATGCCGGAGAAGTTTGTACTATTTCAAGTATCAGGGCAGTAGACCATGATGTGGAGATAATTGAGCACATGTATTAGTATAGTTCATTCTGTTAGGGAGGTAATCTGTGCGTATGCTTGCAAGGGTAGAGGAGCCATATTTTCCTTCCTGTTTAAGTATATAACCAAAGCCTCCTTAAAAATGGCTTAAGTATCTTTGATTCCTTTACGTAGCTGATATAAAATAGTAGATCCTAGTAAATGGTACTAACAATCTAACCTAACAATTCTCCCAATTTAAATTGCTATCTCCAACAGGGAAAAAAAAAAAAATTAAACAATTAGTTCAGTACCTTTTTCTAGACATAGTTGCATTTTTCTTCTAGGGACAAAGTGCTTATCTGCCCAGAACAGATGAATTGTTTCCAAATCCTTTCCCAGGTGTGAATCTAGAAATGCAAGGTGATAGCTCTAGTTACAGTTAAAAACTTGTTTCCCACACACACAAACTCTGCGGTTCCCTCAGAAATCAATGTGTTGGCAGTTAATTCCTTTGGTCAGGCAGCAGTTTTTGGCCTTGCTTGTTCCTGCTGGATATTTAATCCTCTTGTCTATTAGAGGAATTGAATGTGCTCTTGTCCCTTTTTCCTTTGTGATGGAAGGTGGTCAGCTTGCCAATTCATTGCCTTCTTTCATGTCACATCTGACTTTCTAATTTTTGTTGTCAGACGTGTAAGGGAAACATAGAACCAAGTCCTGTTAAAACTAAACAAGTCCTCTTTTCCTCTGCAGTCTTAGACAGAAGTGTAGTCTTAGTCCAAGAGAAGTGTACTTGTGTGTGTATATGCGTGTGTTTTCCCTAAGCAATTTGAAGATATGGCTAGGTCACTGTGTACTTAGAAGTATGTTATCAGACACAAACTCAGTTCTTCCTCCCCAGAGCTTTGTGCAGCAAAATGCACGCACAGGGATCCCACCAGTCACAATTTGCTCTCCATTCTGCTCCAGTGATTCTCAAAAGCTGTGCCTTCAGGCTCTTGACAGCTAGGATCTCTGTTTTAATAGTGATCCCCCTGATTCTGGTTTAGCAGTTTACTCTATGCATTAAATCAATATTACTAGTGACTTCTAGAAGGTCTGCTAATCATCCCTCCTAGATACTTTGGATTTTTTTTTCAAACGCAATAACCAAAGGGGAAAAGTTGTTCTAAGCAGTCTAACAGGACACTCTAGTCACTGAAAATGCAGGTATATTACTTTTAAAAGTAGCTCACAGATAATTTTAATCATTAATCACTGAAAGAGTTATTGATTGAATATTCTTCTATAAATGATGGAGTTGACTAAAGAGTGCCAAAAATGTACTGAATATACAGTCTGATGAAACCCAGAATGATACAGATGCTGAGTAATGAGTATGTTGTATAAAATTCAATCAGTTCTAGTCAGCAATGCCTTTGAAATATCAGAGAGAACTAGTGTCTGCCTCCCACTGGATTCCTGTTTAGAGACCATGGGCTTCTGATTCATAATTCTGCTATGCGGCATTTGGGCAAAGAAACTGGCTAAAGCTCGACAGCTGGAAAGGAGGAATTCTCAATTTTTGCTGATGCCAGTGGTACATTCTAAATACTAATTCAGCTAATAAAGATTATACTTCAAGTTATGGGTGATAGGAGAGAAATAAAGAGGGAAAAAAAGGTTTCTTCCAGTGCGAGAAAAGCTAGATCATCAAGGTATATTTCAAATTCTGCAGATAAGAGTATCTGTTTCTCCAGTCAGCATTATACTCAAATCATTTGAGTATCCACAGCTATTTTTTTTATGCTTTTTGTGAGAAATGCGTATGTTTTCTATAATGCATTAAACAATATTTCTGTAGATTCCTTTGATAAATTAAAAAAAAAAAAAAAATTACAGAAAATGTGTTTTCGCTGAATATTTCCAGTGCCTCTTGAAGAAGATATCTCTGAAAATTACAAAAATCATGTACAGTCATGCACACATTAGGGCTTCTGAGTTTGACTCTGCCTACAGTTTTGGTATTGCAGCCTGGCCTGTGCCACATTGCACTATCCTCCAGTGGATATGTACTTACTAGTGCCACTGGTCATCCACCTCTGTTCACCAAGGACGTCATCAGTTGAATTCAGAGATGAAGGAATCTAGGATAAATGAAAAAGTCAGATGCTTGAAAGACCAGTTTTGTACTAGCCTGCCGATAATCCCTTCATAGCCTGATCCAGGTTGGTATGTATTCAATTATTATTGCTGCTTTTTTAAGAAGTATAAAATCACATTTTAAAGGTTTGAAGTCTTTTTTATTTGCCTAGATATCCTGCTTTACAATAGTGTTTGTGTATTTTGCCTTTTGTGGGAATTCAAATACTCTGACATATCTGGCACTCTTAAATTTCTCAGGAGAGACACAGGCTCTGGGACTTGCTTCAGAAAGCTTCCACAGAGGCTGCAAATCCACACTTCCATGCAGAGAGCATTCAAATGCCAGATTAGCTGCTGGGACGCCTTTTCTGGCATAAATTTGAATCCATGTGACTAAAATAGAGTTTCCTCAGGTTTTATGCAGTGTACTTCCCAAAAAAACCCAACAACTATATGCAAAAAAAATAAAAAAAATTAATGATTGTTCCTACTCTAAATCCAGGCAAAAATAAATAGTTGTGAAGCCAGAAAGAAAATGGGTATACTTTTGTAGCCTAGAGCCAGTTGACTAAACCTCAGAGAGAAGATAAGAGTAAAACATAAAAAATATTTAAAAATTCATGTCTACTTTGAGTCACTATCTGTTACTTGCTGAGGCAGTCAAGTAATGCATCCAGTCCGGGACATTAAGGTTTCTGTAAAATGTAAACACCTTATAAAGAATATGAAAGAGAATAATAATAGGAGGCTTAAAATCAGAGATCAGTAGGGAATAGTTTAAATTCTTGGGTTAGCCTAGCTAAATAAATACCGTAAGAGCAAAATGGAAAAAAACCCAAAACATTTCTGGTGGAAAAGATCAAGGAGAGTGAAGGACTTGTAATGGGCTATGAAAATTAGAAGTTCAGTTTGATGGCAACATTCTGGGACAATAGAAGAATTTGGAATACTCATATCCTAGAATGTTTAGTGTGTTAATATCCTGAATAGAAGATGAGCAAAGCAAAATCAAGCCAAGGAAAACGAAGTATTCTGTTACGCTGTCTAGGAGGACCACAGAATCTGTCTCTCTGGAGGGTTATAAACCGGATTAAAGCAATCCTGAATATAATTCTCCTTCCCTTAGAACAAGAAAAGGCGGACCAGGTGACTTCCAGAAGTCCCTTTGAAACGATATATTTGCAATGCAATGAATAAGTGAAAATTTATTAACATGAATGTGAATAAGTGGAGGAAAAAACCTTTATCTTGTGTTTCCTGACTTTGGGTAAATTTACACCACCATTTGGGACATGTTAATGCCTTAATAAGAGCTTGGAAATACTGAGAAATGTGATGCTGCATGAAGAATTAAAAGAAAAAAACTCCAAGACATTTCATTAGTGCTGCTTATTCTCTCATGACTCACCCCCAAGGCCACAGCCCCATGACACCGAGTTGGGCAAGCAGCACTGGCCAAGACTGAGGCCTGAGCTTAGAGTATCCCTAAGGAAGGCCCTTGGCAGAGATGGCCTGGTACCTGCTGCCAACACCTGCCCAGGAGTAACTACCTAGAATCCGTAGTTGATGTCTTTGCTTGCTTGTTTGTTGTCCCCTTGTGTTGCGTGTTTTCTAACCCCAGGTGTATTATGATTTAAATCTTGCAGATGGTCTATGTAATTCTGCAAACCAGCATTTACCTACAATCTCAATAGTGGCCTGTGCTGACAAATTGTTGCAAAAGCCAGCGTGATGAACACTGTAGAATTTTTATGGAATTATGTGCAAGCACGGTAATAGAGCCCACATTTATCACATTGAGTTGAAACATTTACAGTGTAAGTTTGAACAGCTGCAGTACCTTGTTCAGTCACCAGTGCTGAAGTCTTACATAAATCTTATTGAATCAAAGAAATATTGGCAAATATTTGCGTTTTAAGTTAACTGACAGAAGCAGGGAGCAGTGGAATGAAAATGATGCTATCACACGTGCTGTAAGGAATCCGGGTGGCACCACTCATGGGTATAATGCCACGCCGCCAACATATAGAAATATAGATGTAATCAGTGAAGAAAAATTAATAGCCACACAGTGAAATATGCCTTGTTATTTCCCATTGAAATCTAACTTTAGATTATGTTAAAATAGATATATCTCTTGGAACAGAAAAGGAAAAACAAAGAAAGATAAAGAAATAAAAATACAAAGACAAAATGCCCAGCCCTAGTATGTGTACTAATGTACCTGTGTAATAATAAGCTATACAGAATCATTAGAACTAATTTTTTTGGGGGGTGTGGGGGAGGGGAAAGACCTGTTTTGGAATGTAATGCAGACTTTGAGAAGTTCCTGAATAGGGGAAATAGTTGAATATTTTGCTTGAAAATATACTTCAGAAAAAATATTTAACTTGTCTGTATTTCCTTTTGTGACAGGGAGCTCAGAAGGCCAGAAAGCCTTTGCTGTTTTTCAGATCTTGGATGGAGAGCTTCGAAAGCCTGAAAGCAGCTATATCCTGCCTCAGAGCTCTGATCTTAGACCCTCAGCTCTGGCTGTAATTATATGCATATAAGCACCTTTAAACATAAACTGCCAGTGAATGTTCTGTAGCCTGGAGTCTAGAGGGACATATGCTGACTGCATTGACCCTACCTAACTCTTGTCTCTGAATTTCCCCTGGGCCACATGTGGTGACCCCAGATAATAGGCTTCTTTTTAATTTTTAAATGTCCTACTGTATGAAATAATGTGAGCAGTACTGCAGCCCACCAGAGTGAAGTAGGTCTGGTTTTATACAACGCTAATCTGAATGTCTGCATTGCATGCTTTGGGGCAATCAAAAGAGTATGTTTGAATCTGCAAAATCTGCAGTGTCACCCAAACTGGAGAGCAAGAAAAATGTTAAAAATTGTCCATACCATCCGTTCTATGTCCCTGGGACGTACATCTCCCAACCCATCTACAGACATTGCCTCCAAAATTTTTAGGTGGTGTGAGCTGAAACAGTAGCAGAGAGTGCGGTCAAGGAACAAATTTATTGTCACTATTAGCAGTATCATGCTTGAGCCGTCTGTTCAGGAGGACGGGGGAGCTCCCAGTACAAACACAGACACACACAGCTGTATCCATGAATTTCTTGCAAGCTTCATCAAAATTACCTGTTTCACTGAAACGTTTTGCCCTTCCCTAGCCCAACTTTCTACCAAACCTTTCTGACCACTGTTAAAAATACTCATTGTTTGCTAGAAAGAGGAACGTAGTGCTATACAGTGCAAAATTTCTCTAAGAAAATCAGAACACATGATGGCTAGACAAATGGAGTGAAGTGAAGCTGCTGCTACAGGTTCCTTATAGAGAAAAGTAGTGACACTGATGGCCAATAATATATAGATTTGCAGCTAAGTTCTTTCAGAGAGTCATGTTCGTGATGAGGATTGTCATTTTTACATATAATCCCATGCAAATAGTGAACCAAATTATCTGCTGTCATAAATTCCCTGATGTCAGTGACCTCAGGAACATATGACGAGACTAAATCACTTCACTACGAATATGTGCCCTTTTACAGACAAAAACATTGTCTTTAATATAGAGCTAAAGGACTCAGAGCTAGCAATAGAAAGAAGAGCTAAGGGTTGGGCTTGTACGTATGTCCTGTATCTCACCTCCAACATTTTTCTTCCAGACAAAGTATGAAGGTCCTGTAGCTGTAAGGCTGGCAAACAGCTCAACGTACAGGAAAGAGAGGAGGCATAGCAAGACATTGATGTTCTTTTGCACTTGAAAAGAATAAACTGCATACTGATCAAAATGGGCTGAAAAGAATGGGGACCTTTGTGTAGGGAAAGAAAAAGAAAGACATAGGGCTGCCTGATCTTGCACTAATTATGCATTTGAGGCTACTGAAGAGGTATTTTTGGGAAAAAAAGAAATTAAAATCAGAGAAGTGCTGAAGTTCCTCCAGCCACATGAATGCAATGGATACAAATTAAATGAAAGAAGCAGTACCAGAGGCACTTTTGAGTGTGTTGCTCTGTTTTATTTCCCATTTGGGACAGAGTTAATTTAGAAAATCTTAATCTCTTATATTGCTGGAAACATCACAAAAAGAGGTAGCTGATCACAAAGGCAGAATATTGTTTCATCCTTGAAATCCTCATGCTGTCTACTCTTGCTTACATTCAGTAGCAGAATTAGAAGTGGATGAAGAAGAGGTTATTACTTTTCTTTAATCTGCCAGTACATTTTTAACTGTATTGGGTTTTGCTGCTTGTCTTGGGACTGTAGGACTGGAAGTATCTATAGAGCACAAATGTGTAATAGAACTGTAATCCATAAGGTTCCACAGAACCTTACTTCCACACTGCAAGCCAACAACAAGCTAAAATAATCTATCACCTCATATTCCTGAGATGTTTCTTTTTTTCTACACTTCTAAAGTGCAGTAAGAGGGACTGTGGACATGTCTGCAGTTTCTCCCATCGGCCTGTCCGGTCAGCATAATCTGTACATGGAGTGATGGAAGGGAAGAGAGAAAGGAAGGCAGCTTTTATGGGTAACAGAGCAAATTTCTTTCTCTTCAGGAGCCCAGACTATTAGCTGAGTCCAAGCCTATAAGCACAAGTAAACACACATAATACCTGCACGATTCTACTTCATAGTAACCAGGTTTGATGAATTTGGAAGGACAGACCTTCAACAAATAATGGCAAAGCATAGATTCATTCTGAACAAAATAGAAGTAATAATAACCACAGCAATAACAATTATGATGACTGATGAGCTAAAAATAGATACAGCAACAACGATAATAACACATCTCTACGTTGTGGGTGTAATCATTAATATAGGAGTCACAAAGCCGTCAGCTTTCCTGTGGTCCAGGTCAGTTCTTCACTCTTATTCACTCTTGTTCACTCTTTTTCACTTCACTCTTTTTCAGATCGAAAGCATGTAACAAAGTATAAGAAAGTGATATTAACAGGAGGACAATACTGCTGCTTATCCTGGGGTAAGATGTGATTGTATATGTGAACAGAAAAATATGCATGATCTGGCCTAGTGTTTTGGAAAGATGTAAGGTCTCCCAAAATTTCTTCAATTTATTTCTTTTAATCTAAAGGGATGACCTCCTACATTTCTTTTCAATAGAATGATCAAAGCAAAATTTAAGGAATATCCTGAATTTCCTGTACTATTTATTATTTTTTGTGTGGGATAGAATGAAAGATAATTAATGGAAAACTTAACAGTTCCAAACTGTAAAATTCCGGTATCATTTTCTCCCCTCTTCTCTATATCAGCCTAATGCTATAAATCCTGTTTACATTCAAATTCATACAAAAATCTGCCTCTTCAGCCAAGTGAGCAATTCAGACCATTTTTTTTCATTTGGTTGTAGGTGAACCTAGCTTTAATTTATCTCTGAAAGAGGAGTCATTTAAAAAAAATAAAAAGCTTTCATTTTAGTAGACTTTAATCAAGGTAATGAATTTGATTTTTACTTTCATTAACTTAGCTGAGATATCACCTTGAGATGTGACTCATCATTCCACATCAATGTATTGCATATATGATAAACAAACGTATCCATAACTATCCCATAGAAAATACACTTCTTTGGGTTTTTGGTGTGCAGTATTAATTTCCTTACCAAGGCAATTTCCTTGAAACTGGTTAATGCATATATATATATAACATGTATCTACATGTGTACGTGTGTGTGTTGAATTGTATGTGTGTGGTTTTGAGTGTGAGAGTAGAAATACATGAAATCAATACATAAGACTCCTTCTATTTGTCATGACTATGTAAGACTTGGCTTTTTAAAAAATAATTTTCTAGTATCTTTACTAAAAGTAAATATATTTGAAATGAAAAGTTTGCTGGTCTTGTTTTTGTTTTTGTTTATTTTTAATGTCTCTATAATTTAGAGAATGGAAGTTATTCCTGTTTGGAAAATAACACCTAGATTAGCATTTTTCATTCTTCTAATATTTTAGATCGTTATTTCATACTCTTCCTCACATTCACTTTCAGAAGCTTTTTCTTCCTTTATTTTCCAGGTTTTGTAGGCCAGCGTTATACATAATTTTCATAATTGTTCTCACAAGGAGGATGCATAGCAACAATACTGTTAATGTTATCAATACTTTACTTATGGTCTTAACAATCTTTTTAAGACCTGGTACCGTAAAGTCCATGGTCATTGATCAGTGTTTTCAAGCAAAAATTTGTGTCATAACTGCAATTTCCTTTAAATTCATGCTATTTATTTAAATAGTGCACTTGGTTACTTTTTTTTATTACTATTACATTAGCTTGTTTGAAACCAAAGAAAAAGTTCAGTCTTTGCTGCTTTCACTTTCCTAAACCTTAGTTAAGTTCTTTTACACCCAAAATGTCTGAAACATTACACAAAAATACAACAGTGAAATAATTGCATATGTTTAGTAGAATTCTAGTGCAATTTTAGTACAATAACCTTACCACAGGAACCAATTTTCAAGCTCAAAACATCTTCTTCATGCAAAATGAATAGAATGCTATGCTCATGGTGTTGCATAAAGGATTTTTATTGTCTCCAAACACTCACACTGTGTGTATTTTGTTGTATTTCATGGATGATGGGAAAAAGAAGAGGAGCAGAGAATGCCTTTAAAGTACTTCAGAAGGAGTTTTCCTATTAAAGCAAACATATTTCACACCTAATAATTCTTTTTAATACAGATTTTAAAGAATAGAACTTTGTTAATTTCACCCCAATTCTTTATGTTATTATTGTCATCATCACTGCTCTAAAAGCTACCTTCATAGTGAGAAAGTCTGAAAAGACCTCAAGCAAAAGCCTACAGAGATTTGTTTTTTTGGTTTTGGGGTTGTTTTTTTTTTTTATTTTAAGGAAAAATCCATCCATATGTCTTGCCTCAAGCAGCTTCTTATTTTTTCTCCAAGGTTAAAAAAGGATGAAGCTAGCACACTGGCCCATCTGCATGTAGTATAACTTATCAAAGTTAATAAAAAGCCTTATGCAGTTTCCCGACATTCTGCAATCATTATCAACTCCATTTACATTTCCCATCAGAAATGCACCCAAATGTGTGGAATTGGCGATCGTTTTTCAGAAATCTTTAAAAGTGAGGTAGCCATGTTCCATTTATAAAATGAACTTTGAAAGGCTGGCCCTGGATTATGCTTTGCATAATCAGCCTAATGGATTAAGAAGCTCATTTACCATATAAAGAACCTAAAACATCTCTGATAAAACCTTGATTACAGTTACAGTCTGTGAAAGAGATGACATCTGTTTCTGCCTGAGACTAAACCTATGATTTGGGCCCACTGGGTAAAGGAAGATGCTGTTAGTTCTAAGACAAGTGATAATAAAATGTGAGGTTGCTTTCAGGTTCTGTAATGCATTATCTCACAGGTTGGGCTTCTTCCAGAAAAAAAAATAAAAAAGAAGCATTTGTCTGCTTGCCTCATTTATCTCTTATCCCTCTAAAGCATTGATTTTCTACTGCTTACCATTTGTTTTTGTTGGAAAGTGAACATCCAGTGTGGACACAGTATCACTTATATGAAATAATGAACTACTCTGAAATGTCCCAATAATACACAGGGGAACCTGAGAACCTCCAATTACTTTTAATTATCTAAAGCCTCGTGAAATAAAGGTACCTCAATAGATAAGGAAATATGAAGCGTTTAAATTTCTTTATACAATATTCTTCTAGAACAACAACAAAAAAAATATTAAAAACGAAGCATTGCTTTCTGTTGGCACAATTCTACTAAGTTCAGATACTACCTTGAACTTTTATTAACACAAAGTCTCAATGGGCAATTGTTTTAAAATGTCTAATATTCACTTTGTTTGTAATTTTTTAAAACAATTTGCTGTAAATTGCCATACATATCCACAATGCTGGGTCTGGGTTTTCTCTGGAGCTTTCCAATATCAATCTCCAATGAACACCAAGCTCATCTTAAGGGTAAACTTTGGAATGAAATTCTCCTTGGGAAAATTTTGTTGCTCCTATATCAGTGTTAATCTGTATTTTAAAATGGTGCTACCTCTCTTCTTTACTTAACTCAAAATACAGTGTTAAGGAACTCTGGAAGAACAGAAAAAGGGGTATCACATTTTCATTTAATTTGTTGAGAAATAGACAAGTGTGACTTTTTGTCCTTATTTCTTAACTTACTCATTGTCAGAATAATTATCAGGATTTTTTCTTTGAAAAGTTATGTTAGCCTACCCAAAAGATGTTGTATTATGAAAAGTTTGAAATGTTTGACATTTAAATTTAGTATAATGCTTTAGGTGATTTTTCTTTTAGCCAGCAGTTCCTTTATGGGAGTTTCCATTTAAATAAAATGCAAGGGATTTTTCAGATTTTTTTTTTTTTTTGGTCAAGAATAAAACACACGTAAGTCTGATGAAAAAATTCTGATTGCTTATAGTCTTCAGTGATAGAGGTTTTAAACCTTTTCTAACCCTTAGACCAAATTACTATCCACTACCATATTACAGCGTGTGAGATCACAGGACTTCTTCAGGATAGATGGTCAAAACACTAGAACAAGAGATGGGATATGCACTTTATGTACCACAATCCAGTCTTTCCTGAACACATTATTGCCCAAATGGCTATGAAACTCATTATATACTATTTATATATAACCTTTACAGATTGGAAACCAAATGTTTCTTTAAAAAACAAATTGCAAAAGCATGTATGGAAGAGAAAAGACTTTGAGAGAGGAGGGTATACCATCTCTGTGACGGAGAATTTCTCAAAAGTGGAGGTGTCCTTGCCCGGGGCAGGGGGTTGGAACTAGATGATCTTTAAGGTCCTTCCAACCTAAACCTTTCTATGATTCTATAATTCTATGAAAAGGCACAGAGTGGTGTCCCAGAGCTGTTACCCTGAAACCCTGTAGGAGCCCTGCAAGGTGCTAGCACTGCAATAATGAAGTAGTCTGCAGTCATTTGGGGAACACAGCTATTTCACAAGTTGAAGATATTCTCTGCATCCTTTAAACTAAGAGCTGATGCTGAGTGTTGCTTCTCAGCCTTTCCTTTTCTCTCCCCTAGAGAGAGAAGCCATAGTAGGAATGGCTGTCAAGATCTGGTAGGTAAGAAAAAAGGATCTTGTCCAGTTCTGCCTGTCAGTCCTGGTGTGCAACGTGGCAGTTGGCAAAAATCAAGACTGATTGAAGACCATTGAAGCTGAAGAGGAGCAGATGCATAGGAGAAGGGATGTCTAATCAAAGTTTACATTTTTAATGACCTCTAGAGGAAAAATAGGAGATAGTTGGAAAGATGATGTTCCCTACTTCTGATCACAGCAACTGTCTTGATCTGAATGCAACATTGCAGTTGAAAAAATCCAAGTCTTAGCTCAGAAAGACACAATTGGTAATAAAATCTACATCGATTGAGCACAGCTGGCCTTGAGGCTAACCATTTATCAACTGGTTGTAGCTGGGGCTTCCATCTCAAAGGCTGAACACCACTGTGCTGCAATCCTAGCCAGTCCACACCACACCACACTTTCACAAATGCCGTATGAACTTGCTGCACGTTTGACCTGTAAAAACTCTTCTGAAGAACAACATTCACTTGGGAGTATGTTTTTGACACTTCAGATTGAATATACCTGATGTCCAGGTCAATCTTGACTCCATTTTGAATAGCAGATATACAAAAAAGCCAGGGTGATTTGAGTGATTGATATGTCTTAGACCACAGATATGAGAAGATTTACAAGACTCCATAAAGTCTTTGTTGTTGATGATGAAAATGAGAGGTGACAATGTTCTTCCTGCAATTATTCACTTTGAAGTAATTATCTCTGAGTCTGCTGAAACAGTGGAGATTTACATCTGGAAACAATGTTCTGTAACTGTACATATTTTAAATGATGGAAGTGACTTGTATATAATTTTTTTTTTCCTTTTTCCAATGAGGTGTCAGAAGATTGTGATTCACACAGTCTTTCATTGTTATTTGGTTTGCAACTGTGGTGCAGGAACAGCATCTACTGCTTTATGCATTGCTGGAGTAAATTTATTATGCTTATCAGTTTATAAGCTAGGTAAGGCAGCTTCTTTGTCTTGGATCATCAGTAAGACCTAATGCGTGGTAAAATTTAGCCTTCAAAACACTGTACTTAAAGGGCAGAAACCACCTACAAAGCACAATGAAGTCTACTCAGGAAATGCAAACATTCAGCATGTGAGCTGTACATCTCCTTTTGTAATACCGGGAAACGCACGAACCACAATACTCTCCAAAGCCAGGTAATTAAATTAGTCTGTGCTCTAACAGGATCTGAGATGCCCAAGGGAATCCTATAATTTTTAGTCACTACATAAACATCAAACTTGAAGGATAATTTCAGTAACATATCAGACAATTGTCAGTTATCCATTACTGTGACATGCTATTTGCATTACCTCTATTGATTTGTCAGTTTTATCATACACTTTTTACACTGCAAGCACAGCACAAAATAATACAACCTCTGACTTTGACAAGTGACTATCATCATGTTTTATGTCACATTCTTCGTAATCCATAGCAAAAAAAAAAAAAAAAGTTTTAAATCTAGTATTTTTACATTCCATACAGAAAAAGGAACTGAAAATTGCATCTGGTGAAAATGTGAGTGAAACAAGTGTCTGGAGCAAATGTGTGCATCTGCATCTCACTTGTATCTCACTGACACACCTTCACCCCCTAACTTCTCACCAAAGCTAAAGGAAACCTGATTTTGCCAATAGAGTTGTCTTGAGAGACAATGACAGAACAACCCCCTGGGATATCTCTGACATATAAAGGAAATGGTAGCTTGAATAGTTTTATATGTCAGCTCTGTGACTGGCTAGTGACATATATAGATCTGGAGAAGATTTTTGCTTTATTTTTTTAAAATGAGAAAATACAACGTACTTGACTTTACACCTGCAATTTTATGTCTTGCTTAATCTTAGGGAAACAGATATGTAATGGTTTTCAACCTTTGAAGCAGTATTTTGCAATATAGTCTTACTGGGATTTAAGGTTTCATTAAGTCATTTTTGGAACATCTGCACTACCAGCAATTTTCTGTTATTATTTTGATCATGAAACCTCTAATGTGTAATAACGCTGGCTATAGGTCACCTTGTTATGTTGTTTCTATAACTATCCCATATATTACAAAGACAACAAAACAAAGCAAAACCAAAACAAAACCACCATCCCCTTCATGGTAAAATTTCAAATCTATTCTGACACAGCTATTCAATTTCTATTAAAAAATTATTTTCCATTAAGACCTTTACTTTTGGCTCACGCATTACTTTTTCTGAGCATTTAGTGGTGAATCCATTAATTCACTTATGAATTCAAATGAATCAAAGCAGGCTTCTTTAGGATATTCAGCATGTATGTCGGTTAGTTCTTCACTTCAAAGGATTTTAAGAGTAAATTATGCAGGCAATTACATCCTTCCATTAAATTAATTAAAATATTTAAAATAAGCTATATTTTAAATGGTTATTAAGAACATACTTTAATCTCAATTGTTGTATCTAATGGTTATAATTATGTAGGATTTATAGGATTTTGTCAACAAATTAGAGAACTCTTCAGGGAGATATTAAGACAACATAATTTCCGTAATCATTCAGCCCTTCTTATGTACATTTTATCGCTTATGGTGGATTCTCGGATTCTGACAATACTGTTAGACAGAATAAGTTAGCTCCACACCTCATGAAGTCTAGATCTCAATAATATAGCTTCATAAAACATGTTATCAAACATAGCTCTAAACCAGTAGCAAACATGCTAGATGCTTTCTGTTAAAATTAATTTTAGTGCGAAAATGTGTTTTCTGCAAAATTTAAAATAACCGAGTGCAGGAACAGACAGGGAGTATGTCACCTGAATCAGAAAGTGTAACAGCTGTTTATTTCATTTGTTGAAACCTCGTGCTATTTAGGTGGAGTTAAACTATACATTCTGAGTATAATAATTCACAGCACAGCATAACATGCATTTTCTGTTACATAAAAACCCACAAAATCCCCCGAAGCAAAACCAAAACCACAATGAACTGAAAGCAAGCATGGGTAAAAACAAGATGGTGTTAAGGCAGTAATGAGTCAATTTTTTTAAAAAATTGCTCCTACCTGACCATTATCCTTGCACCCCAGTGTGGGGAAGACCTTTTTTCTTGCTGTTTTTCTTTTTTATTAAATAAAAATAAACTGTTTTATCATATCAAATTAGTTATATCTAGGATCTTTTAATAATAGTTATATCTGCAATCTTTTAAGCAAATATTGTCATCATGTGTACCCTGTCTTCAGGACAAAATGGAGCTCTGATGGCATCTACATAACATCAGCTGGCACCTATTTCCAATCCTTATTCCTCCTAACCCTAAATTAGGAAAGTTTTTGAAGTATGAAAGATACACATGCCTTTAATTTTTATGGGAAAGCAGTGAACCTCCTTGCCCCAAGTTTAAAAGTAGAAATACATATTAGATCATACATTCATTTTCCTCCCATTTTCCTCCTTTTTCAGAGCTTTAAGTAGCGGATTCAGCAAAAAACTAGTGGGGTCAGTATTTTCTAATCTAATGAGTAGTCATTTTCTTCCAGTGACGAACACTCTCAGAGACTGTTGCCTTCTGTTTTATAGCTGCCCTGGTTCAGATTAAACAGTCACAAAAAGTTGTTTTTTGTGGCCTACAGTCAGCATTGCAGACAGCCATAATGTGAAGTAGTCATTCATTCCCCTCTGAGTTGGATGATGAGTTGGAAAGTGAGCTTTACTCCAGTGAACTTTGTCCTTATATTTTCTGTTTGAACTGATAGAGATTGAAGGCTGTACAAGTTCAGTTCACACTGATGGGTTCTTTGAACAATTTTTTTCCCCTTTCTTTTAATATACCTATTCAACCGGATGGAACTTCAGTAGAGAAGTTCTACCAAATATCTGCAGTTGCTCAGTGAAGGGGTTTTGCCGTGTGTTTCCATAAAGAATTCCAGTAGACACTTTCCAAGAGCTAGAAATAGCACTTTTCATGATGGAAAGTGCAGCAACTTAATATCTTTTGCAATAGAGTTTTTTTCAGCAGAGTGGCTAGCATCTTCACAGTCAGATTCACAGCATAGGCAAAAGCAAATTCCTTTGGGATCTATTAGGCCTCTTTTCTTCACAGCAGTTGCAGAGTGAATTGTTACTGATATGTCTCTCTTCAGCTAAATTTCCCAATGTCCAAAGACCCTTTTATCCTGCTGACTCTGGAATAGTTATCTAACTTCTTTATAATCCCATTAAAAATCATTTTCCAACAGCCAAAACACAGTGCACATTCCTCATTACTGCATTCCTGCAATTACTGTTTTTCATGATCTCAGCAGTGGAACACTTTGATTTGTCTGCATGATCGAACAGCTTTGCTGAGCTCCTCCTTCTGTTATCAGCCTCCGTACAAGGATTCACACACACACATACAACACACAGAGATAAGTGCATACCCACTCGTATTTCATTCCTTCAGTTTTTGATTGAAATCTTTTTCTAATAGATAGTGTGAAGAAATCAATTCCACACTCCTAACAAATCTGAGCAGCCATGCAGCAACTTCTGACAAGTTTCCATCTTGTCTCTGTCATGTTAATTGCACTGTCATTCATTTCATGGCTTCCATTCCACGTTGTGACTTATATTTTCTTCTTTCAGTTTGTAACCCTTGCACAGTTCTGAAGTAATTTTCCTTATTTGTCTGTAGTGAGAATCTGCTAAAGAGAAGGCTGTGCTAAGGGATTTGTACCAATCAGTCTTCTTTTTATTTCTGCGTTATTTTCCCAGTGGTGAGTTAATTGTCTGTTCAGGTGTTTTATTAATATTTTGAATGTTGTGCAGCACTAAAGTCAGAGCTGTCAGTCTTCTGCAGCATTATAGAATATGTGAGTTGACTTGTGAAGAGTTTTCATATCGGCAACATGGATCACAAAACTATATCTCCTGTGAATCATAATTTTAGCAATATCTCTAAATAGTTAAAGGTTAATGCTTTTTGTTTGTTTGTTTCATTTGTTTCTTTTTATACTTAAAGAGAGAAAGGTAGGAAGAATTTAAATTTGTCTATGGATAGCTTAGCAGGACAACAAATCTTACCTTGTAAAAAATACCCCAGTAACCCCAGTTTTCCATCAATAACCTGGAAAGAAGTTTTCTCACCAGCCCACATGTTAATGTGTATTTTTAAGTTTTAAACCCAAGGAGGAATATTTCATAAGTTTTTAACATGTGATACTAGGAATCTGTCATACAGCTCCCAACAATTAACTTTGATTTTCTTAGTGTTGTACCTAAAATCAGAACTTGTCAATGTACTTAGTACATGCTGTTCTTAGTGGGTAGCCCTTCACTTCTCTACTTGTTCATTACTTTCAGAGTGTAGGCCTGAAACTAATACCAGTTCAAAAAAGAAAAAAAAAANATAGAATCTTGCTTCTAAATGAGCGTCTTGGTTCTGCAGTTTGCATTCTGCATTCACTTCCAGGTATCACATGAGCCTTTTACACTGGTTTAACTTTATACTGAAGGTGAAGATAAATTGACAGAACTTGCATTTTTACTTTCTCAGATGAATTAACAATTCTTCGGCATCATGATCCTTAGCCATTTATTAAGAGAATGTCTCATATGAGTCATGAGAATCACATTAGACATGTTTAGATTAAAATATGCTGTGAAAATGCCCATCTATTTTTTGTCCTTCAGAGGTAGGAGGAAATGTTTCATGTGCTTGCCTGAGGTTGTCTGGTCAAATACAGTTAACTGCTCAGTGACAGCTTTCTCATGTGACTGAAGGCAAGTCACATATATTACCCTATTAGTAAAAAATGTGTAGTTTTCTGGATTTTGAGAAAAGTTATAGGCTAAATCTATTAGAAAAGGCAAGGTGATAATTAAGACCGTATAAATACAGAAGTGCATAACTTCCCTTTCCTTTCTAAAAGCTTAAAGGATGTCCGCAATCCCCTATAAGACTAGATAAGACTAGTAGACCCTTAAAACAAACTTAAAAATTTACTGTACGGAATTAGAACCTTTAATAAAAAAATATTGTAAAAATTACACAGCCTCAGTATTCAGGAACAGTGAAATTTCAAACTTTACATTTCAGATTTCAGAAAAGTATGATCTGAATAGCACTCTGTCTAGAATTATCCTTAACCGACAAAACTTTTTAGTTATTCACCTGTAGGTATATCACATTTGCAGTTTTTGCCTGGTACATCATAATGAATTTCCTTCATGCGTTATTGACTGAGGCAGCTGAGAACTGAGATTTCAGCTCATGAGAACTGAAATGACTGCAGCATATCAGCAGGCAGCTTGAACTTCACATTGTGTCTGCTCAGAAATCAACCCAAGTCAATTTTTGCTGTGGTCTTAGATCAAGAAAAGGCAGAAAAACTGAAAGAGTGGTGAGTAAAATAAACTGGGTAATTGACATAACTGTCATGTAGCCCCTGTCAGGTTCCTGCTACAATGCTTTGAAGCTAGAATGCTTTACCCATTCTTTCTTTCTGGCAAATGAAGTAGAAGTCTTAAATGGATTAACAGGAGCTTCTGAAGTTTGTTCTTTCTTGTTTATTTTTCCTCACAGTTTATTGGCAGAATAACCTAGGAATAGCCATGCCAGATCATTTAAAAAACACCATCAAGTCCAGCCTGAAAATGCTGATGGTCAATAATGGATATGCAGGAGAGAGCACAGTGGCAAGGGAACAATACTATGAGAAAATTTCAGAGCCTACTTGTTCTTTTGTACTATCACTCTACTCCTCTCAATATCTCTAAAACACTATCACAATTAAATCCTTTGATCCATAAGGTTGTTGTTGGTTTGTTGCTTTTGTTTTTCTGTTTTTGTTTTTAATATTTGCTTTTTGTGGGTACAAATGACCACAAAAGGAATCAACTGTATCTTTTAGCAGAAATGAGTGTGACTATGTGTTTCTTCTTCATATGCTAGAACTTTGTCACATTTGCTATTTCTTGTTTCACGATTGTAATCACAATTTTAAAAACGTAAAACAAGATGAACTATGTCTTTTCCACCTTAAAACAGAGCATGTAAGTATACTTTTAGGAAATTCAGGTCAGGAGGGGGTTCACCTGAAGTCTGGACAGGACAACTAAAAATGAACACTCAGGCTTTCGTTATTTTAAAACAAATAGCTGTCTTATGAATGTCCCATTCTTAACCATTAAAGCCTTTGCCTTATTATTAAGAATTTGGCAATTTTTCAGTCATGTGTTATTAATAAAAGGTTACTTTCCTAGTTTAAATCACACTTCTGAAAATTTTCAACTAACTGTGCCAGAGGAGTGCAGAAGAAATTAATCTTGCTAGAGAATTTGAACCTTTTGTTTGCAGTGTGCAAGACTTTGGCCATAACTACATTGTGATTCTCCTTCTCTCTCAAAAATCCCTGATTTTTAATTTGTATTTCAAGGAACTTAAACTAAGGAATTGAAGTCCTTCCTGAAATATCTGGCGTATTTGCAGTTTTTATTCAGTGGGAATATCACAGCACAGGAAACTGTCCATAATATTCTATACAGGTTAATAATCTGCCAAAAAATGCATGAGGCAGGTCTCCCTCTCCTGACCTTTTCTCAGAATGGTCTTTAATGAGAATGTCCCCAAATCTAATTAAAGAATCTGAGTAGAACAGGGTATAGACATAAGAAATTTCTTTAACTTGAAACGTCCTTCTGGTGCTTTGAAAGACCTTGGGATTTAACCTTCCAGAAATGTCACTGATCCCTGAAATGAGGGGAAGATATTCATCTGCCTTAGAAAAAAAAACTTATGGGAAACCAGCTCTCTCTATTGACCTACATAACTAAATCAGAGGGAAAAAAAGCCAGGAGTACGAATCAAAAAAGTACATACTTTTGGATCTGGATATTTCTGTTCAGTGAGTTATCATTATGACTTTCCAATATAATATTTTCTTCCATATAAAACATGTCTAATTTCTGAAAGGGAAACTCTATTAAAATCAAGACTCATATTAAAAAGAAACTAAAGAGGCAGCCAAAAAGGCAACATATTATCAGGCAGCATGAAGATTGCTTCAAGACATGATATTAGAGGCTCAGAATGCTTGTATAAGAGTTATAAAATTATATTGCTTGAAAAGCTGCAATGCTACTCTATTTGACAGTGTTCCCCTCTGAATGTCTGCGAGAGTTACTGACAATGTTTGGAAGCAAATTTCACAAAAAGTGAAGTTAGATTGAGTTCCCTGTGTTTATCTGAGTTTTCCTCCTACAAAACCTTGTGACACAAAATACTCCTTCCAAAATATAATTAATACATAAGGCTGAGATTCAGGTTGACAACGATCTGGTATGCTGTTCAGAGAAGCTAACTTATACTGAGAAACTTATCTCTACATTTATATTTTTTGTATCTGAGAATCTTCTGTTTTTCTCTTTTACCTTGATGAACTACTGAGTTATTTTGCTTTAATTTATAGTGCTAAAATATCTTCTATAAGCAGATGATATATAACACATAGGGTATACTGTATATAAATGCAATCCTATAAAGTAAATTCATCAAAGTGTAACTCTATTTGGAAAGAAGCTTAATAAACTCATCAAGAACTATTTAGAAGACTGAGACAATATTAAGATAGAGAGAAGTGAGGAATAAATGGGAAAAAAAAAAAGAAAGAAAATGTATTTTTTAAGTAGAATAGGAAAAAAATGCTAATTTCCTACTTGAGTTACAAAAAAATGATAGATACTATGGATTAAACCAAAATATTTTATAGACTCATAGAATCATAGAACCATAGGGTTGGAAGAGACCCCTGGAGATCATCTAGTCCAACCACCCTGCCAGAGCAGGGTCACCTAGAGCAAGTTGCACAGGAACATGTCCAGGTGGGTTTTGAATGTCTCCAGAGTTGGAGACTCCACCACCTCTCTGGGCAGCCTGTTCCAGTGCACTGCCACCCTCAAAGCAAAGAAGTTCCTCCTCATGTTTAGGTGGAACTTTGTGTGCTTAAGTTGGTGCCCATTACCTCTTGTCCTGTCCCCGAGCACCACTGAAAAGAGCCTGGCCCCATCCTCCTGACACCCACCCTTTAAGTATTTAGAAGTGTTGATAAGATCCCCCCTCAGCTGTCGTTTTTTCCAGACTGAAGAGACCCAAATCCCCAAACCCCGTCAGTTCCAGTAAGAGATAACTCTTGTCCTAGAACCCTTTTTCCCCTGGAAGTCAAGGTGTTCCCGCCTGTTACCAGCAGGCCAAGCGTTTTGTAGATCAGGCCATGATCAAAGTACTCAAAGTCCTGCTGGTAGCACCAGGCTCAAAGCCAGGCATTGATCTGCTGGCTCCTCTTATTTACCCCCTTGTCATTCCCCGCAACTGGGGGAAGAGACGAGAACACAACTTGTGTTCCCAATCCCTTGACCAGGCATCCCAGGGTCTTGAAATCTTTCTTCATTGCCTTTGGACTTCTTCTTGTTACCTCATCACTGCCTACCTGAAAGAGCAAAAGTGGGTAGTAGTCTGAGGGCCGTACCAGGGAAGGAAGCATCCTCTTCACGTCCTTGACACAGGCCCCAGGGAGGCAGCAGACCTCCCTATGTACCGGGTCCGGCCTGCATATTGGGCCTTCCGCTCCCTTCAGTAGGGAGTCACCTATGACAAGGACACACGTCTTTTCTTCTTTACCGCAGAGGTTTTAATGCGTGGGGAGGTCTGACTAGACCTCGCTGACGCCTCCAAGGTAGAACTATCATGCTTGTCATCATCCAGGTTCCTCTGCAGAGCACTGTACCTGTTAAATAATAGCACCTGGGAAGATGGAGTAGCCACCGGGCTGTCTTGAGTGCAGAGCCTGCTACACTGTGCAGGAACTTCCTGCCATTGCCCCCTGTCCTCCAGGTTACTACCTTCAGTTGAGGTGCCAGCAGATAGGGAGTTCTGTGTTGCAGGGGTTCTGTCTGCCTGCTGGCTTTCTGTCATGGGATGCAGGATTTTACTCCAAGCACCTATCTCCCTCTCGCATTCCCTGATGGCCCTCAACCTACTTACTTCCTCCTTGAGCTCCATGACTAATCNTCCCACAAGAGTTCCGTCTGAGAGGCTGCATCAGACCTGGTGGTTTTGGATCTCATGGATGCCACAGTCTTCTTGCGAGTAGTTACCTTTACTACCTGGCTGGGTTGGCAGTCTTTCAACTCTGTCCTGGGTGAATTGCTGTGCAGACTGCTGCAACTGGACGGGTGTGTCACACCCTGTTTGGCCACCCTTTTCTCCAGCCCAGGAGGTACACCCTTGTCGTGGTGCTCCCAGGTGGTTCCACAGGTGACACCCACGGAACACCCACTCGCCGCTTGTTTGCCCAGTACGCAGGGACCTGGTCCCGGTGCTCCCCAGGGCCTTCTTTTATGAGAGGGGAGAGTGGTCCCGCCCCCTGCTTGTTCACACCTGCCGACGGGGGTGGTGGCTCTGCCCTCGGCTCCTCAGCTGCCTCCACCCCTGAGAAGCACCAGGCACCGGCTCGGCCTGGCCACTTTTCCTGGCTTTAAAAAGCCTCAAAACCAAGCCCTTAGCCAACCCTTTTTTTGCTGCGGTTCCCTTCCCCAGTACAGACTTAACTGCACTGGAGCTGGTCTCCTCAGCGAGAGGAGTTTTCTAGTTGTTTAGTCACCAACATCCTTGTACTTCTATTATATTTCTAATACAAAATGCAAAATGGTTATGAAAAGAATCCCTGATAAGAATAAATATTGTCAGTAATCTCTTCTTTCATTGAACATAAATTTCTTAGAAATTTCTGAGTAATTATCTTCCCAAGAGACATCATGTTATGTGATGAGTTGATAAGTGTTGTACAAATGTCTGAAAGTTAAATCTCTGTGTTAGTCTCAAAAGCTGATAAGTCTTTGTTTGTTAAGTAAATTCCAGTTCTCTCTCAGAGGGGAGGTTAATAACTTCCTCATCTCAAACACGTGAATTTATTGTCAAAGTATTTAGCTCACTGTTACTAAGTTTCAAACAAGACCAAAAGAAAAAATATCCCATTAAATTATTTGTCCTGAAAGCACCTTTTAGATGATAACTCCTAATGAAAAATAGACTTTTTTTTTTTTTTTCACCTAAAAAGATTAGCTGTAGCACTATAAACTTCTACTTCAGCATTTTTTGAAAATGTAAAAACTTTTACCTCAGAGCTTTAGTGTCTATGAAATAATAATTTAAAGCCAATTTCATTTAACTCATATCTTCCTCCTTCAGTGTGATGGCACTTAATAATTTGCAAATTGAAATAGAGATTTAAAAGCAGATCCTAGTCATGATTGACATGAACAGAAAAAAAGTCTTTTATTTTTTCCTTCTAGAATATACCTTGAATAGACTACAGGGAAAGTATCCTCTCACAGTAAAAATATTCATGCAAATGATTCGGTTTTCCCTGAAGAAGCTCTTTTGGTTTACTTTCTAGTGGTTGTATACATGGACAGAACTGTTATGTGTAGTTTCAAAATTTTCATCTTTATAATGTGCAATGTTACATACACAGGCTTAGATACATCTATCAAGATCATAACTCTTATACCTGTAATGCTGGGTAAGAAAATATTTACAAGACCCCAGGAGGAAGAGCTGTACCCTGGTTACATTCCAGGTTCAGGTCAGGTCTAAAAGCACATAAAAAATCCTATGTATGTCTCCTTTGACTCCAACTACCTCCCCTTCATACTTACACTTTAATTGCTGTAAGGAAGAGCTGCAAGCACATGAACTACAAGGCAATGCAGCAGGTTTAAGAGGCTTCTCCAAACTGGTTATTCAGTGAAATAGAATTAGGGGGCATCCAGATATGGTTGCATGTGTTAGCAGGTAAATGCAAACAGCTAGGCTGTAGAAACTACGGCCACTGTAGTGACTCCTTCGTGGTCAGATTTTGGCATTTACCTTTGAGTGACCTTGTTGTATTTTGTTAGGTATTGTTCAGCTAGGTCTACAAGTGGTTAAACTGCATGTTATGAATAACCTGATGTTGCTTTCCCTTGCCAGTCATTAGATTCAAAGTCTGTGGGTTCTGGAAGGTTTGGATTTTTTTCCAATTCATTAGGTAATTAGGCTGGATAGTTATAAAAGTCAGAGCAACACCAGCCTCTAGCAATGCTTGTCACATATACGAGTCAACACAAATGTATTTTCTAAAACAAACACAATTTAAAACAATGTGGCATTATTCCTCAAATGCCAGATGATCTCCAAAGTGAGTTTCTTCCCACCACGTTGAGCTTTTTAAAGGAAATTAGCATACTTTTTGTTCGTTTTTCTTTTTTTTTTTCTCTAGAGTGCAGTTGTGAGGATGAGGAATGGGTTTATGTGTCAGTTATATGCAGATGGGTGGAAAGTTTCAAATAATTTTTGAAAAGGAAGGAAATATATTAGCCTTTAGAAATAATTTATCTTCTAATTCCATATATTCAAACTTATTTTGTCTCTGATTCACTTTCATATTTTTGTTTGCTTTCACATTTCATTTGTCATCTTTTTTAATTTTTATTTACTTCCTACTTTATTTTTGTTTATTTGTATCTTTGAGTTGATCCCTTCACTGCTTTCTAAATGTTGCAACTTACATTTTCTACAAAGACAGCCAGTTTCCATTCATCCCTGTCTTTTCCACTACACCCTCTAAACTTTTCCAAATAATTTAAATTAAATTTTTGGAATTTAGAACTAACTTTTCAAAAGAACTTATAGAATGCTCTAATGTATTCTATAACTAATTCTAAAAGTATTTATATAGAATTTTAGAATGTTTCAAATACATAATAGCTTTAGATCAAATGTAGTTAGTCAGATCTGTTCAAATTGAAATTGCCCCCTTGTACACACCCGCAGAGCTTTAGAAATGGAACATTTTGGTCTTCCATATGAACTCTCTCAGTTCTCAGTATATTTAGAAGTCAAGATGATAAAATCTTATGTTCTTACCAAGTCTTGTTCTATACAAGTTTTTTTTTTTACGTCTTTCTAACTGTGAGTTTCTTTTTCTATAGCTCTTTCGTCAGTTCTCTGTTTTCATCTGCAAATTTGATTGTTGATTTGTTTCTTCTCTAGACAGTATTAATTGTTCTATATATCATTATGCTCTCTAATGTTTAAAAACCCCCACAAAAGTGTAAAAAAGGCATAATAGCATAATGTGACCTTATAGATTATGTAAAGACAGCCTAATTGCGGCGATTGTTTCTGATTTGTACTATAGTTCTACCCAGATAATATAATGATGCTAAGAGTTTAAGTGCAGATAAAATTTTCATAAAATTTGCTGTATTTCTCTGAGATTTCATCTTTTTGCTAGACAGGAAGATGAGTCAAATTCCTTCCTCAGTCTGAGCAGCCTTTGGAAGTGTTACACTTGTCAAGTTGCATTTCTGTTTCCCCATGCTTGTCACAAGAATGTTCATTACGCATCTCCGCTTGTGTCTTCTGTGCTTCCATATGGCATCACCAAATAAAGTGCAAATTCAGCTCTGTCATGGTTCTTAGGGTCAGATTTATTTAGATTCTCTGATTTGTAAGCACGAGTTCCAGTCTCACCAACTATTTATAGGTACATTTGAAAAACCTTAGCATAATGACATAGCTGCAAAATACAGGAAAAATCTTGTGCAAGGTAAATGTCTAAGAAGGGGTCAGAAACTGTTGATCTTTTTTCATTGATCTAGCTCTCTGGTTTGTTCTGATTTTTGCTTATTTGCTTTTAAAATGACTAATGCCTTCAGTCTTTTTACTTTTAAAAAAGAGTGTTGGAAGCACTTGAACTTTAAGCCTGAAATAACAGTATGCTTAAATACACTTCAAAACTTACTGCAGCTAGGACGATTGTCACAAAAAGATTGATGCTAGTTTGTAGTCCAAGGCTCTTGTCCTCCAAAAGCCTACACAAATTTCATCAGACCTGACACCTAATTCTTTTTTTTCTTTCTTTAAATACTCTAAAATGCCTCAAATTCTGTGTCTAGCACTTCCCTGGAGTACCTGTAACCTCACAGTAATGATATTTTATCTCAAGTTTCTGTAGTTCAGTAGTTATACCATTTGCTTGAAAAAGATATTTCAGTTTGAATGCATATCTCAGCTTATTTCAGCTATTTTTTCTAATTATAGGAGAGCTATTTTACATTGCTTTATCCTAGATACTAGTCTTGCTAGCCATATTCTTACTTCAGTAGGAAGTAAATATTTCCCTTTTATTCTTTGCACAGAAAGCCTTACGCTATGAAGGAGGAATAAGAATGGTGCATACTGGAGGTTGTTAGCCGGTAGTCTCTGATATAAGGTTGGCATTTGTCCTCAAAGTGGGCAGACAACAAGGTCATAGGATAGGAAGAACACTTTATTCAGTTATGGTCTTTAAAAAAAAAAAAAAAAAAAAATTTGCNAAAAAAAAAAAAAAAAGATTGGCCCCTGCTTTGACTTTAAAAGAAAGCTTACATGAACAGCTCAAAATGAGGAAGGACATGGCCAAGCAGCTAGAGGAAAGCCTGTAGCCAGGGTTACGTAGGGTTCTTCATTTCCCTTTTTACCTTGGGCTCCCTTCTCATTAAACTGTCTGCTGTGACTCTGGCAGTTGTTTCTCAGTTGAGGTTCATGGGGCACTTTGCAGGATTCAGGACTTTGTTGTTCCTGGTGAGGTGAGACTGCTCAGTACGGCCCTTGAAATCCCAAATCAGGGTTCTTTGTCCCCTTGTGATTTTATTATATTTCTCAAAAATTCAGTGTGCACTGTCAGCACTCAGTATTAAGAAAAGTATAGAAGCATAATAAGTAGTATCTTCATCACAGTCAAATGAATCTCTAAGGAGTACCAAAGACCTCTGCCAGTTAGCAACAGCCCTGGTATACATTTATCTACCACAGCAGTTTCTCTGTCCTTATCCCCATTTCAACAGATATCTTCTCTTAGTTATGTTAATATCGGGAGATTGTTCCTGTGCTCCTAGACTTTTCATACCTTTCATTCTTGAAGAATAGTTGGCACTCGACACTCTTAAGGAACATCCTTCTATACATCCTGTTTGTCGTGGTTAGGCCTCAGACGGCAACAAAGAACCACGTGCCGCTCGCGCGGGTCTTCCCAATACGGGAAGGATCGGAGGAGAAAGAAACGGCCAGACTCTTGGGTTGAGACAAAGGCAGTTTAACAGAACAGCAAAGGGAACAAGAAAACAACAACAATAACACGGACAGAGGAATATACAAACAGGATTACGGAACCGCCGCTCCCCGCTGCTCACCAACCGGACCCGGGACGCCCCAGCCCGCTCCAAGCAGCGACTTCCTGCCCCCTCCCCCGGCAGCTCAGGGTGGGCATGGCTCCCATGGCATGGAATACCAGGGAAAAGTAACCCTATCCCCGCCGGAACCAGGACACTGTTACATGTAATGTCTTATGGTATGTATGGTGCATCCTATGATAGAAGCCTTTATAGAAGGCCTTTAATGTACCTTGGAATGGGATGAGAGAGAGGCAAAGATGATGGCTCCAGATTTCTCTGAGATTGCTTCTCAATAAGAAGTAAAATACTCCTTTAACAGAATGCCTGGTTGGAATATATTATAGTAATTTTCCTTAGGTTTTGGATATACTAATAAAGCTTGAATTTCAAACACCAATATTAAAAATGTCTGGTCTGTCACTTATGACTTTAAGATGCATTTAAGACATTCAAATACAATTCCTGTAATTATTTCATTAGCATATATATATGTAATGTTTGCTGCTTTCTTCTGTCACTCAGTGAGAGTTTCACAATCCCAGGTTCACAATTTTCTGGCACAGAGACTGGCTTGCACAGCTATGAGGTTATGATTCATTCTGGTCCATGTTGGTAATCCAGACATTTTTGTATGAAGAATTTTTATCTATTCTGGGTTGAAGTTTAAAAACAGTCATTCTTTCAGTATGAATGGTCATAAGTGAGATCAACTGATGTCAACATGAGATATATGTAAATTAATTCTGACCATATTTGTACATATAAAACCAACAGCACTGAAAACTAAGAAAGGTAAGATTAAATGAATCATAGTTTTCTCTTCTTTGCATCAAAGACCCACAAAGGTCATATTTCACTTGCCAATTTTTACCTTTAATGTTTTATTTATAGCTATATTCATATATATACATATATTGGGGAATATGTATGGGAAAAATGTAGGCTATGGTTCTCACAGAGAGCACTCTTCCTTTAAGAATAATTCATCAAAAGGGCAAAAGTTGCACTACAGTAAGACAAATCTAATGCATAGTGTACAGCAGCTGTGGCTCTAGGCAGGTGCCCATCTTGCACAAGTAGTATAATGGCGTTCTTCCCATCTATTAAGTCCTGAGAAACTACCTGATGTAATAACTAAAAAGTTGTTTCTATCTCAACTGCTTAAAGGCATCTGTGTGTTTGCATAGTCAAAACACCTATTTGCATACACAGTTATAATGACCAATTGCTCAAATTTTCATATAATTACATGCATGTCATGGGCTTTCACCATTGGAAATAATTGAGAACCAAAATAGCTGTCAGATCCCCAACATTCTAGAGGTTACCTTGGATGTTCAAAAAAAATTTTATTTGAAGAATTTTTTTTTTTTTTNGGGAGGCAGGGTGTCAGTGTAAAAGAACCTTCTAAAAGAAATTTTCTTCTTCAGGAAAATCACATGATCACTAACCATATAAGGGATGGATTTCTGTATACAGATATCCTATGAATAATAATACTATTAAATAATCCTGTACTTTGTGTCTGTGTTTTTGCCTTCCTTTAATCTGATGTTGAGAAGTTCATTGGTATCTCTGGAAAGGAAAAATGGAAGAATTTATCCACTCTAATGCAAGATCCACTGTAGAAGAGTTTTAGTTACCTTTTCCTGTCTGATTTTCCTTTGTTGCTGTGATGTGCTTCTGATATTGCTTGAACCATTAAGCTAGAAATACTTCTAGAAACTTATTTTCCATCTACTTGTGCTAACATTTTAGCCTCACATAAGAAGGAAGAAATATCCGTCATAGCAATATGAGCAGGATTCCATTCTCTTTGAGAAACTTGCAAAAACCTACATGTCACATAGAATATATTCTGTTCCTTTATCACACTTTGACATTAGATAATGATTTATTCATGAGTTTATATAGCCCACTGTGATGCCCTGAAGATGTACTCAGGGTGTATTTATTCAGAATCTCACAATTACAGTACGTATTGTTAACCAAGATGTATTGCTTCCTGAATATCCAACATAACATACATGATCTTATCCCTTAGTGTTATTAACAGAAGGAAGAGTACCAAAAAATTGTTATAGAAGCATGGTTTCTGGATTATCAAGGTTTATGAACTCTTTGTGTTAAGTTTTATACTCACATAAAAAGGTCTAAATTAATCTAGTCCTGTAGGTCTGACAATCTGATGGTAAAACAAAGTGAATTTAACAAATAGATTGGAGAAATGCAATGTAATCTGGCTGAAATTATTCTTATAAAGTAAAAACAAACAGGAGAAAATCAAAATAAAAGATATCTCTTTCAGCATGATCCAGTGTTTTGCTCTTGTCCATGCTTTGATAGAGCCTATAATGTTATGACTGGGATCCCAGTGCTTTGACCCATTAAAAAGAAGGCACAAATTGTGAAAAGTTGGATGGAAATTTGCAGATCACAGTTTAAAGCAAGTAAGTGAATGGGAAATGTCTGTTATTAACTATTCTGGAATGCCTTTTCTGGACAAATTCACAGTGTAATGGAAAAGTGACAATATGAGACATGAGCTTTTTAATCAATACTTTGAGCATTTGGTACAGAGTTACAATTTTTGAGAAGCTAACCTGAAGGGGACCAGTTGATACATTTGATACTTTTATGAGCTCGTATTAAACTTCAACTTCTGTTAAGATCGAGGATGAGGAAGGATACTGACATTCTTTCAAAATACCTAAATATGCTTCCCTAAGGGACAGAAGTCTTTTACTAGATCACTTAATCTTAATTGACACCTTTGGTATTGGCATTTTACATCAACGTTAGCCTGTTACCTTTATACTAGCAACAGAAGTGTGAGGTCTTTTGACCCTAAAGTGCCTTGCATAAAGAGAAATCCTAAAAGTTATGAATATTTCTTGTAAGGACAAATGAAGATCACAAAGGAGCCAGATTCAGAAGCACGTGTTCTCTTATCTTTGAAAGTATATTGAAACATCTTTGAAATTAGGGGGCTGATTGACTGACAGATCCTTTTAATTTCAGAAGCAGATAAAACAAGTCATGTCTAATACACACAAGTCTTGAATTCAGTGTCATATCTGAATGCCAGGCAGAAAGCCTTTTTCAAGTGCATTCAATGGAGAAGACTCAAAAAATCTTTGATAAAAGTTGAATCAAGTCCCTGTTCATCCCAAGAAATGAGTTCAGTGTTCTGGGGGCAGCAGTGTTGGCTTCACCAAATAAGAGATATGGCACGGTCTTTCTAACATGCCATCGGCATAAGCAAAATAAAGTAACATGCTTATTATAATTTCAGAAAGTAAAGGGAGAAACTTTTTCTTTCTGAGCTTATGGTTAGAATTCCCATATATATACAATTACTACAGAGTTATTTAGGAAATACAGCACTTCTTTCACTGCAGTCTCTAAAAAAAAACTGAGGTATTACTAGTAAGAGATCATGACAATTGTATAAGCCTTGTGGACAAGATCCTCCACCTATATAATTTCAGAAAATATTAGCAATGACTTCCATAGTATACCATACATTTTACTGAAAATAGTAATATAATTTTGTGAGGAAAATATTTACTATATTCTGGTTGCCCTTTAAAATGATTCATCATCTTTAGAAAAAGGCAGTTAGCATTCAGTGATCCATTGTCTTTCTGATGGCAACCAGTAATGTTTCGTGGATCAGCATTACGCTGTGTATTAGAATTAGACATCTTTGACTGGAGAATATGATCCTTTAAAAAAAAATACTAATGCAGAAATTCAGACTTTGATCCTTCACTTAAGGTCCAGATACAGGAAAATATGTGCTTCAGACTTAACAATATGCTTAAACCAGAACATATTTCTCAATGCCATTCTTGAATACAATGCTTTTCAAAATCAAGGCCTGATAAAAAAGAAGAATCTATCACAAGAAGTAGACTTTTAAAATAAATAAATGTCAGCTGAGAGCTATAGATATTAAAAATTACTATTTCTTTTTAATTTGTTTGGAGGTAGAAATAACTGTGTTGATAGTTCTGTAACTTTATTCCAAAGCACATAATGAGCAATTATATCACACATGATAGATTCAGTAGTGAAATATTATCAGTTGGCAGCTGGGTCTTTTACAAACATAACAGAGTATGAACATGAAAGGGACTAGAACTAACCATCTGTTGAAAAAGACTGCCTTACAAATTAAAAAAAAAAAAAAAAACCAAACCAAAACCCAAAAACTTTAGAATGCAATTTATTTTACCTCTCCATATTAAAATTCTGGGACGCACATGAGAAGTATACACAATGGGTAATGGATTATAAAAAAAATTTTTAACTTGCATAATTATACTCAAAAAAACAGTTTCGGTTTCATTGCCACTGCAGTCTTGATAAAGTCTCTGCATGCTTTATATGCATACTGATAGGTTTCTTTTTGACCATAAAGAAAGCAACCCATATCAGTTTGACATCAGAATTTAACAGTCCAGGTACTACCCAATATTATTTAGAACTGTGGAAAAATACACTGGTTGCAATCTAGGACAGGCATTCCTTTTAGGTGGAACAAAAGATCCCATAGGGATCAGGAGAGGTAAGAATCCCAGCTGCCATTTTTCATGGCAGGCAGCTATCACAAGGTTTCCAATATGAACAAAAATTAAGATTATAAAGATTAACTAGCATCATTCCCTCCTCAAGAAAGCAGAACAACATTGAAGATGGTTAAATGAAATTTTGTATTTGCCTCAATATGGCACCTGGTAAAATTTTAAAGAAAGTACTGTTATTCAGAATTTAATAGAAGAATTGCCAAAGAAAGCATCGGTCTAGGGCAAGACTAACAGGGAGGCAAGTATGGGCAGTACAGTATCCTATGAAGAGTAGCATTCAGTTCATGGTCCTGATGTTGAAAATTCTCTCTACACATACAACTCTCTTTTCTCAGATTTATATTCACTGGCTGAAGATATCCTCATAATTGTCTCATTCAGTTGATGAAAAGTGCCCTCTGTATATGTCTGAATCTCCTTATTTAAACCTTGTGCATGACCTTTGTAAAGTCTTGAACTTAAAATCTCCCCTGATTTCAGTTCTTGAGTTTAGCTTTGAGATTAAATTGTAGCTTGATGTATACTTAGCAAGTGTGCCTGACATTTATGATAAATAGAGCCCTTAGTCTTTACCAGGTCGTCTTGTAAAGAATGCATGACAATGAAAATGACTCACACTTAAATAACACACTTTAAAAGTCTGACTGAACATGAATGTTCTATTCTGAGGTCACTGCACCTGTATAGTGCATATAGCACTTCCCACCCTCTGTTCAAGTAAAGCACATGTAAATGATTCATAGAGCAGCATGTGATCTTTGATAGAATACAAGGCTTTAACTCCATAACAAAGCAAGTTTTGTACAAAAATCTCATCTGCTCATTTAGTTTGCATTTGATGTGATATACTCACTTTTCATGATGGCATTAGCAGGATGAGCAGTTTTCTTGAGGGCACATTCAGAAATGATGTAAAGCAGAGCTTCCAGGTCTACAAGATTCCTGGAAGAAGGACTCACTAAATTATAGGCCCAAATGCTCACAGTATTCAGTGCCTTCATATTTGCATATCAAGCTAGAAACAGATGGAACTAATTTACAAGGATATTGAGCACCCATAATTCTGGTTATAGTCGACTGCTAGTGGCTAGCAAACTGAAAATCTGGCTCTATGCATATAATCATATGATCTTTTTGTAGGTCGTGTGTGATCAGCAGTGAGTCTGCAAAATTTCTGTATCCATTCTGTAACATCCTGGTAGCTGGTTTTGTTGTTCTGTTTTGGTGGTGTGTCCTCATGAGTGAAGTAATATGCTATGATTTTCAGCTGGCGCTGCAGCCTGCTCTCTGCATACTCCTGAGTGATCGATGCTCAGCATACCTGAGAAAAGTGTGCAAACAGTAGTGGTTCTCTACTCTAGTCCCAGCACCTGATCCAGGAAGCAGCGGAAAACTAATTCAGCCTTACAATCCTGTATGGAAGCAAGAGGATTTTTTCAGCTTGGCAGAATCTCAGGTGCTGGGCAACAATGATATTTCCTTTCTCTTCCCACTCTGCCCCAAGGAAGCCACACGTCCAGCTCTTCCAGCTTCCTAATAAACAACAGTTCTCCTTCTGTGCTAAAGGTAGTACACCTGTGTGATGTCTAACAGGTGAAGGGTAGATATAGACCCCTAAGTATCTGAAACACAAGTTAAAGCACAACATTTCCACCATAGCTGTAATGGTGTGGCTTTTTTAGAAAAGCAGCTTGAGTATGTCTTAGATACTACACTACTCTTTTTTTAAGAAAGGCAAATGGTGCAATTCTGCCTCAGAGAAGAGAAGTTCATTTTATGCTAGGCATGACTGTCTACGTGTCACAACAACAAACCTACTATTGACAGTAGTTTTCCACTAGTAGGTAACTATGCTATCTCATTGTGAATCCTTATGGCTGGTTACTAAGCGGGGAGGATGATCCGATGGACCAGTGTCTCTTTTTTGTGGTGGGGAGTTAAAGAAACTTGATAGTGGAATGCTTAGCACAAACAACAGAAATTCCTGTAGAAGAAAGATGGCAGGAAAAGGAAGTTATCTCTTTCACAAAAACTTTTATTAGAGCGTTAAAATCGAGCAGGCTTTCAAGTAATTCCTACGAACCGTCACTGTCACCTTGTAGCGACAGTGATCCCTTTGGCTAACAGAATGATAATTTAACTCTTTCCTGAGAAAACTAAAATTATATGAGAAAAGAAAAGCTCCAAGAGTTAGCAGGAAAGGATAATGTTAAGTACTTTCAGGAGGATGAATTTTTAAATCCTGTTCTGCATAATTGGAAAGAATAAAGCGGTACTGTCCCCATGCCCAAATCTATTTCAATAATCTTGTTCTAAGACAGCACTGAAAATGTATGAGGTATTCCGTACTTAAAGTCTCCACTGTAAAGTGCTAGCAGCACTGTTAATGAGAATCCAAGAGGAAGATGATAAAGGTGTTCATATCTGCCTGATATTTTATGACTAAAAGCATTTCCTTTGTTAATGACAAAATTTATTTTATTTTTATAGGACCTGGTGTTCAATAAATGCACAGACAACACTTGTCAAGTTTAATGAGCCTACCATGTTTAATAATTAAAATGTATAACAAACAGTATGCAAATTCTGCCAGAGATGATTCCTGCTACATCCTGAAGCAGGAGATCAGAAAAACACAAATACTAAATGTCCGTTTCTCCTACTTTTACTCAGAGATTCATGTAAACATAGGGAACTGCATCTAGCTTGAATTTTCCATCTGAAGCTACATTAAACAACACTCTTCCCTTGAGATCTACAAAAGAAAGCATGTTTCCCACATACAACCACCCTTCTCTGTTATCAGAACAAACCTCTGATCCTTTGAAGTTTTATCTGAATAGATTTTTTTTTTTTAAGAAATACAGCTAATGGGCCTAATTTTGCTCCTTTGTCTGTGTCTGAACCCCATGTTCCCCAGAAGAACCTCAGATCCATAGAAAGATCTGCACATACTCCCTGAGACAACAACTTGACCCTGTACGAGGATCACTCTGATTGATAATCCTACATTTCTGTTTCAAGATTGATCTCCATAACTGCTTTTTCACCAAGGCATAGGGTGGTTGTATCTTCTTGACATGATGCTGCTACTTCCAGAGAACTAATATTCCCTTGAAACATACTAACTCTACATATAACAATGCTGTTAAGCAGCGGGCATTCAATTTCCAACGGATGATATTCAGAGGCTCCACTGCTAATTGAAAGGTGACCTAAAGAGCCACCAGACAGCGTGAATTTACTGTTGAGGGTTCAGAAACCCCATTACCATTTATTCTTAACAGACTCGTTTACTAAGTGAAAATGCCCAGCAGAACCTGATACAGCCTGTATGCTGTACGTCTGGGATCTTTACATCACACACCCTCATACTTCCGGTTGTGAGATCAGATGGTCAGAGGTATCTGTGTGTCCCTAAATCTGTATTACAGTCAAACCTGATAAACGTCTAAACAGTAAAAAACACAGTATAACTGTAATTATAAACAGTATAATCCGATCATCTACATCCATTCTTGTGATAGGACACCACTGGAAACTCCTGTTCTCTAACAGCTTCCTTTAAAAATTAGTCCAAATCTTTTGCTTTCTACCATAAAGTCAGTCAGATCAGTATTTTTCAACATAAAATATCTACCATTATAGCATAGTGTTCCACATCCGTACACCAGATCTGGCCTTTCATCTAATGTAAAAAAAAATGAACAAACAAACAAACAAACAAAGAAGCCAACAAACAAATAATTCCCAGGAACCCACTGTTATAAGGGCTGAGGGTGGACAGTAGTCTGTACTGACACAGAAGAAAATCTGGAAACTAAGACTGACTACGTCCATGGATCACACCTCAGATAAACACTATTTTAAATATTGCTGCTTCTTATTGCATATCCATAGTTAGGTATTTTAACACAACCAAAATTATTTTGTCAGCCTAGACTTTTCACTATAGCTTCTATTTTAACCTGTAGTCATAATCGTATGAATCTGTAAACTGCTTTTACAAGATCCTAAAAGGCAGCTAAGAGAAAATTCTTTTATACTAAATAATAATTTGTGAATAGGAAATTCCCAAAAGGAGATTGCCACTGAAAAATATGTAAGTCTGTAAACTCCAAGCATTAAAGCACTGAAATGAAGAGCTATTGAAAAAGCCTATAAATAGTTTACATACCACATTATTACTAATATAATATAGTAATAATAAATAAAACATTATTTATTTT